>OW026454.1:85473078-86073078 GCA_932274525.1 Podabrus alpinus | reverse complement strand
AAGTTTTGTACTTTGGATGGATAGATGGTCTCAATAGCGTAACAACTTTGCTTAGCTTCCAAGTTGACATCTTGAAACAAATATGTACATCAATTTATTATTATTTTACTAAGGTCAATTTGGTGTACTTAATAATATATTAATTTATACTGTAGTAACTTAAAAAAAATAAAAACCACTAATAATAAAGTAGGAAATGGTCGTGCTACGTTCTGTTTTTTTAAATTTACCTATGTCAGTATTTTATTACATGCAGCATAATTGCTGAAATAAAATTTACAAAATTTTCGAACAAGGATTAGGATAACATTTTATTGAGAGTGCAAAATTTCCTCGGTTATTTCTTCGACACGTGTAGTCCCATTTTTAACTTGCCAGAAATCCGAACAAGCTGAAATTTCACAAACATGTATTTTTAATGTCCGAATGAACCCCACAAAGTCTTTTAAAATCCTCTTTCGGTTTCTCATCCAATATTGGGGATTTTATCACCCCATCGCAGATTTTTTATCTACAACTCGCTTAATTTTATTTCTTTGGAACATTATCATCAGACCAACATTGAAATGATACAATTCTCTATGGATTAAATTTTACAGAATTCACTTCCGAATAGGAATTATTATTTAAATATATTTTTAAAAATAAAAAGCATTGCGCCTTTGTGGAATTGAAAAGCTCTTTAAAAACAAAAATATATATATATATTTGGTAGAGTATTCTGTAGATTTCAATTTTGTTCGCACGATAATTCGCTGCTGGGCGTAAAAAAGGGGTTGTCATTTTTTTCGAAAATGGGATTTACTCATTTTTGGAACCTATAGAAATTATAGGTTTTCTTTTTTGCGTCCAGCAGCGAACTTTCCTTAAAACTGAAATTCGCCGAGTTATAGGCGAGAAAACGCGTTGGGTATAAAAATACCCAGTTGGAAATGAAAGGAGATTTTTCTATGCTTTAATCAACTTTTCAGTTTTATTACCTGAATTAGTGTTTATTTGACGAGAAAAAATAATGAATAAAAAGTATTAACTTATGTAACTAAATTTAGTATATTTTCTGTTTAAACATTCTTTTTCTTCAAGTGCCGTGTCCGATTCCATGCGGAGGTGACCTCTCTCTTTTAATTTAATTTTGAACATTAAAGACACATTATTTAATTTTTCTGATGTACAGCATGTGACTAGTTTTCTTGCAAATCAGTCAAATTACTTCCAGAGTGTAATGTTTGAGCAGAAATCGTACTATAATAATATAATCGCGAGCGGAAATTCCTGTTAAGAATTATTACGGATTTCACACAATTTCTTAATGCGGTTCTCCGGTGACCAGCAATAGATTGGTTCTATTTTAAAAGAAAAACAATGAATAGTAAATTATGAATAAAAAGTAACACAATTAAACAAATATTATGTCTTAATGATAGAGATCTTTTGATTTTTTTATTAGCGTGTGTAACAGTCCTAGGAAGTTGATAATATTTTAGTATAGCCCGATGACAGTCTTGAGTATTCAGACCAAAAGATTGTTTGAGAGCTGTAAATACCAAAGCATACTTATGAACTCAAACTTATCAAGTCCCCCGCCTGTTTGGGGGAATATTCATAGAGCAAAACTTCTACAAGTGATCGTCCTGACAGAGTTTGATGAACAAGTGCCGATCGACCCTCTTCGGTCGTAGTCGGGTGGCTGTTATCGTAGTAGCAGCGCTGTTACTGCAATTGGACTATGTACAATGAAAATGGGACGTTCTTATTGGTCTTTATCGGTTTGAAGTGCATAATAGTATGTTACGGCCCTAGTGCTGAGATAACATTCTTATAGTCATTTTACGGACGATTTCCTAACGATACACCCCGAAGTTCAATCCTCGCGCGATGATCGAATATTTATCGGAGGCCGAAGTCTGGTTATTCACCGAGTAAATACTTTCAGTGCTGCTTTAATGCGACATTACAATAAATTCTGTTCCGAGCAAACGTACTTTGCACTTTGAAGAAATTTCGATGTATAATTGTGACCTCACATGTCATGACAAAGCCCAAGGGCTGTTATCGAATGGTGACAGCTGGACAGCCGTAAATGAAGCCTTCTCATTAGCTAATGCACTCTACGAGTTGAATAATCGGCGTGTAATATTACAACGAGGTTGAATATTAATTTCCATTAGAGGAAATAATGCCACATGACATATGAATCATATTGTCTATAGACAAAATTGCTAATGATGATAATCTGCTTTGTGCTACTGCATTTATTATATGATTAATATAATAATAAAAGCGCAATAAATAAGATTCCTAAGAAACTTCTATAAAAGAAGAAGAACATCATTAAAACTAAGGTCAAAGGCTCTAAAGGACATTAAAATTCTGACGATTTACACTAAAATGTAGTTTGACAATTAAGTATTGCCTCTAAAATTGATATGTTATGTCTGTGCCATAATGAAGAGTGTGATTATCAATAGAAATTATTAAGACATATAGCGTAGTGTAGTTTCCTGCTCGCAGATTCTGGGATTTTTTATATATTATATGGTTTTTTGTTCTTTAACATTATCTGATTTTTGTAAAACTTTCCACTAAAATAGAGAATAAGATGTAAATTTTAAGGTTTATTAAAATAATGAAATCTACCGCTTAAGAACTTAATTTGAGAAATTCGAAATAAAATTGAGTGTAAAATGCAAGTTATGAGTTCTGTTTCTACAGTTTCTGCAGTTTACGTATTTCTGACGAACTTCCTAATTAATTCTTCATCTAAAGCATTGAACAAAACTTTCGGAGTTATTGAACTAAATAAATTAATGACAGTTGCATAATGAGTATTTAATAGTGAGTAATTAATTATTAGGGGGGCGGGGGTAAATGCCGCACTGTAACTTTTCTAGCTAAGTAAAGTTGAAACAATTTTCATCGAGACGGTTGACCCCTATCGTAACCGCCTTACATAAGGTTCTGTAAACAGGAGCTTACTTATTTTTTTGTTATTACCTTTTGATGTTAGGTATAGGCTACCTCTCGATTGATGGCGGAGGCTAAGGACGTGGGTCAGTTGAGGCAACGAAGGAAATGCTTCTCGTAAATAAAACATCACAGTCAGTAACAATAACTTTAATGCCGGTATAAAAAATGTAGGTAGTGTAGTGGACCTGGGACCTGGGACCAGCAGATAAATATTTATTGGATCCAAACTTCCACTGTATGAGGAATCGAACCCATAAATCTCAGAACGACAAGTGAAGACAGTAACCTGTCGGCTACTTGCTTCCTTCCTTCTCAGATTAGTCAAGTTTCGTTATTTTTGCAAAAAAATTGTTTCAATATACGAGTAGAATTTTGTTAAGGATCGAAGTACCGGGAATCCGTACATGCAATTATATGGGAGTAAGGTAAATTTTTGCTATAAATTTTTCTCCGTTTATTATAGACTATAACGAGTTGGAAAGAGCAATGCTAAGCCTCACTTTAAATGTTCGTAATGCCTTTGTAATTCTAACGAATTCCAGCTTAACCGACCGTCACGTCGTTACCGTGGTATTGGTGCAAGAGGAATGGGTAGGTCCCAAATGCGATTGAAAGATGACGTCATACAAATGGTTGACTTTGGATAGATGCGGAAAATACAGGATAGGAAGACATAGGGAAAGCAAGAAGCATTTGCCAATATTGGATCAGTAGAAACGGAGTAAAAGCTACTAAATGCTGATACATGGATTGAAAGGTTTTGAAACTTTTTCGTCAAACTTCATTAGGTTCTCTTCCTCTCTTAGCTTATTAACTACTTGGCAATTTTTTATCAAGGTTTTATAATACCTTTATTTGCACAACAAGGTCTATTGTCAGATGTTTATATTTCCTCTGATTTCTGTCCTTCTTTTGTTCTTATCGTTTTCCACACCAGGGAAGGTACATGAAATTTCCAATCGATCGAGCATAAAATCATCGATTGGTAGACACGTCATATATTTTGTACTGGTGTAATTTATAATTGAACCCATCGAATTGTATAAACCCTAACTACATCTATTATTCCCTTCCTTGTGCTAGATACAACATCAGCTAGTACATATTATCCAGAATCTAGTTAGTAATTCACAGATATCTGAATGTATTATTTTGTTCTTACTGCTGATTTCCCGTTCTTTAATTTAGTAACTTGCAACTCGATAATTAACGGAATATAGTATTTGTGTTACAACAGTAGTTCTTAAATTTATATAGTTTGAAAACTAATATATAAAAGAAAGACGGAGGTGCTTTGTTTTCACACCAAAACTAAAATATGAAAAAAAGAGGGTTGAGGTAGTTTTTAAATTCAATATCTGGTACACACACCGGTAACAGACTATTGGGCGCGACCGATTGGGCGCGGCCGATTGGGCGCGGCCGAATGGGCGCGGAGACAACCGGGCCCAAAGACTATTGGGCGCAAAGACTATTGGGCGCAAAGACTATTGGGCGCAAATACAATTGGGCGCGAGGAAAAATTTATAAAACTATTATTTACATATTATAACAATTTTGTAAATTATTAACTAAATCTAGAAATATTTATTTAGGCAATAAAAAATATTATAATTAAAAATTTAAAGAAAATGTTTTTAAAATGTTTATTCCTTCTAACAATTACAAATAAAATAAAATTGTCTATTAATAAAGTACCTAACTAATCATGGATTCATTTCGTAAAAATGGAAAAAGAAAATACTTGGAGGCTGATGCGCGCATCAGAAATCTAGTAGAGGATTACGCCAATAGAAATATTATAGACTTCTTGCGGGGTATTTCCCATAATTACGAAATGAATCCATGATTAGTTATGTACTTTATTAATAGACATTTTTATTTTATTTGTAATTGTTAGAAGGAAGAAACATTTTAAAAACATTTTCTTTAAATTTTTAATTATAATTTTTTTCTAGATTTAGTTAATAATTTACAAAATTGTTATTATGTAAATAATAGTTTTTAGAAAAAAAATTCTTACAAGGGGTCGTCCATAAATTACGTCACGCTCCTAGGGGGAGGGGGTTCCGACCCTTGTGACGATGGGGGGCGGGGGGGTTCAAAAATTTTGATGTCACAAATATAGATTGAATATTTTATTATAATTATTTAAAAAAAACTATTTTTTGACGAATATTTTTTGACGAAAAATATGTATAGAAGTTTTTTTGTAGAGAATTTTATTATCTTTAATTTTATATTAAACTATTTTGTCATAAAGTTCAAAGAAACTTGAGAAATCGGCGAAAAACTGATTTTTGTCTGATTCTCGCTATACTTAATTTATTTTTAGTAACCGAACCCATGCTCATTCCATGATCAAATTTGGTATGCATGCTCAGCACAATTGCACAAAAAAATATTAAAAAATGAACAAAATAAAAAACCGGTTTTAGAAATAGGGGTTGAAATAGGGTTAATATTAGAAAATTAATCCAGTTAAGGGTTGCAAAAATAAAATGTTGTTCTTCTTCTTCTTCTTCCACTTTTATTAAGAAGTCTCCCTCTTAATATAGGTCCAGGACCTGTTCTTTACTAATTTTTTGTAATTAGTTCTGTGAGCATTTTTGGATTTTACATCTCAGGTAGCTTGCTAAGCTTGCTTTTCGATGTGCCTGAACCCTGTTTTTTATTGTTATGATGGCAAATCATTAACACAGGGGGACCGACGGCTTTACGTGCCCTCCGAAAGCACGGAAGACGGTCAAGAATTTTTAGACTGTACCCGGAGTCGAACCGGGGAGCCCTACGTTAGCAGTTGATCGCGCTAACTATCAGGTCATGACCGTCGTCAAATTAATCCAGTTAAGGGTTGCAAAAATAAAATGTTGTTGAATATTTGAATAGGGCGTTCATTTACCTTTCCAGAACATTTTTTATTTTTAAATTTAGACCACTGTGGATGAAATTACAGTCGTTTTCCTACAAGTCTACATACCAAGTTTTTGACTTTTTGAAGGGCCAAAACAAGGAAACAAATGCCTTTTTGGACAAATGCTTAAAATTGTATTTTTTATTTCTTACTAAGATGGTGTGTACCAAGTTTCGTCAAATTTGGTGGGGGTCGAGTCAATGTTGTCTATTTTTCAGTTGATTTGAGATGGAATGACCCTAATGTCCTTTTGTTAATTTTTAAGTTTAGTAAAGTTTCTTTTTGTTGTAGTAAAGTAAAGTTTCTTTTTATTATAGGAATTTGAAACATTTGGGGGGATATTTGACGTAATATTTGGAGAGGGGTCTCGGTTTGTGTGACGAAGTGTGACGATGCGGGGGGGAGTTAAAAATTGCTTAAAATTGAGTGACGTAATTTATGGACGACCCCGAATCAGTTATAATAATTAATACGTAATGGATAAATTTTTCCTCGCGCCCAATTGTATTTGCGCCCAATAGTCTTTGCGCCCGGTTGTATTTGGGCCCAGTTGTCTCCGCGCCCAATCGTTCGCGCCCAATAGTCCTATACCGACGCACACATAAACGCTTAACAAGACAAAGTGGGTACGACACTGAAGGATTGACTCTACAAGATCTAGATTGTAGAGGATACGATTTATCACAACTTGTCAATAAAAGTTCCTTCTTTTTCTGCTTGCTCGATCGACTGCAATACAAAAATATACTAATGTCATCAATTGTTTGGATTAAATTAAGGCGAAACGTATCTCATACAGTTGCATCTCTTTCTCTAATTCATAATCAATGACTTGGCAATATTATTATACCACATAGTAATCTACTTGGCTTTAATTCAATTTTAGTGATGCATTACACCTTAAGGACAGCATACCTAATAATGTAATATGTATAATGCAGTTACCGTGTTACATTTTGGCGCCGAGAGGAAATTTTGCTCGAAGCAATTTAGCATTTTGACCTTTACCTTGTTAATTTCTAAATTGAATCTGGAACGAGCTATGCACGAGATACAAAATTGATTTTCAAAACACCAGATGTGGAAATTTATAAAGTTTGATTTATTTTTGATGAAGATCAAGTTTGATACATACCGATAATTTCATCATGAAAAATGTTTATAGATACACAGCGCAGAGGGTTTGTTTAATATTCAAGTCCAATTCTTTACTTCAAGTTTGTTTAATACGAAATCTTATGAATAACACGTATGACATTATCTGATATTATTTTCAAATTATGTTAAAAAATTTCATGTAAGGCTGAAGCTTTAACATTTGATTAAACCTTTTAATAAAGTAGTTTTATTTTAATTCTATCCATTTTAATATTAAAAATAGGCACTAATTATATTGTCGCAATGCGTATTATACAGTGAAAATGCAAATTCGAAATATACGAGCACTTTACCTTCATTAGAATGCACGACCAACACTAAAAGTACAACTTCTTGTCGTCAGTATCTTAATAAATACGTTAAACAATACATAAAGGCGTTTAAATGGAATATAGCCAAAATTACATCCCAATTTAATCCTCCCCATTGTTCACCGTTCACGCATTACTCTATTACATCTGTAACTGTTTCATTTAGTTGATGAAAACTTATTGATCCTTCTTAAAATATCAAAGCTAAAATCAAGGATTAATTTTTAAGATTTATTTAGCCTGGTACGTTAACATATCAAGCCAAGCACTGAAATTCTGTGTTGAACGTTTTATTATCGATGTTTTATTCAAACTAATGTAAATTTTTAACGTGTACTAAATTCCGGTTACCTAACAAATTCAAATGGTAAACTTGAAATAATTTAAAATTTCATCTGCAGATTTCAGCAAATAGTATATTTAAAATGTGTCACATCCATATTATCAAATATGTGCAAAGTTTTGATTATATTTTGAATTCCACGTTCGATGTAGTTTCGGAAACTGAGTTTCTGAAATCCACATATTTATTTTCGTTCAAATTTAAACAAATTCTAATAAAAGTTCTGATACATTTTTAATGCTTGCGAAAGAATGATGCCGTATAAATTGAAAATTTGGTATTTTTCTTTTTCTAGTTTGTTAGAAGTTTCGCCTAGTTTTCACATTACGATTATTATTTTTACATCATTAGCTGTTAACTTGAAATAAATGTATTTTATTATGAAAGTTGGTGTTAAATTAGTAACATAATTACAAAACAAAATTTTCACAACGTTTCCTGATAACAATCACTTTATTGTTCCAATTCCGCATTGCAGGTTCCTTTATACTATCTCGTGGATATAAAACTCGTAAACTTATTTTATATTATTGTAATAGATAATTTTATTATTTAAATGCTTGTAAAAGACTTTTTTGTATGCTTTTCTAAGTGATTACTAAAGGATACAATCAATATTTCAGCTAGGAAATCACGTTTTCAAGGGTAAACTGAACCGCTTCAGAATAACAAGTTTTGGTATGTGGTTTGCGTATTGAATTTGCAAGGACTTGTAAATAGGTTATAAAATAAAAGAAAATCGCGTTCTTTGGAACTTTTTAGTTTGAACATCTACCTATAGTACTACTATATGCCGGTTTTATATTTTTCACAAAGTTTTACGTACCACATCATTTACTAAGCCGTTACAAACTTTAATCATAGTTTGCATAATTTGTTATAAACCATGTAAGAATTTTTATGATGCGAATTAGAGAACATTAACGATAAACTTTTCAAAATTTGTTGTTTTGTGTAATTAACCACAAATACGACCTGCTACAATGTGGATTCCAAACCACGGCACAAGTAATTTGGGGGTATTCGGAGTTTAAACTTTATGACCTTTAGATCGTAAGTTTAACTGCCGATCCCTAAACCTAACCAACTGTCACATTATAATGAATATAGGGATTTTAATGAGAGCGTGGTTGAAAGGTTTTTCTGGATTATTTGCTTTATTACTTATCGCATAGTTCAAAACATTGCTAGAGTTAAAATAACGAAATATGATCTTTACGTCATCGGCTATGTTCATTATAAAAAATAAAATATGATTGATGGTTAAACGATTATAAAAATGTTATGATAAAAACCGATTGGTATCATATCATCGGGGTTCCCTGCTGAGGCCGAAGGCCGCACAAGCAAATATGGTTAGTTTAATGCTCGTATATAATAATAATAATTTACTATTTTAATTTATTTTTTTATTGCAATAACTAGTATATAGAGATAATAGTAAAGTTTACGACAAATAAAATCGCCACATTATCGGAGAGATAATACACCTAAACCATTCAGTCAGGTTATTGCATTGCATGTCAAAGCAGGACATTCATAATTATGAGACTGAAGATTTCTATAGATTCATTGCATTTGTGGTTCTTAGATATCATCTACTTCCATTTATGCAGCATGGAATTTGTTCATACATGATTCGTTCTTATACGGTTTATTTTTTTCCAACGTCTGCGAAGATGGTGAAAACCTGGAGGCAAAATGTTAAATGTTGCGATCTTATATGAGATCGTTGTTCGTTATATTGTAAGTTGTTTCTTCCCAGGCAAGATCCCATCATTGTTCTACTGTTGAGTACTTGGAAATATTGCCAACTATTAATTGTATTCTAAAGTGCATTTATAGAGATAAGCCGATTTTGTCATCCTGTATTACAAATATCTAATGGATTGGTATAGTACGGTCTGATTAAATTCTCTTGTATTAATTCAAAATAGCTGCTTGTCTTCTAATTTTAGTAGGAGTAATACGAGAGCAAGAACTGGATGTCAATGTAGGGGTTAGAATTATATTGCTCCTGAAATTCTTCTCGAAATCCTTGAGAACCTTTCTCATTATTACTTTGCTGCAGATCTTATATAAATCTGTCTAACTTCTTTTCCCATACTGCAACGATCCGAGACTCGATTTCCCAGTTTTATCATCGCTTTGTTGTTCTCATCATACAAGCTTTCCATCAGATATATTAAATGTATTGGAGCAGCCATTTGTTTCAGTATCACCCACAATCTGTCCCTTGAAAATCGACTAAAATTTTGTAAAATTTTTCAATAATTTATAAATTTGGACAATCTTCAGGCTACCATCAATTGGTCCCTCTTCTGCAATGAGCAACCAACCGACATAAACACTATTTCGAGTTATGGACACTTGAAAATTGCAATATCTTTTCTAATTAAGTTTGCATTAAATAAAAGAAATCCTATTATATTTCAACGTCCGGTCCTCTACATAACTTGCCTACAAGGTAGTCCACCTTTCTTTCGTGCTTCCCACAATATTTTAAAGATACCAATCACACCCGACTCTCGTCTCCTATCGGGTCGTGGTATGCCGTGATACTGTCACAACCTGTCATTCGCCTTTTTGTGCTTCCACTGTGTGTACACGACTTACGTAAGTAATTTCATATTATAATTTCTCCTTAGATAATATGGGTAAATCTAAACATAAGCATCGCTCCCGTAGTAGGGACAACGATGCTAATGCAGATATGCTTAAACGCATTAGAAAACTGGAAAAAATGTTGGAACAACGAAATACTAGGAGTGAATATGTGCACAGATCCCGTTCGCCATTATCGCACAAGAATGTGCGACGTAGACGTTCTCCTTCCTTAAAGGAAAACATCGAGCGCGGATCACGTCATACTAGCCTCGCTACAGGCGATAGGTTAGAATCAATTGTAGATCGCATTCCGAGTGAAGCGGCAAACACTGCATGGGGAGATCGCAGCCCGGGTGGCTCGGATCCTCTTTCAGAGCAATCAGAATCGAATAGTCCTAAATGGGATAATAGAAATCAGGACACCCTGATTTTACAGGACAAAGAAACAGAGGACGATTTATCACGTATACTGGGCGCAGACCCAGACCTATCCAGTGATTCCTCAGATGCCATTCACGAGGGGCTGGCAAAACGCTGGGCCATCACAATAACCAAGGGTACTGATAAGGAGTCACAGAATTTGCTCTCTAACACCTACAAATCTCCTAGTAATTGCAAAAGCTTAACAGCGCCTTTACTAAATCCTGAAATTTCAGCGATTTTGTCCAGGCCCAATGTAACAGGGACGAGGCGCATAGAGACAAACAAAACCAATTAGGCAGGGGTTTGTCCGCTCTAGCTAAAAGCATTAATATACTTATGAATGAATCGGAAAAAATTCCGAAGGAATCAAAAGACAAAATCTTGACCACTCTGTGCGATTCTGGCCAGATTTTCACGAATTTGTTCTATGATCTTTCAATTACCCGACGAATGTTAATCGCTCCTTTATTAAATAAAAATATCAAATCAATTGTGGAACAATCTCCTCTAAACGATTTGCTTTACGGGTCAAACCTACACGAAAAGATCAAGGAAGCAAAATCTCTCGAAACGGCCGGCAAGGACCTTAAATCTTACAGTGGTCCTCAATCGTCAAAAATGGTGGATCGAATCCAAAGAGGGGGGGGAGCCCATAATAGGGGGCAGGTAAGACCCACCTACAAACAGTTAAACAAGTATCGCCCGGTCCGTCGCCAGAGGGAGGCGAGACCCTTGAAAGGACAGACCCCGAGGGAAGACAAGAGGGACAGATTCAACAGGCGGTTTTAAATCAGGTAAGTTGTTTTGCGGGAAGGCTGTCACACTTCTATGAAAAGTGGACCTCTATAACCTCCAATGCTGTAATTTTTGAGTGGATTAGGGGATACAAATTACCTTTCATTGCGACACCGAAGCAACCCGTTGCGCCTACTGTTCCTAGGAGGGCCCCTACCGAAACGGCGGAAATGCATAACGCCATAATCGAACTAATAAAAAAGGGCGCCATTAACAAATGTAAAGCTCACCCAAACCAATTTATTTCTAGAACCTTTTTGGCAAATAAACCAAACGGAAAAAAGCGTTTCATATTAAATTTAAAACAGCTAAATAAAATTATCGAGACCCCCCATTTTAAAATGGAAGACACTAGAACTGTCTTAAGACTAATTCAAAAAGATTGGTTCTTAGGGTCAATCGATTTAAAAGATGCATATTTCCTCGTAGCCATCCACCCCGATGACAGGAAATACCTTAGATTCCAATTCGGACACGGCTTATATGAATTTTCATGCCTGCCGTTTGGCTTATCGTCGGCTCCGTATGTTTTCACGAAGTTAATGAAACCCATTGTCCAAAATTTACGATCTAGGGGTATCACTTGCGTGAATTACTTGGACGACTTCTTAATAATGGGGAAAACCTTCGAAGACTGTCTTAAAAATTTAAAAACGACCCTCGAGATCCTCGGAAATTTAGGCCTCACCATAAACAAAGAAAAAAGCCAACTAAACCCTAAACAACAATGTAAATTCTTGGGGTTCATTTTAGATACAAAGTTCTTAGTAATCAAACTTCCTAAAGAAAAAAGACAAAAAATAAAAGCATGGATTCGTTTTTTCCAATCCAAGAAACGCTTCAAAATTCAGAAATTCGCACAATTCATTGGCATTTTGGTATCAGCATGTCCAGCCATTAAGTACGGTTGGCTTTACACAAAGATTTTCGAGCGCGAAAAACTTAAGGCACTAAGACTAAATAACGGAAATTACAACGCATTCATGTACCAACCGAAAGATATCATGCCTGACCTAATTTGGTGGGCAAAAAATATCGATACGGTTTATAATGATATAAAATACGATACTTTTGAGAAAGAAATCTTTACTGACGCGTCACTCTCGGGCTGGGGAGCTTGCTCAGGTAACGAACGAACCCACGGTTGGTGGACCGCGGAAGATAAACACAGGCATATAAATTTCTTAGAACTAAATGCCATATTCTTAGGTCTACAATGCTTCGCTCGAGACCTAAGAAATTGCAATATCCTTATAAGAACTGATAACACCACGGCAATGGCGTGCGTGAATCGCATGGGAAGCGTACAACATGCCCTCTTAGGTAATATGTCTAAGAGATTGTGGCAATGGTGTGAGAACCAAAACATTAGGTTGGTAGCTTCTTATATATTAGCTCCAAAAACAATTGGCAAGCAGACCAAGAGTCTCGAACTCTGCCTTCGGAAACGGAGTGGTCTCTAGCTCAATCGGCATTCCAAAAAATAGTCACAAAATTTGGGCATCCCCAAATAGATTTATTTGCCTCTAAGGACAACTACAAATGTCCTACCTATGTATCCTGGCTTAGAGATCCAGGAGCGGTAGCCGTAGACGCGTTCACTATGTCGTAGGAAAAACAGTTCTTCTACGCATTTCCGCCTTTCTCGTTGATTTTACGAGTTATCCAAAAAATCATCCAAGATAAAGCGTCAGGTATAGTAGTAGTACCGCAATGGGAGTCGCAACCTTGGTATCCACTTTTCAGGGAATTAATGTCAGCCACCCCCATAATATTCCCACCAGACACTAACTTACTCTTTTCGCCCTACAGACAGGATCAACATCCTCTAGCAGAGAACCTTACCCTGGTAGCCGCCAGATTATCAGGAAGGCCCTCAAACTAAAAGGGACTCCAGAATGCGCGCTGGAGACAACCCTACAGTCTCTATCAAGTTCCACCATGCAGCAGTACAATAGCTCGTACAAATCATGGTGGAACTTCTGTCAGGAAAAGGACATATCACCATTCCAGGGTCAAGTAGAGGACGTAATAAGCTTTCTACAACATCTACTGGACACCGGAAAAAACAGATATGGATCGTTCAATTCTCACAGATCAGCGCTAGCATTAATTCTCCAGATCAACTTGGGAAATAATCCAATCTTAACTCGGTTTCTGAAGGGCATCTCTAGACTGAGACCTCAGAAACCAAGGTATGATTGTACTTGGAGCCCCCAGGAGGTACTAAATCTATTCATTAATACCACAGAAGACAACCTCCTGTTCGCTTCAAAGAAACTAGTGACGCTATTGGCACTAGTAACGGGTCAGAGATTACAAACTATCAGTGTAACAAGAATCTCAGGCCTACTAGAATCTGAATCAGGCTTTCAAATCCTTATTCCGGACAGAATAAAGACCTCCGGAATTAATAAGACGCAGCCATGCCTCACGATACCTTACTTCAGCGAAATGCCAAAATTATGCGCGGCTTCCGCCCTAAAAGAATACTTAAAGAAAACTGAAAAAATACGACCCAAAGACTGCGGTTTTCTGTTTATTATGGTCAAAAAGCCACACAGGAAAGCAACGAAACAAACCTTAAGTCGATGGGTCAAAGACATACTAAAACTAGCCGGCATAAACACGGACAGGTTTAAACCGCATTCGACGCGCCATGCTTCAACTTCAGCAGCTCTGAAACAGGGCGTGTCGGTAGACATCATTCTGAAAACAGCCGGGTGGACAAAAGACTCTTCTACTTTTGCACGGTTCTACAATCAACCTTTAGTGGAAAACGATTCTTTTGCTACCAACATCCTCAACCTAAACAAGGATCAGCGTGTTTAGCTATATAATAGTTTAAGGTTTGAAAATACATGATGTAACCCATTGAGAGTTCTATTTTCTTATGTATAATCAAAATAAAATAATGGTTCTACAAGTAGTTATACAATCATGTTTTCTTGCAACCAAACATCTTTAAACATCTACCTTGTAGGCAAGTTATGTAGAGGACCGGACGTTGAAATATAATTAATCAATCAAACGAACTTACCTGTGAAGTTCGATTGTAATTATATGAAACGTCCGGTCCGAATACATAACTACCCTCCCAACCCAACCCGCTAGGTTGCAAGAATCTGCTACACATCCTTTAAACTCAACGAATGACAGGTTGTGACAGTATCACGGCATACCACGACCCGATAGGAGACGAGAGTCGGGTGTGATTGGTATCTTTAAAATATTGTGGGAAGCACGAAAGAAAGGTGGACTACCTTGTAGGCAAGTTATGTAGAGGACCGGACGTTTCATATAATTACAATCGAACTTCACAGGTAAGTTCGTTTGATTGATTAATTATAGTTTAGTTTATTTAATTGAAGTTCCATAGATATCAAAACTTGATACATTAAAATTGTTGAATTTTTGAAAATGTTCTAAAAAAGCGTTTGGTTCCGTTTTGCTTACACCAACTCAGAAAATAATTATTTAAAAAGATGTAAAAGCATAATAATGTTAAAGATAAATAAATACTTATTATGAAATTTTTTATTTTCTGGCTGATGTGTGGTCATGAGGAGGCCACTAACTAATATTAATTTTTTATTTTCTGGAATATTTTTACAAAATATTGCTATGAACTTTTCTAAATAAAATTGTACGCCTCGGTTTGCCTTTGAGCGCCACTTTCAAATGAAAGAAAATTTATAAAAATGCAAATATTGAAATTTTCGGGTGTCCAATTTTACAAGAAAGCTCACCACCTCGTCCCTCTTGTATAGCTCAGCCTTGAGTCTCTCTCAGAGTATTGCGGATTATAATTTAATTAAGGGATGCAACTCATTGAGTTGAAATAAATTTATTTTAGGAATGTAAAAATGTAAATTGATTTAATAAAGAATTGCTTAAAATTGTTTGAATAGATAAAATGCTCCAATTTTGTTTTTGATCTTGATCGGAAAATTCGGAATACGTCTCTGTTGTCGTTGAATTAATAAAAGAGATTATTTGAAGTCAGAAATATTGTTTATATTAAATAAATAAATTCGCAAAGCGCTTATTGATAACAACAAATAAACACAGATAATACATCTGCTGGCAAAAATTATACAATTATCAAAAATACCAAAATTATCGAAAATAATGACGATCCAATCCTTCTCTCTTCTAAATGCTTGAATGTAACCCAAGTCTTCTCGTTTTCCATTAACGAATTAAATATTTTTGTAGTTAAATTTTTGCTCGTAGCGTAGAAAATGTAAATTATAAAAATGTTTTGTTTGTTGAAAATATTAGCAAATAGCATAGCTGAGAACTCACCACTTAAGGTCTCTTCCCTTGCGTCCTTTATTTTAAATGCTGAAGGCCAAATGTTTAATAAAAATAATAATTTCAAATACCTTTTGAGTAAACAATCCTGCTTGTATAAAAAGCATGCGCAGATTACACAATCTTGATTCACGCGCGCAGTGTTGAACTTGCACTCATGATACAATGAACTTTTAAGATATGATATTACGCAGGTTCGGCGCCATCTTGTATACGTCACTCGGCGAGTTGGAAATGACATATCGCTACTTGCTGTCAAATCTTGTAATATTCGCAGTTTGTTCCTGTTTTTTTTGAGTTATTTATTGTTAAAAGTTGCTGTGGTGTAATTTGACAATGCGTTGTGCAATGTGGAATTGTAATAGCGACAATCAAGCCAAGAACTTTGCAGGAGATGTGATGTTTTACCGATTTCTATCAAATATAACGCTTGCAATTTTCTTCGATTACGATTGTAAAATGACAAAGGCCTTTTTATATGAAATAATAAATTTTGTGGAAAAATCAGGTGAGACAGACAACAAATTACTTTAATATTTTTATCTGTATGTTATTTTTTTAGGATTCCAAATTGTGGGATTGGTTAGTGATCTTGGAGGAGGTAATAGATCATTGCACAAAGAGCTAGAAATAAGTTCTGATAAAACATGGTTTACAAATCCTGCAAATGGGCACAATATTTATGTCTTTGTAGCAGTACTACATCTCATTAAGTTGCTTCGAAATCATTTTGTTATGAAGCAAATCGAGATAGTATATCGACCGTGTACGAATGGGACACGATCTTTGATTTTTTTGTTAATCCACAATAATTTCACAAGCCAAAGAGTCTAAATGGAATCGAACACCGTGTACAAAGTGCATTTAGAAATGTGTGCCTAAAAATAGGCATATAAAGTGTTATTTTACTTTGATTTGTGCTCCGGGTGGGAGGAAATTTTGTAATTTAATTTTTTTAATAAATATGTTTAGTCAAACGGTGCGATTAAATTATTTAGATTTATTCTACCTATCGTTTATTATGTAGATACGTCGAAAAACTTCACATAAGGTCCAGATTTAATAAAAACTAATGCATCGATGGCGATTCGCACATACCGCAGGTCAACAATTATTATTTGCAACGTAAAGGAAGCGGTTAGGGAAGAAATTTTATAAAAGTTTTCCTCTTCTTTTCTACGAGGCGGGGGGTTTTAGGAGTTTAAAATCATTTCAAAAAGACTCAATATCGTCATAATAACGAAACATATTTTCAATTTTATTAATTGAAAGAGAGTCCGGTTCAAATAAATAAAAGTCAAGTACCAAAACATTAAATTTTAAGTTTTTGATGCAAATTGATTCTAAATGCCATACAGTGTAACGATTATGTTAAAATGTCAAGTGCCATAAAAATTTCCTAGTATTAAAAATTCAAGTAAAATTATTAAAAACCGAACACTGCAATTAATTATTTTTGTTTATTACTACAGATTTTTACTTAAGCTATTGTTTGTTATTTTCACATTTATTATTTTCTCAGTTCGTATTAGCGTTTAAATAATAACAATAAATGCCAGAATTTACTTACATACAATATTTTGTATTAAAAAATAATTTGAAATGTTAATAAAATAGTTATTATTAAGTGGGTAGGTACTTTTATTTCAGTTAAAAGTTAAAGCGTATAAAGTTATTCCGTCTGTGCGAAATATTCTCATTTTATTAATTTAATAAAATAATTTATTATAATATTATAGTATAGCAATAACCATTATTTCATTACTCGTTCAAGGAAAGTACAAAAACTCTTTACTTTCGTGATTTTGCTAGTTCAACAGCGGGTTTAAAAGAACAAATTATATATCGTGATTATACGTCAACTCTCCGAGTGACGTCATGCGCAAACTCGGACGAAAATGGGATCGGTTAGTATCATATCTTTAAACTTATTGTATCATGCTTGCACTCAGCTGTTGACGTAATTTTATCGTGTTGATACCAAATATTGCTTCTGTTGAACGTGGTGAATGCGGTGTTGATTGTCCAAATTTGACTTGCTAATTATTATTTGTTTTAATTAGTTTGAATACTGGTAAGTTGTTTGAAGTTATTTAATTCTCAGATATTTGCGTTCTGAGTTGAAATAAACACATTCTTATCTTTAGATTTCGTAACTAATGGTGGCCATTTTGATGAAGTCGTACATCAAATTTTAATAACAAATCTTGGCTGCGTTACACGTCCGTTCAATTTGAATATCCAATTTCAACTGATTAAAGTTGCGCATATTTCCAAATTTGTGTCCATTTCGAAGTATTTGTAAGTCAAATTATTACTTTGCAAATTTTTATGTTAACCAAATTTTCTATAATTTTCAGGGTCAATCACATATTTGTAGGGATGAATTTTCCATAACTTTCCAAGAGTTTTCCAATACAGAAGCTGTTAATGTAGGCATATTTCGCAGAGAATTTGAACACTTTGTTATCACTTAACACTTTTATCACGTTTCGAAGGATTTTGAGCTTTATTTACCTTTTTATCGATTTCGAAGATCAAATTATGATTTACACATACAGTTAAATATGAGATACATTTTGTTGTAAATAGATTTTCATACAATAAGTTATTTACAAAGAAATTGCAATTTAAAGTACACAAATTGTACAGGTTATGTTTTGCAGATAACAATTTGCAATAAGTTTCATTATTTCTGTTATAAAATGTCTCTTTGTGAGATTTTGATATGGACATCTCATTAATGACTCTATTTAACAGGTTTTAATGTAGTATTCCGATCTTTAGCGATCTTTGTAAGTTTGAAATATCATGAAATTATGTGAATGCTTTTATCTTTTCAATCTGAAATTAGTAAAGTAGGTCAAGTTTGTAAAATATCATAATTAACTCAGAAATTGAATCATTTGCATCGGGTTGGTACATTTTGAGTCACAGCAATATGTATTTTTAATTATTTTGAGCTTTCAATAAACATATTTCCAGAAATCACTCCTTTAAAATTTAATATATGACCCCTTCTTTTAATGTCTCGTTAAAACCATCATATTCTCCGCATTGGTTGGTTTCGACTTCAATCAAGTTAGTGGAGATGTCTGAGGAGACCCCTCAGACTCCACGACCCCGCAAGATTGTGTAGAACTATCCCCAGAAATTTTTTTGAAACATTAGAACAGAAATTACTTTACGCAATATTTTGATGGAAACTCGGAAGTTATGTTATCGATTTATTTTCTTAGTGGGAGGGAGGGTGGGTACGTAACCCTAATACCCCCCCCTCGCCGCCGGGGGAAGGGACATAGATGGCAGTCTACTTTGTAATTTTTTATGTATTGCCATGATATTTTATAAAATTAAAAAATTGATATTATTAATTGAAAATTTCACTTTTCAAATTAAATGAAACTGAAACTAAATAATTAATCGAAAATACCTAATTTTATTTCTATTGACTGAAAATGATTTACGATTATTTCAATAAAGATTCAAAATTAACAGTTTACGAAATTTAGTTTTTCGACTCATAAAATTTAAATTTTTAATTGAGAAAGTTCATAATACCTGTAGAGTTTTATTCAATAAGGTAATGCCGGGTATGATTGACACATCTTCAAAAAATAATTATTTTCTTGCGCATTATCATCAATAGAAATCTGCAAACGTGGAGTTAGTTAAATAAGTATGTTATGCGTATATATAGAATGTCAATTTCCACATTGAATTTTCATTTCCATTGCTACGATTATTTTTTTAAAATCCGGCAAAAAGTCAATGTTACCCGACGCGAGGGTAACATTGACAATCTATGTAAAGAGCTTTATATATTAATGTTTGTCAATGCGGGTGTATCATTGACCTAAAATACGATGTAAAAAACAATTTTTATACAAAATCTTTTAATTTATTAAAGAATATTGAGGATTTTTCCAGTTTTCACACAAATAAAATTAGTTTTGAATACATGCATTCCCCGACGAATGGTTGTTTCTGGGAGAATCCTTACAACGTCTGTAAGCATTTTTCCTTCCTTCGTAAAAATGTCACTGCTACTTCACGACCTTTTACAGCGATTTCTGTCACTTTTCCAATATAATGACACAATTCATTTTTAGTTGCACGTTGGTTATCAACTGTAAATTTAATAAGAACCCAAGAATTTACCAAAATCTTGTTGGGATCGATCTGTACTGCGTCCACCACAGAATCATGTAAATCATCGTCACTCTCTTCTTTTTCTGAGGATACCTCTAAGTCAGAATCTTTATTTAGCTTTAAACTTACATCACTATCAGAACTACTTTCAACTACTTTCGACTGCCTCTTTTTTACTTTGGTTTTTGCCAAGGTTTTAGCAACACTGTCCAACCGCATTCGTTGCAGAACTTCTACATTAGTAAGGCTTACAGCAAATTTTCGACAAACTCTGTTCCTTTTTTGTGTCTCAGAAGGTTTTCTCTGTCTTTCAATAACTGACAATAACGACTTTTCTAAGCTTTCCGTTGATGTTACTGTAATAGAGCTAGATCTACTTGTAACATCTGCATTAGATGTATTATTACTTGCTGCTACTTGGTCTATATTTTCCGTTGATGCTACTGAAGTGTCACATTTGCTTAAGATTTTAGCTTCATTTAAAGGGCAAATACCCGAGCCTTCAAACCCTCCAATTGCATTTGCTCTAGAGAAACATCCACTCTCGTCTAGTTTTTTTTAGCAATGAGGGAAATGTTAATTTGTCTACATTTTTGCATCCTGTATCGCGATAAAAATCTGTTAAAACGTTGCGCCATGAACTTTTCACACCTTTAAATACACCAACATCTAAGGGCTGCAAAGCGTGGGATGTGTGAGTTGGCAAACAGAAAAGTTCAATGTTATTTTCAGAAGCCATTTCGATTAATGGAATCGTAATATGTGAATTGTGACCATCAAATATTAAAAGATTAGTTCCCTCTAGTTTGGCAGTATGTTTTACAAACACATTTTCAAACCAACTGAAAAATTGTGTGGATTCCATCCACCCAGACGGAGAACAGTTGTAAACGGCATTTTTAGGACCATTTTGGCACCAGTTGGAATATAGATGAAGTCCTTTATAATTGACATATAAAGGTAGATAATCTCCTATTGCGTTGCAACAAAATAGTACAGTGTATGTTGCTTTTGTCACACTGCCTACAACTTTATGTGGATTTCTAGATCCCTTACGACATAAAATTTTTTGTATTCCAACATCGGTTTGGAATCCAGACTCATCGCAATTAAATATGTTTTGGGGTTTATCATGCAAATTACAGCGTTCAATTGTTGCTTTTAACTGTTTGTGAAAATCTTGCAAAACTTCGTTACAGCAGGCGTTTGCTCTATTTTTAGGAAGATTTTGAGCGATTCTACGGCTTAAATGATTTTTCCAACGCTTTTCAAAACCTGCAATCCAATCCTTCTCTGGTAAGCCATTTTTAAATGGATTTGCTTGATCTATCCTTTTTATATAGTCCTGTACACATAGTTGTAACCTAAACCTATCTAAACCAAAGCCCCATTCTGATAATTTAATGAGGGCGTGCACTATTAGCTCCTCTTCTTTATTATTAAGGACCGTGGGCCTTCCAATAGAGTTGCATTTGTACTTTTTTATGTGATTCATTAATGTGGTACGATTAATACCATACACTTCGGAAGCTCGCTTAACGCTGACACCATCATTCTTTACAGAATTGATAGCCGACTCCATCCTAGCGTCCGAGTAAGTTTTGTATGCTTTTTTGACTGAGCCATTCTATAAAAAAAATTCAACATTGAATTGACATAATGTAACAGGGTAAGATTGACACATGTGTCAATTTTAAACTTACAATATTTTTTCAAAAATTGAAACAATATCTGTTCTCACTATCTCTAATGAGAAGGTAGCTCGGAACGGATAATGTCCAAGCAGAAAATAAATTCTACTTTTATTTGCGTGGGGCCAGCTCGATATAGCGGAGGCAAGGCCGTGGGTCGTGTCAAATGAACGCCCCGAAGAAAATCAAGGAAACAGCTTTGCTAACACACAAAAATTAAATCAACAATAAGATGTTCGTTGTCGGAAGGCGATGACATAAGCGATGTCGGATCTAAAGTGCATTAGCCGACCAGACTAGTACAGTGGCAACAACATTGCCACCAAGAACTACTCCCCAAAATCAACCAACAGAACGTTCAAGTGGTCATATAAAAATCCCACAAACGGTGGAACCAATAGAACTTCCAACAATAAAATCAAGTGGAAGCGACCCCGATGAAATGCAACACCCTGTACGTTGGTCGCACATCGCTGCCTTCTTAAAAAAACATAAAACCAAAAATAAACCCAAAAAAAATGTTCAACATACAATTTCAAATTCAAGATTTGAACCCATGTCGAACACGTAGGAATTCTTATGCCAATGCAATTGACCAACGCCGTTCGATGTTACCTGGTGAATAAAATGCACAGTTCAAACTCAATCAAATAAAACATTATAATATAATATAATAATTAATTAGTTTTCCAAATATAAAATTCAAACATTGGCATTATAATGGGGAAAATCAATATGGGGAAAATCCACCATTTTCCAACAACGAAGATATGTCAGATCTCCATCGAGTCTGCGCGAACAAAAATTGTCCCGGTAGCCATATCTTCGCTCCATATCCGCTAATTACGTAACCCAAAAGCCCATGATTATTCAACAGGAGCCACCCAAATCGACATTGGGGTGTGAAAAATTCACACCCCGCCTTCTTGCTTCAAAACTTGACACAAGAGCGTGTTACTCGTTCAATGGTTCACCCAAGACTATCCTTGCGCAGTCTTGAACAAATCCCCACCTCGGCGCGGATAGAATGCGCCTTTAAAGAACAAATGATATATAGGGTTGAACGTAAGTGATGGATTTCAAAAATCCGTCACAAAATTTCTTTTTATAACTTCAAATTTCATATAATAACTGAATCTCTTTATCAATGTTGCTATAAAACAACTTACCTTGCTAAGAAAACCTATAAATCACTAAAAATAACTTTTAAAAACGAAGTTTTATGCGCTTTTTTTTTACTGTTGTAACTGATGTAAAATTTAAAAATTTACAGAAACTGATACTATAGTTTAATACTTAAATATTAGATATCGTCGGCCTAAGATGTAAATGTCATAAGTCCTATAATGCTAAATTTACAGGAGACACAAAAAACATCAGAAATTGTTCATACTATAAGGTGGGGTTAAGACATTATCGTTTTGGCGATTTTAAAATCACAGCATTTTTTCTGGACTTATTACATTATTTGAACAGATGGGTATTTTAATTCTCTATCAGATGGCATTAATAACTCATTTTCACACAAAAGTGGACTTACGACATTTACATCTTAGGCCGACGATATTCTCAATAGAGGGCACACCATACTCAATTTATTAGAGCATGTCCAGTTACATTCTATTTGATAATAAAGACACTAGGCGGTTTTTTTAAAAATGTGTCAATGTTTGCACCCTGTCAATGTTACCCGGTGTTACCTTACAGTTCGATATTTTACCAATGTTATCTTCCCTCTTCGAGTACTCACGATATTCCAATTTTCCACTCAGCTATTTTGCATCAGTAACCACTTCTGTAACCATTACTTCTCAAAAGCCTTTTAAATGTGGAGGCCCACTTCCAAATTTTCTTAAATTTCTAGAATTTTTTAAATTTTCTCCAGAAGGTTCATCCAAATTTTTGATCTACCAACACCGATGGCGCGGTTTTTAATTTAATTACCGTAGCCATTATTCCAAGTCCTCGTACTTGTCAATTTTCACTTTTGGCTCTCTTCTCGTGCGTATTTTCAACGCGTCGCGCCGTTTTTACCAATGCCAACTTTCCGAAACAGATCCGTGCCATTCTCAATTTAATATCGACACCACTTGTTTAAAATTCTATAGGTCTATAGGCATCCTATAGGATCTAAGATATTACCTATAGGATCCTATAGGTATAGGAAAACAATCCTATACCGACATTTTCTGATAACACAATTTTAACAGTTTTCACAAAAATACATAATTCCATCTATTTTTAACATCTCAGCAACAAAATAAAAGTTTTGTACAAAAACTCACGGATAAAAATTGAAACTGTTTTTTTTAAATATCATGGCAGTATATTATTAATCACATTGTAGTTTTAATTGAAATTGTAGGTGTCTTGAATGAAAATATTAGAAGGTTTTTTTTTCATATCCTACTTTAATTTCCTTAACGTGTCATTAGTTAATTTTTTCTTAGTTGCTATCTTTTTGTTCTTATTTCTATTTCAATTTTAATTTGCATAAAGAAGATAGTATATAAAGAAGTATATGGAAGTATATTGCCTCTCTCATTGTAAAACCAAAAGAATTTTGCTGTTCGCGCCTGTGGGTTTTTCACTTTTCACCTGGAGGAATCGCTACCAAATTTTTATTTTAACAATATTTTATGAAAATTAAACAGCTTACGTATTTGCAAAAGAGATCCAATTGACTTTCTCAGACTCAATGTATGCCTTCAAAATTAATTTTGTATACTCCGGTTCTCTTTTGTTAACGTAAAATAATATAAAATGTGATTTTAACTATGTGTATATAAATTTTTCCGAAAATTTCGGTTGGTTCCTTATTGCAGAAAGGGGTTTAATTGATCAGTATTCAAAAGAGCTTGGAATATAATCGCTCATTTTGAGTTCACTTGTTAAAACTCTTTGCCCGATACAATTTCTGCGATCTTTGAAAAAGATAGGTCCAGCGACTTGATTGTTGACAATTTCCACGAAGCAATTTAATTAATTAATTATATAGTTTCGTTAGATGGACCACGTAAGATTGTCAATCTTCCATGAGAAGTTGTATTTATAAACATTTTTAATTCATAAATATTAACAAACATTTGAAAGTTTTTTTCAATAATTTATTGATCTACTACAACTGATAATGATATCTATTTAATTTGCACCAATTGCGTTCTCATGTTTAAAATATTTGTTGAATTCCATCAAAGTGATTGAGTAAAAGTATTAATAATAATAATTTGTTCTAAAAATAAATTTTTTCGAATTACTGTAATAAGCAACAAACATACTCATATAATATTATAGTAATATATAAGCAAATATGAAAATATTCTGTTGAATTATACCACGAAAGTTAAATGGCTATACTTACTTTAATAATAGCCATAATAGTTATTATTATACTATCCATACAACCCCCAGGGTACCATCCTTTTCTTTCTCATAATATATTGGTACATCTGAGACTTCGTTATTCATTTCAATTTACGGTTCAACATTTTTAAAGTAAAACAATATATTAAATCGCATAATAAAAATATAATAGAGGCAGGGAGTCTTCTTAATGGGGTAATTTTTATAATTGTTATCCGCTAGAAATTAATGAATTCCTCCAAGAAGCTTTCCTGTAATTTTTCTAACTTCTATTAAAATCCATTCTCACGACTTCTTAGGATATCTACCGGTTATTTGTCTCATTTTAATTGTACAATAATTGTTAATTTGATTCCCCTGACGGATATCTCTGTCAAGACGCTTCGGAAGTGTTATAATCTTATATTAATTGATTTTAAAATATGTATATTGTAGCTTTTTTAAAGGAGGAAATATACAATAATTCGATGCGGTCAAAAATCTTTGCTTAGTTTTAAGCACATTTCTATAAATCTTATTTTATAATAATTGTTTTGTCTTGGGAGGCGTCGAAAACGTGTAAAAGTTAAAATATTGATAACATGAGAAACTCATGTTTCTTCTTGAAGAAGAAGAAGGTTTCTTCTTCTTCTTCTTGAAGGTGTGGTAAAGAGGACCACTTTTATATCAGATGGACTGATAAAAAAGTATACAACCCAAACCTGATAACTAAGTTAATTTTAACCAAAGTAAAATTCTCTAAAGCTCGTCTTACATCAGGACATTTCTGGCGTCATTTCTTGAGCCATTTCTGCGCAGAGACGAGTTCATAGTATTTGCGCGTGCGTATACCGTTGTGCGCAGAAATGGCTCAAGAAATGACGCCAGAAATGTCCTGATGTAAGACGGGCTTAAGAGAATTTTGTGCATCTGGGAAACTACAGGGGCTAGAAGAATTGTTTTTTTAGCTATTCAGTTTACTTTTGCTTATACCTATTTTGTACATTCGTCGTTTAAACGACGAAATAAATAATTAAGTAATTTTTAACTTTGGAATTTTTGGACCTTCTTCGGTAAATTTTCCTCTGTTTCAGTCAAAATATGATGTGAAAACCTAGGGGCTCTTTTCCGAAGTTCAACAAAAACGTTTACTTTCCGAATTATTTCCACACAGACTCCTATTTGGAGACGTAACTAAAAGGCCTAACTGTAGAACGGATCATCAGCTCAATTTCGAGTTTCAGACGAACACACGTACATAATATATATTTAGCCTATTATATGTTGAGAATGATGATGATACTGGGTGCGATCCTGGGTCCACACATATACAATAACAACGTCGGCTTTCATTGAAACCAAGGAAGAAAACCTTGAAAATTCCTTTCCAGGGTACTCATTCTCTTTTCCAAAACCAGAAACAAAATCTATCTAAAAAAATTATAGAACTAATAATTTTAAGTAAATAAATAAAAATACAGTACATTTATATTTTTCCTTTCTATTTAAATTTTGTACCCTCCTAATGAAAAATGTCACAAGTCGCTACTGTAAATGAAGTTATAAAAAAATTGCGGCTCTAGTGACCGGGAGGACTAGGGAGGTCGTATGGAATCTCTCCCAGCATATTATGGGGGGGATATTACAACCCAATCAGGATGGCCTTGAAAATGAAAAGTACTAATTGTTTCAAAGTAAGCAAGAAATTGACTGATTGTTTAATCATCAATGGTCAATATTTGGAATACTTCATTTCGTTAAAGTTTGCGTTTATTCTAGGGATTATCGATAAAATTTCTTTTTAAATAAAATATTTTGGAAGTATGTATATAAGTAAATTTATATTTTTCCTCAAAATCAAATCAAATTCCTGAAATCAATCAAAATTCTCGTCATTAATTTAAGCAGTCGCCCAATCGAACTTTTTCAGCCAATGAACGCATAAAGTTTTCGACACATATAGGTGTTTTACTTTCACGTTTCACAGAATCTTTTCTCCTAAGCCTGTGCTGTATACTATACATTAACAGCCTTACTTATAAACGTAGTATAACTTTATATCACGGTTATAACACGGGTATACCAAGCTTCACTACCTATAAACGGTGTATAAGCCAACCGTAGTATAGCCCTGTTATAACTATAACTGGTAAAACTACGCCACCTTATACCTACCTCAGGGGTAGTATAGCTGTGGTATAACGCAAAGAAATAATCGCGAGCTGTCACAACCGCGCTCGAAGTAACACCACTATAAAATAATTAATTATGACGAAATGATGCATTTCCGTAAAACAATTTTTACGTTTTCGCAACAAGCATGTTTAGAAGCATCTATCCGCCAAGTTTAAGCTAGATCGCGATACATCTCATTTTCTGGATGTTAGCCGAAATTATATTAATAAAAATTCTAACCTATAACATATAAATTTGACTTTTATTGCAAGTTGGTAAACGAAGCCGACAAAATTTAAATGATCAAACGTCACAAACTGTGACGTTACTATACAATTCAAACCGATTCAGTCTTAAACCACGCCTATAATTGATATAACTATAACAACGTTATATCTCGTTTATAGGTAACGTAAATAATTTTAACTTATATCTTCGTTATGCTCGGTATAACTATATCGCGATTGAACCCCGATATAAGACATTTTTATTTTTTTATTTTTTAACATTTTTATCATGCACGTAGAGGATCTATTATTTAACATGGGCTCGGAACTGAGGCCACAAAGTATAATATCGGCGTAATACATTTTTTTCATTTTAAGAAGGTTTTATAAGGCGGATTAAAGCAAAGTGGTTA
The DNA here is from genome assembly GCA_932274525.1 of Podabrus alpinus. Taxonomy (NCBI): domain Eukaryota; kingdom Metazoa; phylum Arthropoda; class Insecta; order Coleoptera; family Cantharidae; genus Podabrus; species Podabrus alpinus. Next base: position 86,045,243 of record OW026454.1, on the reverse strand, counting down.
CATTGCCTTTCGAGGGAGACGATTAGAATAAAGTTCTTACTTATTCAGGAAGCGCACCGGGCATTCAAACATTAGCAGTCAACGTACATAACTGCCACGCTATTAGTGATAGTCTCTGTTTTATAGACTGTTAAACCTTAATAATCGGAACCCAAGGTAATCCGAACAATACCGGTAAAAAAATTAAATTTTTACAAATATTTATTTAAAATTTATAAGTTACGGTGCGGCCTATAGGCCGCACAACCACGGCAATCACGCACTGGAAGATGTGTGATTATTGAGATTTAACAATAAAGTACAACTTACCCAGTATTCTGGGACCCAGCACATCCGTTGCCTTTTATTCAAGTCATCGAAGATTGCTGCCAATTTCAATGATATTAGGTAGCTATTTCGTATCCCATTTGTGTTATCCATAACACAGTGTTATGATGCATTTCGTATCCCGTTTACGTTATCTATCGCAAGGTGTTCTCCATTTCAATTTATTAAACAAAGCTGCCAAGTTATCGAAGCTTTTCTTGATAAACTTATAGGCTGTAAATTTGTAACATTAACAAATTTATCAATTCTATATTTACCAAGCATAATTCCAATGTCATTTATTACTTTTATTTTAACAGTTTTACAAGATGCTCGTCGATTATAAGGTGAAAAATAAGATTTAAAGAAAATGAACGGTTATTTAGGAATTCGTTAGAATTGCATATTTCGCTAATCCGAAAATTCAATAATCAAATATAGTTTTACGTTAATTAGTTCGGAGTATCGAAGTTGCACTGTAATAACATTCTAGTTAACCATATATGAAATCATCAAAGTCTTGCGACTTATATGGTAAGCTACAGCACCGTTTTGTTTTCGTAATTTGTATAGGATATCTCTGGTATAGGATATCAATGGTGTCAAGTCATGCATTATTTCGCTTTCCTTTAACCCTCTCATATATCCCTAATTAAGGAATACCTTCTGAATTCAAGTTCACAGGGTTTCAATTGAATATTTAGACTATGGGTTAGACAATCCTTACAAGGTTGGTTTCTCCTTCACAAAAATTTACCTCTATCATGATATCGTCGAGACTACATTTTCTTAACTGTCTTTTTATAAATAAAATCCTCCCTGATGCCACCTAAGCCAATACGGTTTCAGGCCCTTTACTAATCTTTTTGTTATTGAGTGATTTTTTAAATTATTTTTATTTATCATTTATGTAACGACTGCTACTACCTTTAAACAGTCTAGCAATTGACCTTCCAGCAACCAAATCAAGTTTTGATAGACCGACGCCTTCCACGAAAAGGTACAAAACTCAAACTAGTGTAGTATTTATTTGACAACCTCAAACAACAATAAGGGTTGATGACCATACACTCGCAGATGTAATCGGTGTTTGTAATTTTATACCCAACTGAGTGAAGGTTAATTTGGCAGTGAAGGTTAAAAAACCGATGGCAGTGCTCTTAGCAAAGTGTGGTGGAGATATGAATTAGCAATGGCGACGAAATCTTTTTCTGATATCCAGCGTATAACAAGAAAGTATCTCATGAAATAATGCCTCAAAGATAAATTCCGCGTACCGAAAAATATGCATTTTCTCGTGAATCTTCTTTAAAAATCCCCGCGGTGCGCGTCGATCTCGCGCAAGTCGAAACGTGGCCTCTTTCAGTAGGGAATTCCGTCATAAGTTATATTTATTATACGAAGTGGTATTACGCTTTTGCACGTAGCAAAAAAATCGTAACTGTTTTGATATCCAACATTTTTTATTAACTATATTTATTTGTATTGGTAACTTGTATTTACGTATTTTATTTATTAACGGTTAATAGCTCAGCGATTAGTGCCAATATCTACGGATGCTGTTAGATCTTGAATAAAATAAGAACTTAATTCTGGCCGTCAATCTCAGAAAATAATGGAAAACCATCGAAGTGTACTCTACTTGGGATTGTCTTCTCAAATTAAAGTGTATTACACTTCCCATGGTTTACAACCCATGTTAATCTGTAGGTCCTCTGTCTGCATAATAATATTTTGCATGAATACCACCGATATAGAAGAGAAAATTATCACCACTGCACAGAGCTCTAAATTTCGAAGAAGAAGAGGAAATAATATAAACTGACCGGAGTCGAACAAAATAACCATCAAATCATTAAGCATTTCATCCTCTCCCTGGAAAACCAGCGCAAGAAGTGACATTTTCAAATTCTTCACGGGAGAAAAAACTATTTAGATAAAACCATTTAAAATCCATTTTCTCACTTTTATGATTGTGGAATACTGGAAACAGCTCTTTAACAGATATAAGTAACCATAAAAGTAAAAATTATATTTTAAATGGTTTTAGCTACCCTGCAAAATTGATAAGTTTAATTTCGCCAGTTTATCGAAGGGGACGATTTTTAAATGCTTTCAAAATATTTACAATTTGCAAACCACTGTGGTGTAATTTTCTTAGAAATTACTTCTCAAAATGTAGGGTGTCGCATTTTCCGTGGTTTGGAACCCAAGCTAAACTGTAGGTTCTCTATGTGTATGATGACAATTCGCACGAACACCACGGAAATAGGAGAAAAAAGGATTACTAGAAAACAAAGCTCTAAATTACGAAGAAGAACAAATATTAGCTTACCACTGTCGAATAAAATGGTTATAAAATCACTAAACATTTGTAAATGTATTCGTAATTATTTATAAGCCATGAAATTATTTACAACTAAAAAAATCTTTGGTTGAAACTTCAACTAATAAGTATTAACGAGAAGGGAATTCACAAAGGATTCTTCGTCGCATATAATTATTTCTGGAATTCCCTTCTTATTAATTATTATTAGACTGTGACTTCAGTCGACTAATTTTGTTTAAATAAGTAGAAAGAGTTAAAAAATTCTTTTGGAGTAATATTTCATTGTCAAATAAAATTATTCAATATTTAAGAATTATACGAATTCAGACGTTCTTTTGTGATTCTATTGCTATTTTTTAATCGATAGAAATAGCTACAGTTATCTCACATCTTACATTTTGGAATATAAATTCAAATACACGACGCTTTATTGAAGTGTGGGTTGTTTTAATATAAATAGAAGGGTTTTGCTTGTTCTTGGATAATAATATAAATTTATTCATACTTATAATATATTTATAACTTTCAAGAAGAACATTTATTAATTAAGATTTCGAAACGTGGGCTGCCAAGTAATTAAAAAAAATTAATGATGTAGTAATATAATTTTATTCGTCTGAAAATCTGAATCGTCTGAAAAAAGGTAATATGCAAGTGGCTCTTGACAGCTAGGACTGCAAGTCCTCGCAGAAATTCCCAAGTTATGCGAGATTTTAGATATCTACTTACTGTATAAAATATGAGCACAAAACATAGGAAGAAATTTCAGAAATGCTGAACAAATTGAGTAATATTTTACAGTTATTTTTTTTTTTTAGAAGTGCATAAATTTTAATTACTATTAAGCAGATTCTGCAAAGTTGTGTACCTTGTTTACTATTTTAACAACATCGAGTCCTTTTTTATTTTGTCAGTTATTTATAGTTTTGTAGATCATCAGAATTAAAGTACTGCCATATTTATTGTTTATTAATTTATGAGTGTTGATGTTTTGCTGAAATTTATAAATATCTACTATATTATGGGGTCATAAAGAATAGTATAATCTATTAATGTTATGTTTATTTTGACAAACACAATGTTTGAAAATAATGCCAACCAGAATTGTGAAAATTGGGGATAAAATATATATTTTTTTCCTGTTTCCTCTCTAGGTTTACCACCTAGAGAGGGAGGGAGTATATTAATGCAAATTGATACATAATAAAAACTTAACAATAACAATAAAATGGTGAATTATGAGTGGAGGTGATTAAATGAATATAGATGGATAACAATTAAATACATTTTAACATGGTGAAACGTTTTAGCGCCAAACTGCAGCTGATTAGTAAATAAATATAAATGAATAAAAATTAAGTTGAACATTAAACATTGAATAAAATTTAAGCGGAACTGAATTATAACTGAATTACAAATATTGAAAATATTGAAATGAATTGATTAACAAGTAACTTGGTAATAGGTGAGTATATAAATCCATTTCGAAGACAAATTAAGGAGTGATGTTGAATTGTTTGAGTGTGTTTATTATAATTTTGCAAAATGTTATGATTAGTTTTGTGATGAATTTATTTTTAATTATTTATGTAATGTCGAAAGGTGTAATGCTGTAAAATTGACAGTGTAAAGTGTAATTGTGTCGATGTTGTGTGTACTTTGGGCAGCAAGACAATAAATGATGCAGAGTCTGCCTACTTTCTGAATCGCAGCGGCACACGTCACTAGGACTGATCTTGAATCTGTAAAGATACTCGCGCGTAAACTAGTGACCCGTAAATATCTGCGTCATTTCAAAGGAGGTATCAACGGCATTTTGGAACAAACGAACATCCCGTAGCGTAGGTAAGTGCTGCCGGGTGGTAGAGCCTTGGTCGGCGTTTCTGTACTCGGTATCCCAAGTACATGCCAACTCAAGGCAAATCACCCTTCTTGCATAGCTAAGAGGGAACTGGTTGTATGCCATGCGGCTGTGCGAGACAGCCGCGTCTTTGGCACATTGATCTGCAACCTCGTTCCCTTCAATGCCGCAATGAGCCCTTACCCACGCAAATCTGATTATCGTTTGGTCCTTCAGTTTGAGCAGTGACCGATGGATGGAGGTGACCACAGGTACGGTGCTACTCCTGTTAGCGATGGTAACAAGCGATAAAAGGCTGTCGGAGAAAATGCACACAGAGTGCAGTCTCCTGGGGGAGATCCAAGTCAGGGCGGCGTCAATCGCATATATGTAGCTCGGCTTGAAACACGCTACAAGCACCATTTAACCTGTACTTGTGGGTCTCTTGCCGAGCCTCACGGTATATGACGATTGCCGCGCCGACGTCCCCACCTTCCTGCTTGCTGCCATCGGTAAATATAGCAACATCGACCTGGTCGCATATTCGATCGACTTCCAGCGAGTCGCTTGCTTTTAAGAAACTGATTGTTTGTCTGTAGCGGGGATGTAACATCTCCGCTGGCGACGTACGATTTTGCAAGACGATGTCGTCCGGAAGTCGATCGAAAGTACCATCCATTTTCACTTGCTCTTAGCTGGAGTAAATCCAGCTAAGGCTAACGCAGATATTGCCGAGATCGTATGAAATGCGCGAGTAGCCCTGATGGCGAATCCCCGCTGAAAAGATCGCAACCAACCCAGCACGTACTTGTATCTTAGCACTCCACTCCAAATAAAGGAACCATAAGTAATGGTCGGTTCGATGACCGCGTGGTATATTGTCTCCACATTACGTGGATTAATACCCCATGTGGGCCGTACGAATAACCGACATAAAGAATTAAAAATTTTGTTGGCTTTGACTACGATGTGTCGAACGTGTTCATTGAATTTCAAGTGTTGATCTAAAATAATACCTAGAATTTTAATGTGAGGCTCATAAGTCAAAACAGTGTTACCGAAGTAAATTTTACAAATTTTGGTTTTTGGAGTGAAGGCTATTGCTTGAGTTTTCGGGGCGCTAAATGTTAATTTAACACCTGCACCTCACTCACTGATCGCAAGTAGAGCTGCGTTGGCACGACTTTCCATCATCTGCATTACACTGGGCAAACTCACGATTAGAAGGACGTCATCCGCGAATGCTTGCAGATGACATCCCTCCGGTAAACCTACATCGAGAAGTTGGTCCAGTATAATATTCCAAAAAGTAGGTCCGCAAACAGAACCTTGGATGCATCCTTTGGTCATGGTCTTGCGCGACTTCCCGTCAGCGTAGGCCAGCTCAACTGACCGATCGGCGATATAACTTTTAATCAAGTTATATAATATGTTCCGCGGGCATGCAAGGTTTCGCAGCCTGTTGAATAGCGCTGGCTACCAAGCGTTGTCGAACGCCGCTTTGATATCCAAGGATACACCAAGTACCAGAAATTTACAACTTTTCTCACGGCGGATAATCGATATTGCATCATGTAAGGCGTTGATCGTAGAGGTTTGTTCCCTGAATCCATACTGTTTAGGACTCCATGCCTGACGCTGAACACCAAAATACGTTAAACGCTTGGTGAACAGCTTTTCCAGCAACTTTCCGAAGACGGGCAAGAGTCCTATGGGCCTAAAGGCCGATAGGTCCGTTGGATCGGACCTATTCGGCTTATGCAAGATCTTCACATAGGTACTCTTCCACGGCTTCGGATAGTGGCCTGTTGTCAGACAGGAGTTTATTAGTTTAGTAATGAACTCAGGGTAGGCCTCTGCGACCACGCCGCATATATCCGACGTGAGGTTGTCAATTCCCGGCGCTCTGTTTGGACTCATTGAATTTAATACGTCCAATACCTCTCCCTCCGTGAATTCCTCTTCATCAGGTGTGTCGCATATGTAGGGCGAATTAAACATATTGCTATGACCTCCCTTATATTAAAAATTAGACACGTCGTTTAAGTTGGGCGCCACATTCAAATGAATGAAAAATATAAAAGAATGTAAATGTTAAATTCGCGTGCCAAAATTTAATTAGAGAGGTCACCACTTTGTCCCTCTTGTTTAGCTCAGTCTAAGGCTCTCTCAGAGTATTGCAGGTATTAAGATAAATTAGGGGGTGGTTGCTTATTAAGTTGAAAAGTTTTGTTTTGAAATGATAGAAAAATATTTAATGACTGAATAAAAATGCTTAATTGTTTTTACCAGATAAATGATCCACTTCTTTATTTGAATGATCTTGAAAATTTAGAATACTGACCTGTAAATGTTTAATAATAATAATAAAAGATTGCATTAATTTAGTAATGATTTTTATATTCAATAATATCGCAAAGCGCAAATAATCAATTTAACAAATTTATACAGATATCATATCCATCACCAGAATGTTTTATAATAATCAAAAATGTAGAATGAAAATCCTTTTCTTTCTTCTGCTCTTCTAATTGCTTAAATAAATTTAAGTCTTTCCGTTATCCAAACGGGTTAAATCTTTTTATAGTAATATGGTTGCTTTTGGTAAAGCGTAAAATAAAAGAAAATAATGTTTTGTTATGAAATATTTATATCAAATAGGGTAGCCGAAAATTCACTTTTTACAGTCTTTTCCCAGCATCCTTTAGTTAAAATGCTGAAGACGTAAAGTTGATAAAAATAATAAATGTTTTCAAATACCTTTTGAATTTATAATCCGGACTTTTATATAAGTCTGCGTAGAAAAACACTATCTTGATAAACACAAGCGCACTTTGAGACACTTCCACGTCAGATGTTTCAGTTGATACGACGCGCTGGATCTTCTCTTCTTTGGATTGACTTGTTATAGAAATTATCCAAATTTAACTTTCCAATTGTGTTATTTTACTAAATTGTATGCCGGTAAGTAATTTTAAATTATATAATCCTCGGATATTCAATACTTTTCATTTCTAGGAGACGCAACTAAGTTTGCCATCTTGGATTTTTATCGACCAAATTGATTGTATTGTTGGATCGCGTTGCACACGTCCTTCCACTTCAAATATTAAAATTCAACTAACTTTTGCTTGCGCAAAATACCAATTTGAGCTGACTTCAACAATTTGTGAGTCAAATTTATTTCTTTTTGTGATTTTTACTTTAATGAAATTTCATGTAATTTCCAGAGTTGGTTCCATTATTGAAGAGATTACTTATCCAATGCTTTCCAGTTGATTTCCATCACAGTAGTTGATTTGGCAGCCATTTGAAGTAGTACATTTGACTATTTTCATTATCAGGTTTCACTTATCAACCTTTAATGGATTTTCACCTTTATGTACCTTTTTACAATTTTTGGACATGAATTTATGGTTATCACATACAATTAGATATAATAGAATTTTGGTTATAAACAGATTTTCATATAACAAGTTATTCACAGAGATTTATCAATTCAAAGTTTATAAACGCAAAGGTTATGTTTTTGAGATAACAAATTATAACAAATTTCATCATTTCTAAGATAAAGCATCTTATTAGAAGATTTTGACTTGTTCACCTTCAAATTGAATGTATTTAGCAGGTTTTGATATAGCTTTCTCATCTTTAAAGATCTTATTAGGTCTACAATATCTGAAATAGAGTTGGATGTGTTTATCTGTTAAATCTAATGTTTAAAATTAGCTTAATTTTCCTAAATATAATGATAAATTCAGTTTTACAACCATTTGTGTTGTGTGGGGTCATTTTAAATCACAGCAATATGTCTCAGTTCTCTGTGTCTTAGTCTTAATAGATAAAATATATTTCCTGATATAAACTGAAAGATTTCAATCAAATGTATTGATGTAGGTCGGATTACCCAAGTTTTTAAAATAGTTTTTCTTTTCTGTTCAGAGTAATATTTTATTCAGAATGTTATCTCTTACCGAAAGATTTGAATTATACGTTACGAATGCCGAACCTACGCCCGTGCAAAATAAAATGACCATATTTCACAAAATATATTTATTTTAAACTAATCGAAAAACAGTTGACAAATAAAAGCTTCTAAAATTAAACTTTTCTGCCAAAACTAAAAACTAATAAATCATTTTTTCTAAATTTTGGATGTACGAAGTCATGCAATCGTCAACTTTCATAAGGTTTGTAGTATCCGAATCCAATTTTTCATTTGTACAATCATCCATCATAATATGTACGAATATTTTTAATGAGTGTCTCACATACACATTTTCAACATTTCCAAGTTTTTCTGACACCATTGCTATTATATTTTCTTCGTTTATATTTCCGTCATCGTTTTTAAACCCCATTTCAGTCCAAATACAATTTAACCATTCACCATAATCCTTGTTATCTTCTCGAACAATTTGTGAACTTCTGATTTGTTGCATTTCAGTTCCGTTTAAATGTAAATCTTCGATACATTTATTTTCTATTTCTTCTAACTTTTTTCCATAGTTTACTTTAACCTAAAATGGAATTATTAACTAAAGCAAAAATTTTATTCGTGTCAAATGTTACCAACAAAAGACTTAAAATGACAATGGTTTTCATGAATACAACAATGTTAATGATAAACCTTACAACTTAAAAATTTTGTGTTATTCTGATTAGGTATATCAATAAATTATTGTAAGGTCAGGACCTCATGACGTAGTATGGTAGTAAACTGTAATTAATGAATAATTTTGTTAAAATCTATCGAAGCCATCTTCTTTCCTAATAGAACATTGTTTTTTAAACACGATATGCCATAAAAATTATTACATTGTTTTGTGTTGTATTGTTTCAATTTTTCTCCGCGAGCCAGATGGCATAAAGGCTGAAAAATATAAAATTTTAAAGACTGATTTTATGATGCACAACTACTAGAATTGCTTCTTCATTTACAATAAAAAGTGCACATGCTATACTAAAATTTATATCAATTACTATGAGGTCATGACGTGTCAGAAGATAAAATAGATTATCTTTATTTTTAACAACAAATTTCCCACACCTGGCTCTTACACATGAATTTAGTCGATAAAACCTACTTTTTTCTATCAGGATAATATGAAAATTTAGAATTATTTTCATAGATTTTGTAGCTCCTCGGGAATTCGCCAGTATTTCGAGTGTAACGAAGTGCGCTGAGTAGTTATAGTATATAACATTACTAGCAAGGTAAGAGGGTTTTTACTGGCGAATGGAGGATATAACTGACGAGCCGCAGGCGAGTCAGTTACCTCCTTGAGCCAGTAAAACCCGTTACCTTGCGTGCATTGTTTTATATTTTATTTGTTTCTCATTTGTAAAAAGGTTAGATAAATTCCAAAAAAATCTCAATAATTTGTCGCAAATGTCGTAAGCTATGGAAGCGTTGCCATGAACATGTCTGTTTATTTTTCTTTACATTTGTTTTGGCGAAAGCGAAAATGAATGTACCAAAAGAAATTATTGAGGCAGCCAGCAGTGTAGCTTCAAGTTTATTACCTGCAAAATCAGCTTCAAGGTACGAGCGAGAATACGACGACTTCAAAAAGTGGCAAAACAAAAATAGTGTGATTGGGGTAACTGAAGATGTTTTGTTGGTATACTTGAATCAACTATCAGCTAGATTCAGCCCTAATACTTTATGGGCAAAATGGTCTATGCTGAAAAGCTGCTTGGAAATGAAAGAAAATGCCCCTGTTCGCAGGTTTGTTTTCCTTAAAAAATTTATTGAAAAATATGACGTTTAGTTGTCATTTGCAGATTTCAAAAGGTAATAGCGTTTCTGAAACGAAAAAATGAGCGTTATGCGCCAAAAAAGGCCAAGGTATTAAGTAAAGAAGAGGTTGAACAATTTCTTTTACATGCTCCTGATGACCAGTGGTTGCTGGCGAAAATTGTAACAATATTTGGGATTTTTGGATGTTGTCGATGTGACGAAATTCTCTCCTTAAACATGAATGATGTAGAAGATATGGGAAAATACGTTATTGTGACATTGCGGCAAACAAAAAATTTAACAACAAGAAGATTCACCATAACCGATGATGGCTGCAGCTTCAAGCCCTGCATGTTATACAGAAAATATGTAAATCTTCGGCCTCCTGGAACAGAAAGCCTAAGATTTTTTTTGACATACCGACATGGAAAGTGCATTTCCCTTAATGCTGGCCAGCACACTATTGGTGGTGTCCCAAAGCAAATAGCGAAATATTTAGGTTTAAAAAACCCAGAGTTATACACCGGCCACTCTTTTCGCAGAACTGGAGCCACTATGGTTGCGGATTCGGGTGGAGATATTTTAGCACTAAAACGTGCAGGAGGGTGGAAGAGCACCGAAATTGCGATGAGTTATGTCGATGATTCGGTCAACAAAAAAATCGAAATGTCTAGCAAATTATTTGGTAGTAAGGAGAGTACAAATGTTCTGCAGTCCTCGAGTTCAGCAGTTTCTGAGTCAACAGATGGTTCATCATCATCAGTATCAACTCTTTCATCATCAAAAATCTGTGTTACTGGAAATAACAATTGTACCATGATTTTCAACATATATGACGATAAAACAAAATTTCCTAATGTAAATAATACTACTAACTTGTAAAAATTTTGCAAGTTAACTGTCAGTTTTGCAAGTTAGTGACTTGATAAAATAAACTTTCTTGATTAATATTGTGTTTTTGGAAACTGACGTTTACAAATGAGAAACAAATAAATAGCTTAACTACTATAGTTACGTTATTTACAAGCAATTTCATATGTTGTAAAATAGAACTTTATACTTTCATTGGCACTTTAAAATTAATATTGTGGAATTGGCTGTTGCAAAGTTAGACAAGATACTTTTTTAAATTAGCTAAGCTACAGCAACAAGCTAGCTTTAAGCTACCTTTTGTTTATACTTCATACCCAACTTTTATTTGGGTAAGGATGGTGTGGATATTATTTATTGTTCATAAGTTTTTAAGTTAATTAGTGCCGCCGCTACAGCCAAAAAAAGCCTTCATTAATCAGAATATTATATTCTCATTAATTTTTTTTTAAATATTGAAACTTCCAAAGTGGTTTAAAAGACACCGGTGGACAAAATCTAAGCTTAAGCTACTTCGATTTGCAAAAAAAATGATTATCCTATCACAGTAGTGCATTTGAGATGTGAGAAGCTATAGACTTCTATAAGGATATTTCAGTTTCATTCACGATTTCCGTCGACAAGCAAACCATAAGTTCGTGCTTTTATATTTTCTTAAGAGTAGAAATAAATATGAAAGAGAAGACTTTAGTTATATTTTCATAGAAATTCGTATTGAATACCTCTAATGTTATGAAAACTCGAAATTCTTTTGAAAACCACCAACAGCATTGCAGTGTATTGAAAAAGTTCCTTTGAGTAAAACTATGAGCACTAAAATTAAATAAATCGGTAATTAAAAAAGCGAACAAATATAAATTATTAAGTTTCGGTAATAATTAATTAAACTTTCGTAATCTTGAAGTTATAATCAAAAAGTAAAGCAGGATTAATTAAAATTTAATTATTTTACACCTCAGTAATATTGTGATAATTACCGTCAAATTATGAATAATTGAAGTCATTCATAGCCAGTTAAATAGAACCGAGACAGATTTTTCACAAAAAAAATGTTAAATATTAAAAATTTGTTTATATTAATCCCGAAAAATTTATCATTTTTTTATTTGGAAAATAATCTGGCTCACTAATCACAAGCGATTATTTTAAAAGAAATATTTTGTGGAAATTGAATTTTCCACTAATTACTTTTATGAAGTTGTAAACAAAATTATGAACTAATTGGATTGACAAAACCTTTTATGCTAATTTATACTGACATAACAGACTTGAAAAAATGGATTCATGATATTCTACTGTGGGCGTAGGTATCTCCTGGTTCGTTCTAACCAAAGAAGAAAGAATGGTTTTTGTTAATAAAATAATTACTCACTCAGAATGTTTTAGATCCTGAAAGGTCATGTCAGTTGTTAAATAAATGAAATTGTAGAGCACAAAGTCTTAAAGGAGATAATATAAAACAGGGTCTGTCACTATCACTTCAAACGAAGTTATAACGTTAGCTATGTTTTAAATTGGATGGAAATTCTGTATGCGTGATTCGTTCTTATATTGTTTATTTTTGCCCAACGTCTGAGGTGTTCAGAATCAAATTCAAAATCTGGGAAGTCAAATGCTGGAACCTAATATGAGATCCTTATTCACAATTGGTTGGTCACAATCTTTGCCCAACCCCCGGGAACGTCCTATGGTCACAAATCAAAGACCCCGGTGATTTTTCTAAAATCGAACTTGTCACATTGTTTACACGACATTTGGAATTTAAGGAGTAAATAAATTTTTTACAAAATATTACTTAAAAAATATTCAAACACAATTTTCTTAGAAATCCTAAAAAATGGGATTTTTATGCAGCCGTCACATTTGTTCAACCCTCTCTCCCTGGTCAAACTTTGTTACATTTTGTAACCCCCTCAGATGCGGACGTCCTAACTGGTAATCTGATGGGTATAATTAAATAGAAGTGGAGCTAATAAGGAACCTTGTGGAAGACCATTGTTGAGTTTCCCATAATTACGCGGTTCTCCGTTTAAGTGAATTCTGAATAATCGATTCCAAAATAAAATACATATTAAAATAATCGTCTTTTTACATTTTAGAGTTTTGAACAACGTCGAAAATAGTCCATTCTTCCGCACTGTGTCATAGGCAGCACTTAAATCTACAGGCCACATCAGTTTTTTTTATACTGAAAACCAGCTTCTATAGATAGGTATGCGAAGTTAATGCTAAAAAACTTGCTCACAACAATTGTGGCCAGACCGGAAATTTTTAAGACTATATAAATTCTGTTGTGAATTATTCTCTCTAAAATTTTGTACCAGGTTTCAAAATTGACGTAATTTTCACTTTTGTCCACCCTGTAAAAATTTGACCAGTATGAAAGTAATTGGTATAATACTTATTTAGCCAGTATAATTTTTTTTAAATTTCGGAAATCCACTCCGTATGCTTTACCATGTCGTTATGACCAAAAGCGACATTAACTTTGTCACGTGGTTTTACGCTCGCGCGCAAGTAAAAAGTTTCGTAGAACAGTTTTGATCAATTTACTTAATAGTTTGTTTCGTTGTGCGATTAATGTGGCGAGATTACGTTATGTACCGTGTTGGCGTGAATTATTGTCAATAAATACAGCGCCGTACCTAGTTCAGATTGGAAAATCGTGAAGCGTTCTAAATTTTTAAGATAACGAACTCACCTCGTAGAAGTATCCATTTTACCGAATCTTTATCACCTCTATTTTTGGAGGGATCCTACCTGTCGAAATTTATCAATATTCTCACGCTGGGAACATCTGTTTGGAAGCCTAATCTGGGATAGAAGCCTACAGTTAACTATTACGTAAGCATTATTTTAATATTTAAGTATCGTTGTATTTTGTGGTCCGATTGACCCTCAAATTTAGAGGAGCCCTCAGCTTCACCGTGAATAAGTCGAATTCGCCCGGATTTATGCATTAAATATTTGTGGTTCAATAGCCAATCACGTCGACTACGAATTTTTCTTTGTAGATAAATGTTCCACTTTTGGGAACAGGTGTTAGAATTTCAGTATTCATATTTGGATATAAAAATCATTAACTTGTATGTTAATAAATTCATATGTAAATATTTTTGCAAACCAACAACGGTTGTTGCAAATGTGATGTACCATTGTTGTAATTTGTCAAGAAGTCCTTGTTTATTTCGTTTTTCATTATATCTATTTTACGAGTATTTGTTGATTTATGTGTTTTATTATCGCTGTATGTATGTTATGTTTAGCTATTTTTGCCGAGGTAAAATCTATCTGTTGTAAAGGTAAGGTCATCCAACGAGATTTTACCAGTGTGAGAATCAACGCGACGAATCAGTAAGCTGACGTAAACCAGCTTGGAAGGGCGATATTGCATCCCCCTTTGAATAAACCTCGGTTTTGTTTACGTGGCGCCCATTTAAATAATCCGCGTGTAAATTTACCTCCCCTTTTAGTAACAACATCCGAAATCACGATTGTGGACCGCCCAATCGTTGATGCGAGACCACCAAATCACGACGTTTCGTCACAAGCCCTTTTGCTCGTTCAATCCACCCACCCCCTTCGCGGCTAGAGCTAGTCAACATGTTAATTTTGTTTGAAAGGTGTCTTGTTTGTGGTTTGTAAGGTAACAACTTCTACAAGTTTAACATAATAAGTATAGTCCGAAGTTTCACACGACTTTCTTTTATTCTTTAGTAGTTTTCATATATTTGAAATTACATTTTGAGAAACAGGAACCTTAGTCATGCCAAGAAAACGTAGGACTTTTCTCCTACGTCATCTCATTGGGAACAAGTCAGGATGAGTTGTTGTATGGGGACTGAACATCCAATACAGCATCTAAAACCATAAAAACGGACACCCCATGTCCTTTTAAGAATTAAAGATGAAACTAGAAAGTCAGATATAACTGAAACAATATCAGTAACAAAATAGTTTCCACTTTAATCGTTTCAAATCAGCATTTCATATGACCTTATTTCATATTTGCATGAATAACGGAAGTGGAAAAGTTTCAGTTTTTAAAATTGTTCATTCTAGTGATATATTCATGGCTTGAGACTACAAGGATAATTTTGTGTTGGAGGCAATGAGCGTTAAGGAAGATAAGTATGTTAACGACTGATGTTACCCTACCATTGCATATTTTATAGAATTAATATTTATAACAACCTGAATAAAACAAATTCAAAAACAAAACTTTTGATGACGTAAATCATCACATACTACAAAAATAATGTTATTTTTTCAGGGAAAAAAATGAAGCCCTCTAAGTTCGCTATAAAATATATAAACGTAACGATTTTTCTTAAACAGTAAAAGAAAAGTCATGCGTAGCTATATTTTTATTAGAAACCTTCACATGTGGTGTAGTAAAAAAAATTCTGAAACTGCTTGTAAGGAAAATTTTGTTACGAAGGCAACAATCGATAAATAGTAAGAAACTTGTGTTAATCCTTCATTTAGTATGTATAACATTGTTGAATTTGCTTTGGGCTACAAATTACAAGTAACTAAATTATCAGAACGCAAACATATTTTTTCATATCATACACAGCTAAATGGAATCAACCTTAAGCTGTTCTACTAAATTGGAAAACTGATAACGCGAAAATCCCAACTAAGCTGTGTCATTTTTTGGGCAAAAATCCCGCAATAAATTCCAAGTTATGAACACAACCTTAACCCATGCACTTTGATTACCCCAAACCGAAATGAAAATGTATTTGTATTATTTTCGAATACAACTTTGATTCGAAAGTTTGCAGAACTTTGGTTCCCACAGTTACTCGTTTCCAATTTCCAATCATTCAAGCTCCATAAAACGTAACCGAACATCCGGAGCTTTAAATTTGTTAATTAATGCATCACCCCTTAAATGAAACGCATAAAAGTGATTGTCCAATTAAATTTTATTTGAAGGAAACTTCAAAGAACAAAAATAAATATAAATAGAGAACACTATTCTAATCTATGGAGTGCTTACATAAGCAAAATAAAGGAAGGTGCTCATTCTATTACCTGTTATGCACATAATTAAATTTAACAGCGAACTATACTGAAAGTCAATTTAAACTTTGCAAGTCAATTTGAAAACAAATTAAACTATCAAAGTGCAAATTTTAAATAAAATATTACACAAAATTATACGTTTAATTACTTTACGATCTACCATGACGAAAAGTCTGAATAATGAATTTTGTAACGTCTTGGAAACTTTTTGATGTCTAGCAGCATTCCAACATGTTTAAAAACTTCGATTTAATAATATCAGATGATCCAGTTTTGGAGAGTAGCAGCTGGACTTCAATACAATGAATTTTCGTAAAGCTGTGGATTAAGTTTGCAAACTTGCTGAGTTATTTTAAATTTTAGTTACTTGGATTAAATCTGTCTCTGCACTGCCGGAGTATCATAAGCAACCCTCAAGAGCAAACTTCTAGTTCAACCCTAATCAAAGATGAAAGTTAACATCAGACCCTTGCGTCACAATTGCTATTTGTTTTTTGACATAGCATGGAAATTTTATAGCAGATCCGTTTTTTACCTGTTTTATGAATTTGCCAAAAGTGAGATGTAAGAAAAGCAGTCACGTACTTGTTACAAAAATAGGTAGATAGACCGGGTCGTCCAGTAAATAACGCTGACAGCGAGTGTTAAAACTCATTTTTGTCAATTTTATCCACCCGGTTTAATTTTTTTAATCTTCTACAAAGGGTTAGGTCAAAGGCAATCAATAATTTTATCGATATTAAAAAGCCAAAACTTAAAAATTTTCTTTATGTTATTAAATTATTCACAGTACACTTTTTTCGTTATTGTTCAATATAAGTCCCATAAAACAATTTCATTAAATTATTGGAAAAGTAGCTTTCAAGTTACAAAGTAAAAATTTAGCTTTGTGTCAAAGATTACAATTTCATTTTTTAAATTAAAATTTGTCAATGCTACTGACAACTAAAATTGAAAATTACAAAAAATTATTATTCTGTGAAACCTTATTTTCAAATTTTCAATTAAAATAAGTAATTTCTTATTATGGCAAATGTACTTATTTAAATATAAATATTTAATTTAAAAATGAAAATTGATATTGTAATATTGCGAAGGAAATGAATAACTTCGGCTTAGGGAAGATTTCTATGCCACTATAATTGTTTATACAGAATAATGGAAATTTTTACGTTACATAACAAAATTTATTTGTAAAAGTATATGTTAGAAAATTTATTGACTTAGACATTCTTGGTTCCGCTCTTGCGAACTCGAAACTTTCATCTGACATTTCATTTCACTTCGAAGTTATTCTATGGGGTAAATTTTAAGTAACAGAAGAAGTATGAATTTTCTCAAGCTGTTGTGGAATAATAATTTTATAGCTGTAAGCCATAAGAATGGCCTTCAGGTGAGGTCTTATATTTCTTTATGAGTCGGTGTAGATTCAAATCTTGGTTTAATCAGAATCAGTGAGTCCAGACTTCATCAGAGTAGTAATTAACAAAATGGATAACTGTAACTGAAACCCAACTTTTGGTTTACATATATTTATCGTATGTCAATGCTACTAAGTGATTTACTTCAATTCAATTTGTATTTCAATACATTGCATGAGAAAATTTCGAACTGCCGACTGAGGTTATTTACACCTCATTTGGGTAAATTTTTCGTAAATTTACATTTACATGTAAAATAGACGTATAGTTGATTTCAACACATTTGTAAACGTTGAACGGTGGAAATCTCGTGCATTTTTAATGCGATAACGAGGTAATTGAGAAACGTTTTATTAACCGTATATTGCAATGCTTTAAATAGGTAGTTAAAAGTGGACGCATTTCGTTCATTTAATAATGTTAAATTTTGGAATGGTATTAACCGTAGTAGTGGCTTGGTGTGATCGCTGGTTGAGTTACAGCGCGGAAATTGTGGGTTCGAATCGTCGACTTAACGGAATTTTTTAGCGCGGCACTTCGGTGGACATCAACAATCTGTGGATAAATTTAGTTGAAAGTAAAAGAGAAAGAAGAGGATTAATTCATGCAAAAATGGATCGTGAAGACTTGCCAGACATATAAAAGAGCTCGAAAGTGTTGTAACCGTAACCCCTTTGGTTATTTCGACAAGAGAGAGGTTTGTTGTTGAGGGGTGAGAATCCTGGTAGTGCGGATTCTCCTTTACACCTTCTCCTCGAACACGTTCCAATCTACTCCCAAAGTTTCTTCAATAAAACTCTAATTGTTCGTATTGAAAATTTATATATTGAATTTACATAGATTTGTCTACATAGGCGACACTTGCAATTGCATTGTTTGGTTTAAGCTTTGGTTACACACAAAAATAACCATAAAAATAAATATATTGTAATTTACAAACCTTGAGTACTCTACTTGATTTGCCTAATGATTGGAGAGCAACGGAACTAGAATTTATTAATGAATTCAAAATAGACACTAATGAAATTTTAAATACAAAATTCAATATATTTTAACATACAAAACAATATCGATCTTTATTTTAGACCAACCGAAAACTAACTGCTTAATTGAAATTGACTTTACTCCAGCCAGAAAAATTTACCCTCCGTTTTTGGGTTTGAGAATGACCCACACAAAGAGTTAATTTTGAAGTCAGCTATTGAGGTAGTCATTAACTGGTTTTGGCCGGACGCGCGTGGTATTCAAAACTACTTCCAGTTGTAAATTTTACATTTAATACTCTTTTTATGCAAGCCTGTGCATAAAATAGTTATATCCAGGGTGCTACAGTGTTAATGAAACGTGGGAAAATATTAAAAGATTAATATAGGTATATACGGAAAGAAGTGTGGGATATAAAAAGAAATGGTTTGACGAGAAATACGGGAGAGTAATAGACTAGAAAAGAAAAGCTAGAGGCAAATGGTTAAAATGAAGATATCAAGCGGATAGAGAAACCTACTAAAGAGTAAGAAAAGGGGCCGATTAGATATACAAGCAAAAGAAGAATAAATGGCTTGAGAATATACTATTGGAGATGGAAAAGGATAGTAGAGAAAGTTTGTAAAAAGGTTTTATAGAAAAGTGAAGAACAGACAATGATCCTAGAAATTAGAGAAAGAATACCTTCCCAATCAGGGAAGTATGGAAAAGTACTTATAATGCAAAAATAATGCAGAGTACGAAGAACAAGAAAATGTAGCAATAGAGGAAAATGACCAAATCGAACTGGACCCAACATGGGAGGAAGTTGTAACAGTAATAGAGGAAACATGAAATGGAACAGCGTCGCGAAAGGACAAAGTACGAGGTGAGATGCTAAACAATAGGAGTGAAGAGCTGAAAAGAATAATGCATGAGTCGATTGGAAATATTTGGGATGGAGGATCAATTCCAGCAGACTGGAAAATTGGGAGAGTAATACCAATGTAAAAGCAGGTGATGCGGAGAACTGGTGGAATTACTGGTGGAAGAGCAGATAATCGCATACGTTGACGACGTGGTGATAGCAGCTAGAGTAAGAAGGAAGATGAAAGAAGTATTTGAAAAGAAAGTGAATTATTTTCCATGCATCTTTTCTTACTACTGAGGAGATCTCCTCCTCATTAAAGAACGATTTTTAGCCATATCCTATCACGCTGGCCAATGCGGATTGGTAGGAAAGACAGTCAGCAAAAAGATTATATTCTTCCCGAACTTTAACCAGTATTTTTCGCATCAGTAGTTCTTCTTCTTCTTCTTTCTGCATGAATTAGGTATTACTACATATTACGACCCTTAGTTTGAACACCCCCATCTCCTACGTAGTCTGCCGACTGCTCTTCGTCCAATCACTTTATATAGCCAAATCTTCTGAGGGATCATGTGTGTAACTCCGTTCTTTCCAGATATTTTTTCCTGTTGCCTCGACAGTCCCTTATTAAAGACTCTTACTAACTACAAGGCTAATGACCGTCGCATGATAGTGAATAGAGCAGCAGAAATCGATCAAGAAATTAATGAAGAAAAGACGAAGTACGTGAAATCCAATAGGAAACTAAGAAAATACAGTTTCAAAAAAGTACAAAATTTAAATATCTGGGCGTATTTTTAATAAGCAACAACGATAGAGAGGAAGAGGCTGCAAAGTGTGCACATGTAGGAAATTACTAAGAGGCAGGAAAATAAGCAGAAAAAGTAATCTAAGAATGTATATAAAAGCCTTATACGTCCGGTGTTGATATAAATAGAAGGTCGAAATATTTGAGAAGAAAAAATTAGGGTTTTCAATTGAAGAATACTGAGAGCAATATTGCGACCAAAGAAAACGGATGACAGGGAGATAACACCAAGAAAATATTATAGAGAAATAGTGAACGAGATAGAGAGCGAAGATATTGTGAAATACATCAAGTCGGGAAAAATAAGGTGACTGGAGCATATATTGAAAAGGGAAAAAATGCCTAACAGAATGGAAACACAACAAAGAGAGACATAGAGAAAAATTAAAATCAAAACTTATAGAAGATGTGAAACATCACAAAGGAAGAGAAAAAGTGTACTATTTAATTAAAAAAATTTTTAGTTTTTCTTTTAAATGAATTGTTGTTCAAAAAGTTTACTAAATTAAAGTTGTAGCCCGTTAAATTTTCTATCAAGTAAGGGTATCGATATTTTAGTAAACCATTTCGCTGAAACGATGCAGGATGTGCAAGAAAAAAGAATTTAAAAAAATTTCTTTGCTTAATTTGAACCATCAAAAACTTAAAAGAAAAGATAACTGCTAAGACGTTGATTTTAGGCAATAAACAGTTATAATCTAGTTTATAGAGAATTTTCCTCGCTTTATAACTTCTCTAAATCAGTAACACTGAAAAATCAATGGTTTTGGTGCTATAACCATTAGAAGACAGAGCGGGGACGAAAGTATCACTTTTTATTATTTATCGACTTGACTGAAATAGAAAATACTTCGGAAAAATTTTACTAGAGCTTACTAAAGTTTTACATAAAATATTTGCTTATATATAATTTATTTCTTACTTTGCAATTTGCTATCCAAAAAGGCGTTAGCTTTTTCATAAAAGGTTTCGTATAAAATATTATACAAGATTTTCAAAAAATGAAAACAAAATAAAACTTTGAATTTATCAAAATTTCTTCACTTAATTTAATTCATAACTTGAAATCCAATGAATTTAAACCACAAAGGATGCCCTCACATCTCGTACAAAACAGTGACACTTTTCCTCAGTTACATAAATAGCTATTTTCTCGTATTTTACTTTAATTTATTTTACCTTTACCTAATTTTTTATTACATGTCGAATTCCTTTAAAAATAATTACTGCTGTGGTTTAAAATGACCCCATACAACACAAATAGTTGAAAATCTCAATTAATTGTAATATTTAAGAAAATTAAGCTAACTTCTAACTTCAGATTGAACAGATAAGCACATCCACCTTATTTCATGATATTGTGGACCTGTAGAGATCTTTAAAGATAAGAATGCTATATGTTAAATAGATTCATTGTGAAGATGACCATGTCAAAATCTTCTTATAAGATACTTTAAATCAGAAATGATGAAATTTATTACAATTTGTTATATTATGTAAAACATAACCTTTACATTTTGAAAACTTTAAATTGAAATATCTCTGTAAATAACTTATTATGTGAAAAACTGTTTACAACCAAAATTATGTCATATCTAACTGTATGTGATAACCATAAATTGATCTCCGAAATTTGTAAAAAGGTAAATAAAGGTCAAAATCCAATAAAAGTTGATAAGTGAAATGTGATAAGAAAAACAGTCAAATTCACTACTTCAAATGGCCCAGAAATCGACTACTGTAATGGAAATCTTCTCAAAAGCAGCATAAAAGTGATCTCCGGAATAATCGAACCAACTCTGAAAATTGCAGAAAATTTCATTAAAATAAAATTAACAAAATGAATAAATTTGACTTACAAGTTGTTAAAAATCAACTCAAAATGGTAATTTGCGCAAGCAAAGTCACTTGAATTTTGATATTTGAAGTGGACAGACGTGCAACGTGATCCGATAAATTAAAACTTGGTCGATAAGAAATCCAAGATGGCGAAATGTTAGTTGCCGCAACTGAAAATTAAAAATGTTATATTTCAACTCAAATCTCGAATATCTGAGAATTATTTAATTCGAAATTACTTACCAGCATATAATCTAATTAAATAACACAATTGGAAAGTCAAATTTGGATTATTACTACCACAATAACTCAATTCAACAGAAGGAGATTGGAAGCGTCATATCAGCGAGCCACTACATCAACACCTGTGTGGAAGTGTCACACTTGTGCGCGAGTGATAACGAAGATTGTGTATCATCTACGCAGACTTATTAACATGTCAGGATTAAATAACTCAAAGGTATTTCAAAATTATTATTTTATTAACTTTTCGCCTTCAGCATTTTACATAAAGGATGCGAGAAAAAAGACCTTAGCAGGCGAATTTTTGGCTACCCTACTTTATAAACATTCAGCAACAAAACATTTTTTATTATTTAATTTTCTACGCTTCGAGCAACAAATTTAATTACATAAACATTTAATCCGTTTTGTACAACGGCAAGACTTAAATTTATTTAAGCATTTGAAGGAAGAAGAGGATCTCGTCATTCTACGATATTTTGATTATTGTAAACATTCTGATAACAGATAAGCTATCTGTATTAATTTTGTGAACGTTGATTATTTGCGCTTTCGATATTTATTTTGAATATAAAACCATTTCTGAATTAATCAAATCTTTTTATTATCATTAAACTTTTACAGGTCAGTATTCTGAATTTTTAAGATCATTCAAAAACAAAAGTGGATCTTTTTATCTGATCAAAACAATTAAGCATTTCATTCTAAATCAACCAATATTTTTCCAACACTTAAAAAAAAATTAAATTTTCACAACTCAATAAGCTGCATCCCTTAAATCAAATATTATATACCTGCAATACTCTGAGAGAGCCTTAGGCTGAGCTATACAAGAGGGACAAGGTGGTGAACTTTCCGATAAAATTTAGCACGTAAAATTTTAATATTTACATTTTTATATTTTTCCATTCATTTGAATGTGGCGCCCAAATTAACGACGTGTATAAGTTTTATATAGGGGAGGTCATAGCAGTACGTACTAAGAACGACTCGAGCATTGATAATATTGCGAAATAATTCTCGAAATTATTTTACTTATCTAATAGGTAGTAGTTTTTAAAGTAATGTAAGTATCGCCGTGATTATTTTCCTCCTTAAATATTGATCCCTCCCCGTTTTAGGAACCGATAAAAATATTAAAATTTAACAAAAATTTACTTGTAATATTGAAATTATTAAAATTCACTAACCAAGAAAGCACCATAAAATTCAAATTGTTGTATAAACTTTTAACAATATAATATTAGAATCAAAAAAATCTTAAAAAGGCAATTAGATTTATTACTGAAAGCTTATGAAATATTTTTAATATCATTAAGTTTGTTTAGCTTTTGAATCTTTAAATAGTAATTTCATACAATATTATGTTATAAATATACATAAAATATGTATGTAGATAAATCAGTTTAAATTACATTTATTATCTACTTAATCATGATTAGATACAAAATAAAAATAGCAATTAATACCTAACAAATAAAGTAATCTTTATTGTAACACAAGTTATTATTAGAACTTTTTGAATTACACCAGCGGGTTTACATTGAGAATTCCTTTTTTAAATTGAAAAACGAATATAAATAATTAAAATTGAAGATAATAAAATGCGTTCTTTTTGTGTACTTAATGAAATATTAGCGGATAATTTAAGTAGTAAAGTAAAAGAGAAAGCATCAGAGTAACAATATTCTAAATGGAATGGAAAACCTTGATATTATTATTATTTAAAGTTACATATTGCTGTGTTTTAAAATGAGACCATTTTACGATAGTCAGTCATATAACTAAAATGATCATTTAACATTTAAATTTAAGAAATATAAGGTTTCGTAGAACATTTAGATTTCAGAGATAAATATCCACCTCTATTTTCATAAACCATGAGCTAAATAAAATCGTCCAAGATTGAGAGATAATGTTAAAACTTGCGAAGAATATTCATCTTGAGATTTGTCATGTCAAAAATCTCCAAAAAAGAGTAATTACTTTAGAAAGAGTATCATTTTGTAAATTTGTTTACATGTAAAACATAACCTATCGATTTATTCATTTTGTAATGAAAATATCTTTGTTAAAAACATGTTTTGTGTAAAATGAATAATACCAAAAATTCGACCATCTTATCCATCTAAAAGGTCATCATAAAATTATGTAAGGAAATAGTGTAATAGCGTAAAGATCAGAATTGCTTGAAATTGGGGATTTGTTCAGAGATAAGAAGTCGACGATCAATTGATATTCTGAAAAACGATGTTAATTCAACTCCTGTGAACAGAATAAAGAAGTAATCAGTACAAACATCGTGTGATAAAATAAAGTAACTAACCTGCACATAAAATTATTTTAGCTTAAACAAAAATTTTCCAAAATTACTCAAATTTGACTAGCGATTCCAAAAAGTCACCAAATTTGACCATTTGCGCATTCAATTTCAGTTGAACTTTTACCTTTGAAGAGTACGGACAATTTTCAACGTGATCCAAGTTTTTAATCAATATCATCAATTCGAATGGAAATATAAGATGGCGACGTTAGTTGAAAAATCTGTAAAAAAAAATGGTAAACTGCAACTCAATTAGCGATATCTGATAATTAAGTAATTCAATCACACTTACCTGCTGGATATCTTCAATGAAAATAATGTTTGATGGAAATTATTTTAAATGTAGTGAAATCAAGTGCTTTTTATAAAATTGTGTAAAACGTGCAACACCACGACTTATCAACAACTACCAACAGCTAACTGGAATATCAAAAAGCTCCGTTCACACCAGGCTAATTAAATAGTCGGATATTTAACACTTTATTATCAAGGTATCGTAAAAATTATCATTTCAAAAATTAAAAATTTGTCTTCAACATTTAAATACAGGGCGTGGAGAAAGAATTCTCAAATATATTCAACGCTACCCTTTTTTCTAAACTTAATCAACAAACATTTTTATTTTAATTAAAAGCTTCGATTAAAAACATTTTAATTAATAAACATTTTAACACGTTATCGTAAAACGAAAAGACTTAATGGTAGTGCACTATTAAGCATAAAGAAGAAGGAAGAGAGAAGAATCCTCGATTTATTTCTGGTTATTTCAATTGTAAACCAATCTGGTACAGATTTTGAATCTGAATTATTTGTTAACTTTTATTTACATTATTTGGCGCATTGCGATTATTTTTGATTGAATAGAAACTAATTCTAAATTAACAACATCTTTTATTTTTAATCAATTACAGCAAGGTATTTCTCAAATTTTGACGATTAATTAATTACAGGAAGCTTAATAGTCACCTTCACAACAAAAATTTTAGAGTCATTTCAAAATCAGATCATTTGTTTTCTGAAATCGTTTACAACCACCCTTATTTCTCATAAAACCTACCATACCTTGAGAGAATCTCAGGCCGACTAGTAAGAAGGGGATAAAGTGTTAACTTCTCTGGTAAATTTATGCACGCAATTTATTTAATTGCAATTTTTTAAAATTTTATTTCATCCAATCTGGATGTGGCGCCCAACTCACTGATACGTGCATAATTAACATAGGGGAGGTCATAGCAATATATATGTATGTAAGATACTATATCACTTTATTTAATAATTATCGAAATAAACACTAAAACAGTTGGCACGATACTCTTCTTAGGATAAAATACTATCTACGATTAACTTCTGCTGCTCTTCTGTTCTTCAGTCCATGTCTCCTGGGTATATTGGTTTTATTTTAATCTGATAAGTTGGTATTACAACTTATCGGTTTAAAATCCTAGTGGGTGGTGATGTCCTTTATCTTCGGTCAGTCAGGTCAGGGCCGGCCTCAGTGTTACCTGTGTTCTTATATTCTTTCAGGGCCGGTCTAAGTGTTACCTGTGTTCTTCTATTTCTTATATGTATATGCCTTCAAAGGCAATCAAAATACTTTAAAAACTTTATTTCTGACCGCCTCTTCTGGGAAGGTAATAGCAATAACCACTGAGGAAATTCACCAAAAGAACTCAGATTAATAAACTCTCATTATAATTAAAAAAAACCATCTAATATACAGCAACCTCTAGCAACATTCTAATAACGGCAACCTCGGCAATTCGGGTACAGTAAATAAACCACACTTCAAGTAATGTAATGTGAATTACTTGTGAGAGTTTTCCGGGTCCGTCAGTTGTAAACTTTGTAGCCTACATTTATTTACAACAAGGTATTCTGTGCCCCCCCCCCCCCCCCGTACGGTCTGTATGACTGATAATTTATGTAATCAATGTGCACACTAAAAATGTGTTATTAAAATGTAAACTGGAAGACATTCAAGTTTACTAACGAAGTGGAAATTTAGCATAAAAGCTACCTTGGATTTCTCTATACGATCCTTTTAATTACTATAACCCCAAATAATTCATCACCATGATAATAATTCGTAACAATGAAAAAATCCAAAAAATTATTTTTCCCCACTTAACCTCTTATTTCAGTCACTCGTTGTCCTTTTAGTTAGGTCGCGTTAATTTTCTTCTTAAAAAATTTTATTTACTTATTTTAATGCTTAAATTTAACGCAAATATTAAATTGAGTAAAAAAACACCAAGCTTATAAAATCACCTTTGCTCCACTTTACCCTACTTTGTCCCATTTCCTCATAAGACAGGTACTCCTACAATCGGGACTCAACGATTTCTTAAAATAAAAAAAATGTGTTTCTGAACACATTACAAAGTTTTCACAATTATTATAAATTTTTACTTATTCAAATCTAATTTTACTGAACTATTAAGTGATTACATCATAAGTACGTTACAACGTGATGATTGTATCTTTAGTCAATACATGAGCAATAGTTCGACATAGGTATTCGAACAGATAACTGTAAGTTATCTATCTATGGGTTGGTCATATCGTAATTTTAGTTCAATTTAGTAACTTTAATTGATTAGTAAATTGTTTAAAAGGGTTTCCATTTGTTATTCTTCGTGTTTGAAGTGAAACTATATGGCTTCAGAAAATGCCAGTGTCAGTTTTCTTTTAGACGATGTCAATGTCAGCAATACTTCTAAAAATTTAAGTGACACACAATTTAAATGTGATAGTTTTGTTTATTTTTTGAATATACCAAATTTTAGACGTTGTATTGGAAGAGGAACCGAAACAGTGATATCCTCTGCGTTTCCAGCTGGAAGCAAGGATGGATTGAAGTGGTGTCTAAA
The DNA here is from genome assembly GCA_932274525.1 of Podabrus alpinus. Lineage (NCBI taxonomy): Eukaryota > Metazoa > Arthropoda > Insecta > Coleoptera > Cantharidae > Podabrus > Podabrus alpinus. The sequence continues at coordinate 86,017,783 of OW026454.1, read as the reverse complement.
ATTTAAAATGACAGGATGTAGAGACACCACCTTCCAGTATTTTGTAGCTATAACTTTAGCTTCTTCTAGTAATAAAACGCACGTTAAAGCTAAATTTAAATTTAGTTTATTAAATGAAAGTTTTCAAAAATTTGGAAGCAAGGCTACGAAAAGCTTTTGTCAAATTGTTCAAGGAAAATATATTAAAACAAATGGATTTATTAATTCTAGAATTGTGTTTGATAAAAATAATCAACTTCTACCAAATGGCAAGTTAACAATGTGTTTTGAAATTATTGCCATTTCAGATCATCTGGCAGATGGAACTATATTACAAGAATGCCACTTACCAGATCATTTAGAACTGATGCTTGAAAAGAAGGAATTTAGTAATATTACATTTTCTGTTAACGGTAAAGAATTCAAAGCGCATAAAGAAATTTTATCTATTAGAAGCCCTGTTTTTCAAGCTATGTTTAACCATAAGATGACCGAATGTCAACAGAGTCCGGTTGAAATAACCCACACGGATCACAAAGCATTTGAGGAAATGTTACGTTTCATTTATACCGGAAAAGCTCCTGAACTTGGAAAAATAACCACTGGTTTATTCGTTGCAGCTGATAAATATCAATTGAAAAAGTTAAAGATCTTGTGTGCAGAACAATTGCATTTAAATTTGTCGCTAGAAAATGTCATCGAAATGTATGTGCTTGCAAATAAACACAATGAAAGTCTACTAGAAGATCACGCAAAGAAATTTATTGTAGCTCATGCTAAAGATGTAATTGGTACTGAGAAATGGAAGTCTATGGCCATTACTAATCCCAATCTAATTTATTATATAAAATTTTCAGTTTCAATGCATGAGCATAAGAGGGAACAAGAAAAAAGAGGAGAAAAAGAGAAAGAGAGAAGGAAAGAGGCAGAGATAGAGATAGAGATACACCGAGAGAAGGAGAAAGAGGAAGACGCACCATTTTATTATGAAATATTGGATGAATCTGAAGGGAACGACAAAGAGAAAGAGGCAGAGGAAGAAATACCAATTTATTATGAATTATTGAAGGAGTCAGAAGATAATGAGAAACAAAAAAAGACAGAGGAAGACGAAGACGAGCCATTTTATTATGAAATATTGGAGGAATCAGAAGGGAACGACAAAGAGAAAGTGGCAGAGGAAGAGACACCAATTTATTGTGAAGTATTGGAGGAATTAGTATATGATTATGTTACGAGTATATAAAAACATATCATGCAGTCCTTACGTCGCAAAAAAGGCTATGTGTGGAAATGCAATTAATTCCTTAAAGTCTTTATTTTGGCATCAGAAAGGAGCCCCTAGGTTTTTGACATCAGGCTCGAAACGGAACAGAGGTAAATTTTCCGTATAAATTCCCATAACCACAAAATCATGAATTTTCCGCTTTATGTTCATACTACGCCCAAAAAAGGTATCAAAAATATTAAACTAATAAAATTCTATGCAAAAATTCAAAAAATTATTACTTCAACCTTAGTAATTTTGAAGAAATCCATTGGAACCCGGATAAACAAGATACCTGTTTTTGGTGAAAATTATGTAAATTTCCCAGAATCAAGTTCTCGGTAACTTTCGTTTATCACTTTTATTCATAGGATTCCCAGGAAAAAACTAGTTCGAATAATTACATTTTACAATATTGCCATATATTCAAAACTATTGGGATTACAACATCGTAACTTTTTTTTTAGTTTTACTTAGAATTTTATTCTCTCTAACTGAAATTGGGTTACGTGCAGAAATATGAAAGTGTCAGAAAACGTTAAAAAACGAAAAACTTGCAAAGCTCTTAGGTGGGAACCTATTAGGCCTACAAGTTATATACGGTCAGCTGAATTCCTGTATAGTAGGTATCGGTCAATTCAAGACCTTGTGTTTTTGATATATTCTTCGGAAAATTTATCCCTAGAAATCGAAAACTTAGGGATTTTTTTCCGATGCCCAACTAAAAGATTGAAGTAAAAAATCGTATTTTCGAGTTATTTCCCCGCAAAAATTCCTAATGACTGAACTAAAATAAGTATACAGTAAAAAGTTCTTTTAAAAACCTGCTTGAATATAATACGTATATTTAATTATATATTGAACTGTATGTCAATGGTTATCCAAAATTCGAAAATATCAAAAAATTAAAATTAAAAAATTAACGTGTTAAAAATTCAAAATGTAACAAAAATTATTTTAATTAAATTAAAAAGAAGAGGGAATTGGAATTGGTGAAGAAATATCTTTGTGCGCGGACGAAGAACTTTTGAGTTGGAAGAAGGAGGGGGCAGTCCACGCCGAGGAGTCGACTGGATAGGACGCTTTGAGCGAGTCCATTGAAAATTTTGTAAAGGTAAATTGTTATAAATAAAGAAAAAGAAAGTTTTAGTTTAAAATTGAAAGAGTTGTGTTTTATTAAAGTGTTTTGCAAAAGAAAATAAAGTTAAAGAAAAATTTTGAATTCACGGATTCAAAAAAATAAATGGTTGGTCCGTGGACTGAAAAGAACACGACAATATATTTATTTACTTTTAAATCCAAATTATATAAAAGATAATATTTGTAATATCCATTAGATTTTAAAATATACTTAAATTCAGAATTCATTAGTTTATTTTAGATAATTATTACAGTTGCTTCAAAAGTCCCTAAAATGGGACGGAACAATATTGCCGTAACTTATATTTACCAAATTTATTTCTAAAATAAAAATAAAACTCTTCTTTTCCAGTAAAGTCTCGACACCGTAGAAGAGAATATTAAATTCTCGAAACGCGTCTCGAATTTAATTAAAAGGACTTATTCGGAGAAAAAGACGAATTTTATTTTTAATTTATTAAATAACTCCAAAATATTACGAAAATAATTTTTGATATATTGTAATTATAATTAATTTCATGTAAATTTCATTTCTATAACTTGTATTAAAAATATTTTATGCAATGCTGACACTTAAAAGTTGATTTTATGAAGACTTTTGCGAGATGCATGACCTTCATTCTCTCATATATTTTATTTGTTAATTTAATCCCAAGGAGGCTCATTTAATCCCGTGGTCTCATAATATTAATATTATCGCATAATATTTACCTCGTCAGTCTTGCAGGTGTTGTGTTTTTATGTTAGAATTATTATGCCCGTTTTCACCAACTTTTCCTTAAGAATTACCTACCAAGGAATTCTTAGCGCTAAGTATTCCATAAAAAAATACTCGGGAAAAAATAATCGGATCGATTTCTTCACGCTCTTAAGGAACTCTTAGCACTTGGTGAAAACCAAATGTGTTATAAGAGTTTCTTAACTCCAAGTTAGGGAACTTCTTAACGTTAGGAATTTGTTGGCGAAAACGGGCATTAATCTTATTATGTCGGTTTCAATTTTAGAAGTACAGGGAATTCCGTAGTAGTGGTGTTACAATGTTATAATTGCCTGATTAGTTTTCATCATATGAGTTAAATTTTTATCCCAATAAATTAATGTAAATTTTAATATGTTAGTTTATGTTTGATTCGATAAGGTAGGTTATGTATGTATGATTTTGGTGAAGTCCAAATTGGAAGTGTTCAAATTGATTCCTCTATGAAAAATTTGTATCTTAATAATTAATTATTGTTTCTAGTATTTAGTTATAATTTATTTAACCACATAATTTATTACTACATGTTGAATTTGTTTAAAAATTCTTGCTCAAACACGAATGTAACATTGGAAATATTTCCCATATCGAATAATATACTATATCGTGTAGAATTACTGCATTCAACAAAATATAACTATTACATATAAAATTACTTGTTTTTTTTTGTAAAACGTATATTTTACAGAAAATTTCAAAAGAGAAATTCCGAAAATATTTTCCCAACCTAAATAGGTCATATTTTAAACAATAGAAAATGTATAATTTTTCTCGGAATGTGAAATACCGAACCTACGACCATGCAAAACTTTAGCTCTCCAAGTGATCTAGAAGTGCCCAAACAATTTTTTTCCAACTTGTTTTAAATTAAAACAAAAAGTTTTAAAACATACCAAACTGTGCCAGTGAATGGTGAATACTTCAGTGTGAAGTCATTATGGGACAGTTCATGCAATTGTATTATCACAGTTCCCTTACCATCGTTTCAGGGCCTGAAGACCGCACTAACAAGTTTTATACAGAACTACTGTTTTTTATTATAGAATTATGATAACTATCTGTGGGAAGCTGTTCGGCCTCAATAAGCGGACTGCAACTATCATCATTACATTAGCATGTGTATTTTCTTCTTCTTCGTTTCTCCTCTTGGTAGAGCAGTCGTAATAATTTGGCTTGCTGTTGTCAGAACCGGTGACTACTATTCGTATGATGCTTCTTCATCGCTTGCGATTTTCAGCACTTCTCGCTGCTGGCCTGACCAGCGTTTTGGAGATCTTCCGCTCGGCCTGATACCCTCCATCCTGCCCTGAATTATCAGTCACTCTAAATTATCTCCTCCTCTTCTGGAGACATAACCAAAATATGGGAGAACTCGGAAGTACATAGTCTGCGACATATCCTGAGGTTCCCTAAATTCATTTTGAATTGAAACGTTGGTTTTCTTAGCCGTCCAGGTAACACACAACACTGTCTTCTAACAGGACATTTTGAAGACGTAGATTTTCCTTTTGTTTTGTGACTCAAGTGTCCACGATTCGGCACCGTATAAGATCACCGAAAATATTAGAGTTGTGATAACCTTCTTAGTGTTCAAAGTTCAAGACACCACTTTCTTTCCATAGGTTTGTAAGAAGGTTTGACAGCGGTGACATTGGGAAATCCAATTCTTTCTGTTTGGAGACTCAAATGTAACTGTAAAGTTCAAGATTTGCATTACTTAAACTATGTTTTGATTTCCTGATTAGTTGGCCCATTTCAATGCTACCATTAGAAGTCATGTCACGCCTTCGATGCATTCTACTAATGAACTCAATAGAAACCTCGGGCGAGCAGGTCGTCATTAACCTCCTTGGATCTTGCGGTGTCCAAGTTGCCGTATGAATCATCATACATTCCAGGTTGCAATTTTCAAGTTCCTTCTACGCTTATCGCGTTTATTGGCTTCAGTTAAGGTGGTCTCTCTCCCCCAAATCCGTTTGGAGACTGATTTTACCTCCATGACATTTAAAATTGAGCGCAGTCATTGACTTTCATGGGAGCATTCAGGATTATTCATAGTTGAGATAGTTTCCCCTTGCTTTTCTCAAAACCAATGTTCCAATGTTCGATCATTGGGCGTACTAACTTTTACATGTAAGTGTTTGCTTTATAATAATTAGAGTTTAAAAAATGTCAAAGGCAACATGACAATAGTATTTAGCACATTGAATATAGGAAACTAATAAAATAAAATCTCGGGTGTGAGGGTTGGGGTAATAAAACAACTGTTTACCACATCGACTAGTTTCGAACCCTGAACGGGTTCATCTTCAAGACTATATTTATGAAAAAAAAAACAGGTCGATACAATCAAAATTCAAAAAATGCTAAAAACGCAACACTAAAAACGAAATTTACGAAATTTTCTTTTTCATAAATATAGTCTTGAAGATGAACCCGTTCAGGGTTCGAAACTAGTCGATGTGGTAAACAGTTGTTTTATTACCCCAACCCTCACACCCGAGATTTTATTTTATTCAGATCCGAGGGGAAGAAAACTTTTTATTCCATAGGAAACTAAGTTATTGCGGCCTCCTTTAAAAGGAACGCAAGAGCGAGTTTGCATAGAAGCATAAAATATAGTATGACCATAGTAAAGTACACTGCACCTTGTAACAAAACCACCGTACATTATACAGGTAATAAAAAACGCTTTGGAAATATAAAATATTGCACAGAAGTATTCTTGAACGTAAGCCAAATTCCATTCAAATTAAACAGTCCTTAAGATGTAAGGAGGCAGCCGGGAGAGCCGAGCAACATGCAGCCGCCGCCGCTACTCTAACGGAGGACACACAAACGGAGGACGACACACAAATGGAGGACTAACGATTCGACGCGAAACCCGGACAGGTAGAAGAGAGGCATGCGGAAGAGCACACGCGAGTTCCATCGCATTGCCCCCTACCCCGCCGACAAACTAGGACGACACTATCAAAGGAGAAGAACGTGGTCCGATTCTAGGACACATCATCCCGGAAGCAATGCCTGACGGCGGACACCCGGGAGGACAGGTAAGGAAGAAGGTAAGTATATAAAAATTAAACAGTCCTTACTTTATTCCCCATTATTGCGAAATTCTACTAAACACCCCCCGGTTACTAAATACATTAGGCTTGTAAATAATTTTTCCGCTAGTTTTGTTTTTCTTGGCATGGAAATTCTGGGTTCGAATTGCGAGTTTCTGGTGGATTAATCCACATTAGAAAATGGATCGTGAAGTTTGCAGAAAGCAATCGCAAAGAAAAAGTCATACCTTTTTTGCTGTTTTTCTCTTGGCAAACGCGTCCTGACTGATTTATTGGCAGATTGCACATATGTGGTTTTCCATTGGCTTTCTCTAGAAGACGGTCAAAATAAAGAGCATTAATTAATTTGAAACTCTGAGAAAAACAAAGAAATGCTAACAGTAAACTTCCAAATATTATCTAATTCGTTTGGAAGTGCAAAAACGCAGTGTTCTTGGTTCAGCCCTATGCATAATATAAAGGTAACCCAATTACAGGGCGATACAGCATCTTGCAAGTTATGAAAATCCTACAATGGCTTCGTCATAATATTATAAATAAATCTACAGTCTGATTTATATCCGAAAGTGCATTTTAGTTCGGAAAATGAGTTTTGTGCATTGTTTGGTAAATCGTAATTAATAATTATAAACGAAAACCTGCTCGACATTTTCCTACAATCAACGTTTTTTGTCAAAGACAAAAACATTACAACGTACAAAATTAATATTATTTCTCAAGTAGGATTTTTAGAATGCCAGAACCATTTAATTCGGGATAAAAACCAGTTCATTTCACTTTATCAAATTGTTGAAACTTTTCGTAAAGGTTCCCTCGAGAATCGTTAGTAAACAGAGTTAAAACTTTGTCAAAATAGCACAATTGAAGTATCGTCATTTTACCTTTTATTTCATAGCAATAAAAGTCCATAACTTGATTATTTGCAACAACAAACTGATAATATAAAATAATTTGGAATTTACTGGAATCTTAATTCTGAAATTCATTAAGCCAAATGGTTTCGTGGTTCTGACGTAAAAAATAGTATAAACAACTTTTATTTTACACAATAGCGTTCATATTGTAAATGTAACTTCCAACCCTTTCGCTATTCGGGAAATTTGAAATGAGCAGTGTAATTCTCAATAACGTGAAGTTTATAATGTTGACTGGCAACATGTTTCCGCAACCGAAGTTAAAGCTTGGCCAAGTTCCAAAAATGTTTTCCTTCCAGCAGCGAACACCTTCCAATGCTTTAAAATTTATATCTTGATTAATTTTATTATATAAATTTTATGGTAGTTTTATGTTTGTTTAACTTTGTTCAACCTCAATTTTTATTAAATGGTTTAGAAAAGCAACTTTTCAAATATACAAACCATTTACGGCGAAAGATTACATTTTGAAGTTTCTATTGAAACATTCTGAAAGACTTTCCAATCGTGCAGGTGATTTCTTTAAACGCTGATATATCATGTAAGAAAGGCAGAAACGATCGATTTGATTATTATAACTTGGCACGAAATGTAACAATTTTAAAATGCTTTTTGTTTTAAAATTTGTGGTGGCGCAAGGTCGTTTCCTGAAAGAGCAATTGGAGTAAAAACGGCTATATACATAAACGGTATTACACGCACGTACTTCACATTGTCCATAAAGAAACGAAATACTTGAATTCGCCCATATGCTTGCTCCTCATTCAACAAATAACTCAAATTGAACATAAAAGTGGCTTTGGAGTGAAAATTCAAAATAAAACTTGAAAAAGTTTCTGAAATACTTCTTGGTTCCGTGAAATTAAGTTTTAACGTCTTATCAATATTTGTTATGCGATGGCCGACCGTTAATAATTTCTGACTTGGTGTTTAAGCAGCAAACAAAGTTTATTAATTTTTTTTATTTGTTTATTTCTCTTTTTAGTAAGGCTAATTACATTTGTTCGCTCATTAATTTATATTACTACGTTACCATTTACCTAATATTGACAGACTCCAATTTATTACACCGAAGGCTGCTGATAAAAGCCTTTCATATTTTTCAGCTTCATTCACTTTAATTAAACATGGCTCGGTATATTTGCATACTATTTTGAAAGCTGTTGTGAACGAGAAAAGCTCCACATAGTGTAAAATAGTGGAATTTATTGCTCCAAGTTTATTTTATGCTTAAATGGTATACCGTAAATTATACGTAGTAGGTACCCACTGCGTGAAATAGTAAACGTAAAATAAAACTGCATGACATTTTAATGTGTTTGATTCATTCTCCAAGGCAATATTGACTAATTGAACTAATTTCTAAATCAGGAAATTAGCAAATTAGTTGGTATTGATATTTAATAACAGAGATAATTACTTACACAAGGTTATTCAAAATTGATGATATTATAATCAAGTTGAGATGAGATTATTGAGGTTGTAATTGAATTAAATGAAAATAGCTTTCGCTCTAATTTACCTATTACTTCTTTTTTATTTTCTTTCTTATAGATTCTAATTATTGTTTAGGTTGTCTTTTATTATTCTTTTTATGATTTATTTCGTTCCAAAATAAAATAAAAAAGTTTTTCTGGATAACTTATCTTAAATATCGCTATTATAGTTTATCGTTTCTTAATATTTCTATATATTTTTTTATTATTATGATTCTATTAAATCTTTTATTTCGCTATATTTATCATTACAATTATTTTAATATTGAAAATATTCTATTTACAAAAATTTGTACTAAAATACCACGTTGTATTCATAAAAGTTTTTCTTTGTTGAATTAAAATTTTCGGGTGATTTCTATGTAATTAATTCTAATAATTAGTAAGTTCTGATATTTGAACAGCGCGTAACGCCACTAGTGTTGAAATCTCACGGCGTGAAGGGTGCTCAATAGCCATCACTACAGCAACACAACAATCATTTCAGTCGAGTAAATCTTCTTCTTAGAGTGCCATAAGTGATTCTTGGCGTTCATAAAAATATAAAAGATAAAAATCATAAAGATAAAAATATGCTAACAGCGAATTTTTGAAGGAAATTAAATTCCCTACCAAACTCGTTATGTTTTCAAACAAAACTTTAAATTTTTTTCAGTTTTCATAAATGCCACACATTGGGCTCGATAAAAGGATGCTATGCTATATTTGAAATAATTTTTTTTGCGCCGGTCTAACTTTCGGTAAGCATTGAAACATTTGAAGTAATAATTATTTGAGCTGAACGGTATGTATTTAATTTGATTTTTACAGAAATTTTTTAATTTGAAAATTTCAAATTGCAATTTTGGTGAGAATTTACGATCGATCTTATTTGATTTAGCGGTCAAATATTTCGTACCACTTGCAATTCGATCGTAAATCCTCAAATACCATCAACCTGAATAAAATTAAAGTTTTTCTTTTATTTGGATTTTTAAATTTATTACAATCACTAAAATAAAATGTTCGTCAATTTCACCAGCAGGTTTTAAATTATTTAAAATTGTTCTTGCCAAAAACTGTAATTTTAATCGCGCAACTTCGTTTCACAGCCGGAATTTCCAATGTTTATAAAAATGTGTCTTCGCCAAACTTAAATTTTCTAATCCTTCCAAATTTCCAGTTTTCCAATTTTTATCAATACTTTTTTTATTTCTTCTTATTTTATTCCAATTTTAAACATTTTCTACCGCTGCTTTTTTTGTAGATCCATACACTTTTGAGTCTTGGTGAAAAAGAAGCGAATCCTCTCTCATCCTACGCCTTTTCTGATACCTTGTCTATTTTTTCAACTTTTTACGCCTAATAAGCAGCACCTTAACAAATTGTAATTTCGTAGAATCGAACTGAGATGCTTTTTATTATCACTTTCTTTTTTTCGCTTTGATTGGAAAAACCATCGTACTTATCAAGGCACGATCATGTGCACAAGATTAAACGTCCATTGTACAGCACGAATATTGGGTCGGGGTCAGTCTTGGGATCTGGTATCAAGCTATGGAACGAGTTGCCCCCAACTATGTTTGATAAAAAATTGCCAAGTTTAAAAACTTTTAGAAGCCTTGTTGGTAATCACCTGGCTACTAATATCTAATCAACTGTATGTTAATTGTATTGTATTATTTGTATTGTTGTATTGTATTTTATTGTAATTAATTTGTATTGTACTGCCACCAGGCATTTATGCCTAATTCTAGTTAATGTAATAAATAAAAAAAAAACTTCTGAAACTTCTGAAATGGACGGAACAGCTCCAGATCGGGTTATCAGAATATGTTCGACGGAGCTTCCAAGCGAAAAAAGCGTCAGACTAAACACGGTCATCAAAAACATACTACAAAATCTGGTGACAACTACAATATTTTCATATAAGCTGAAACAAATTTAGTGGGTTTTAAAAATAATATGTACATTCCCACATCTTTATAAATACATCAGCTCAAATAACCGTAAAATAATCAATGTTGCTATTAATATGAAAAAACTAAGGTACAAAATAAACTCAATTCTGCATCAGTTCAATCCCCCGACACGCAATCGTTATTCAAAACATTTTTAAACTTAATTTTTTTGTTCATTCTGTCAATCTCATTTTCATTCAATAAATGCCATCTTAAGACATTTATTTTTTAAATCCACCTATTGTACCCTTACTAATATTTTTTAATCTGATAATTGGTGCAATTTATGGGTACCATACCAGAGGAATGGATTAACCATGAACTGCGGTTCAGTTTTAGCGCAACATTGTAGGTACAAAGTCACCCGATGGTACTCTGGTACTCCACAATAACATAGAAACAAATCAACGGAAGACGAAAATGCATAAAATTTTAACCTGGTTACTTACAGATCCATATCTGTTCAATTACGGCCATCAAGATCTATTCAGTATCAATTCGATCAATACTTAAGGAGCTTTGACAAGCTTGGCACAGACAAACGCAAAACTATTATTTACAATCATGAATTTTTGTCATTTTATTTTGATTGTATCAAAATTCTTATATAATTTATGATAACTATTATGTGGTTGCTTTGCTTGTGTGGCCTAAAGGCCGCATTGGGGGATCAAAGAACTTTTTGCTTAACGGATCAATTTGGAGTTAAGGATGAAGTAAAATGGACGCCGTTGAACGGTGTAAAATGTCAAATTTAAGTTGAAATGCGTGTAAATAGGTTACTGTGTACAAAATGCACGGTATTGAACTTTGTACTACGTAAGAAGTTGGTCAATAGTAAGTGGCGTCAAACTAGAGAGTAAATCAACTTCTTACGTAGTTCAAACCTATTTACATGCATTTCAACTTAAATTTGACACTTGACGCCGTTCAACAGCTCCATTTTGCTTTACACTTTACGCGCATACACAAATAAATTTTGACTATAATACATCTACTGATACTTGCAGGGACGTCCATCCGACCTCCGTTAGTCATCTATAAAGATCTTCTTGTTTGTGCGGCCTGAAGGCCGCACTGCAGGAGAGGATCAATGGATTCTGACGAGGATTAGAAAAACCCTAATAAACAAATTTGTCAATGTTTACAGTATATAAAAATTGATATTTTGATTCTAGAGATACGTTTTCATATAATATAAGAATATTAAGGGTTCATCACAGTGTTTATAAACAATTTTTAAATAATTAATAGGTTTGAAAGGGCTGGAGGTGAAATTTTCATTACTTCTTGGTGTAGAAGGTATCCGCCATCTAAAACTTGAATATTGTTTGTTCCAAGTTGTAACCTTACAAATGGCAAACAAGACACCTTCCGTACAAAATTAAGGGTTGACTAGCTCTAGTCGCGAAGGGGTGGGTTGATTGAAGGAGCAAAAGGGCTTGTGACGAAACGTCGCGATTTGATGGTCTCTCATCAACGATTGGGCGATCCACAATCGTGATTTTGGATGTTGTCGCTAACAGGGGGAGGTAAATTTACACACGAGGTATTTACATGGGCGCCACGTGGACTTAAACCGAAGTTTATTCGAAAGGGATGAAAAATCACCCTTCCAAGCTGGTTCACGACAGCTTTCTGATTAATCGCGTTGCCTCTCACACTGGTGACATCTCTTTGGACTACATTACCTTTACAGCTGATAGGTTTTATCTTGACAAAAATAGCTAAACAAAACATACATATGACGACAATAAAACACATAAATAAATAATAATGCAGATAGTTATAATAAAAACGAAATATGCAAGGACATTTGACACTTTACAACAATTATATAATCAAATTTACAACCACAAATGTTGAAAGACAAAATATTTACACCGACTTGAATAACATAAAAGTTAACGATAAAAATATTGATGCTGAAATTTAAACAGCTGTTCACCAAAATGGAACAGGCTAACTGGTTTGATTTATTAAACCTCAAATATGACATAAAACACAAATTCAAAATATGACGTTACTTCAATAAACAATTGTAAAACAATGACAACATATGCGTGGTTACACCACGTCCCAAATAAATACTAATACACAAAAAAAGGAATACAAGAGAGTGCGAATTCGACTTCCACGGGAGAACTGACGGTTCTTTGAAATATGGTGGTCAAACTGACCACAAGGTACAATAATACTTAATAATACTAAAAAGAATGCTTACGTAATATTTTACAGGTACGCTTCTATCGTAGAAACGGTCGTCCAATTAGATACGGTCCAGCGTGAGAATGCTATAGTCGGTGGATAGAAATCCTTTCCAAAATTCGAGATGACAAAAAGATTCGATAGATCGGGAATGCTTCGATAATGGGTGTTCGTTAATAAACACGAAAGTGGAATGCTTCACAATTCTTAAACTGACTCGAGACGGTCCTGGCTTTCGACCTTGTTCGCGCAAACCGTACGTAATCTAGTTCCAATGGATTCTACCACGAAACAAACCAAAACGTAATTTACTCGAAAGTGTTCGATGAAATTTGTTTATATCAAAGACCATACAACCCAATTTGAAAACGCAAACTCGAGTTTCAGACTTATTTGTCCTCATCAGTGCGATATACAAAAAGGATTGTATGAGTGCGTATTACTGGCTTATAACTTATATACTTGCTTATATATGGCTTATATACGCACCATACAATCCTTTTTGTATATCGCACTGATGAGGACAAATAAGTCCGAAATTCGAGTTTGCGTTTTCAAATTGGGTTGTATGGTCTTTGATGTATTTTAAATACAAGGTGACTGCCGAGAACCTCTTCACGAAATTTGTTTATGTTTAAACAATTCAAATTCAACTCGTTTATAATCGGCACGAAACATTTGGTTTAAAACCCGAAACTGATTTAAAATAAAGTCAATATTCATGTGTTTAATTTACACTGCGAACTGATTCTTAAATTACGCCAGTAATATTTAAACAACGAGAGAGATTTAATATCGCGTCGTTAAAGTTTAACTTAAACAATGGACAATTCACATTAGAGTCCAACAAATATTCAGTTGAAATGACGATACTGATTTCTTCATAACATCTTAAACAAAAACGGCAGTACTTTAAGGTAATATTTAATTCGAAAATGATTTAAAATAATGTTTGTAAAATATTTAAATTCGAAACAATCGGCGATTCATAACAGCGTTCATTAATATTTAATTTAAAGCGACAAAAGTAATTTTAAAACAACGTCAAAATTAAACGACAAACTTGCCTGTGGTTCACAATCACTAGTTTTAAACGTATATCAGACTCGATAAATTAATTTACTGTGGTAAATTTATTAACTCCGCTTAAAAGCGTATGATGGTCACTAGGCCATAGCGGCCCGCTGCCCGTTCGGGGATCGTTGGATCTCTGATTTTTGCATTCAGTTGCCTCGCTTATATGTCATTCCTCCCGAAAAATATGACCAGAAAATACAATCAGGGGAACTTAAGATTTCTCCTACCGCGGTATAATGACATGCTGATTGGCTATAATCTTTAAAAATTCGACCGAAAACAAAGATAGCATAATGCGATCAAACTGCATTGGTTCTAAATAATGTTAATCTTTTTCCCACTTTAAGGCGGTACTTATTCGAAAAGCTGCAAGATTTTGCTTTGCATGTGCATGCATGTGTACTTTTTTGCTCCGAAAGTCAATTCGATATCAGCCCATGCAGCTGCACTTTTAACAATTTTTGTTGCTTTTTATCAAGCAAAGTTTCAACATAAATACGAAATAGCGTTTGTTTTCAACACATGTCAACATGTGTCTCGATAAGATTCGAAAAATAACAACCTTTCTCACGTACATGTGTACGACCGACCGCCTGTCTACTCGATCCCACGTGAAAATGTCTGTACGGGGATATCTCCTACTTTTATTATTACATACAAATTAGCTGCGTGAATCTAAAGCCAATCTATAATTTTAAAATGTATCGTCAGCATAAAATTTTGCTGGTAGGTTCGTGCTACGTAAACTCATCTTTGTTATTTCCTAATGTACAAATTTTAATGGTACGTAAATTGACATTCTTATAACTAGATCGGTAGTATTTTCGAACGATAAAATTGTAACTAAGACTTGGATCGTATTTATTTTAATTTTAAAATAACTGACTTTATATTGACCTACGAATATTTGATTTTTAAAACGTTACAATAATAAAAATAATTTCTATTATTTCACCGAAACCATCCTACACAAAAATTTACATTGTACGCGAGCGTAAAATCCAGGTAACAAAGTTTAGCATCATCTGATAGTGAGGGAAAAGGATTTTGTCCTTTACGCAACCCTTCTTCTGAAAATAACGTTACAGGAAATGAAGTCAGTTCAAATTTAAGATATTCCTCAAATTTTTCCCTCGATTGCTTTGCAATGTACATTTCCTGAAATGGGATTAGCGGGTTGATGGGAATGGTAACTTTATCGATTTTAGCAATGTTGCTGATTGTTGCAAGTGGAAGCATTTTGTCTTTTCGTTTGAATTTGAAGAATCCAAATTTTCGTTAATTATTTTGGAAACCCTATAATAGCACCAAATAAGTGCCAATTTTTTTTATCAACTCCAACATTAATGATATGTAATATTGTCCACTTTATGGCACCGTATATTGAAACTATTCGACCAACAAAAATTGTTTACACAAAATTTGTAGAAAATTTTCTCTTTTGTAATATTGATAATAATATTTTGATCGTTTGACCTACAGTAAAGGAGATAGTGCGAAAATTCATTTCACAAAAGCATTTAGGACCTCGAACTACGTAACTTTGTCTATAACACGCATAATTTCATTTTTAAGGAATATTATCATCAGACCAAAATTGATGCACACAAAATTCTCAAAATCAGATGCCTACCAAATTTGTGCTGACCCAGATTTTTTTATAAATATAAAACCTATAAAATATAAGAACAAGTGAATAAAAGCTCAAATGATGCTTAATGGTTTGTCTTAAATTTCACATCAAAAGTTGACTAGGGGGGGTCATCTACAGCCTCCTCTCAAAGATTTCGCAAATTGAATTTTTGAATAAAATTGGTGTCTAACGTTTGATCAATGCTTAATTCTCAATAGGCTTTCATTTTTTTCGTTTGAGTCCCAACCGAAGCGATTCATGGAATATTTTTTCAGAATCATTTTGTTTCTATTTAAAAATGCACTTCGCGAATTCTGGGGGGGGGGGGTGAAATTGTGCAGACGAAGAAGCCGAAAAAATAGCTCAAGATAGCAGAAAATATGTATTTGAATATCTGAATAAACCGCTTTCCCCATATCTCCTAACACCCTCTGTCGGCTTCTTTTGCAAAATTTCAAAATTTTACAGTCCAGGCCAATAAGCCAAAAAAAGGAGTTTGCAGAAAATTCGAGCAAGTTGAAATTTTATAGACATGTATATTTAAATGTTCTAATAAACCCTTCAAAATTTTGTTAAACTCTCATGTGAGTTAAAAACGTCACTAACGTGGTATTTTGCTTATTGCACGCTTAATTTTCGTTTTACAAAGTATTCCCTTCAGATCAAAATTAAGGACCATAATAT
This sequence comes from Podabrus alpinus, assembly GCA_932274525.1. Lineage (NCBI taxonomy): Eukaryota > Metazoa > Arthropoda > Insecta > Coleoptera > Cantharidae > Podabrus > Podabrus alpinus. The sequence goes on along the minus strand of OW026454.1, from coordinate 86,001,620 downwards.
TCTCGAAATAAAAGTTTTCAAAATTTTTTGTCATATTTACTATGCCAAAAATAGAAGTCAATAATGTAAATTATATTGTTTTATTTTAAAATATGCAATTGGACTAAAGTTTTTTAAAAATTGGAATATAGACGAAAAATCAGGTTAGAGGAACTACAGTCCCCAATTGGGGGAGAAGCCGATATAGGTCTTTGGGGGGTTCATTTGGAATCTCAAATACACATCATGTCTGTTCAATTTCAGCTTTTCTATTTTTTGCAATATTCGCAACATCGAGTATTTGATGTACATTTTGATAATAAAATGTACAGGACTACTTTGTGCACCCTTCGTGATACCTCCGGCTGCATCGACAGGAATAATTTCAAATGTGGCATTCTCATCAACATCAGCAGATATTTATAGTGCAGCAATCCCATCGACAAAGACGGGAGTTTCCATTATAGCGCTCCCTTCGATTGAAATACAAATAAAATCGCCAATCGATATAAAAAAATAATGCAGATATAAAATCTTTAAAAAAAATTAGTTATCAATATTTTAATAGGTGAAAAGTAGGCAAAGATGATTAGATTGCATTTTTATTATTTCTATTTACACTTCAGTTTGGACGAACAAAGTCATTTTGAGTTACATTCAAACAGAAAACAATCCGGACAGGACAATATATGTGATCCTTAACAAGAGGACGAATAGTAAATAACACTTGAAAGAAAAATAAAAATATTTTCAATTCAGTGCTACAGAAAAGGTTTACGTGAAACACGAGTGAAGTTTAACTAGCTCTTTAATGTCGGTGTGCGAGGGTAAGGGTTAAATTGATTAAATAAACATACGACTCGTTTGTTTTGCTTGCATTTCGTTTCATCATGTTTGTCTTCAAATAACTAGGCAATTTATAGTTTTCATTTTAAAATAAAAAAATATTCTGTCTGATATTATTTTAAATTGTACTAAACATAAAAGGCGTTTTTAAAAAACATAAAAATTCGAAGTACGTAGGCATCTTGTAAGGAACGATATCGTCGCTTTAGGATCATGACTTGGGCAGTATTCCAACAACTCTCGGCTGCTCAATGATATACTCATTTTTATTATTGAAGCTCCAATCGACTGTGCTTTAAAATTTATGGTTACAGCAAAATGGTCCTTCAGGATAATGTAATTCCGATGAAGTAATACGACATTACTAACCTTTGAATTCAACCATTACTGAAGTTTTGCTAGAATACTAAATTATTTTTTGGGAAGACAAACAAGCGCTCACTTTTTACACGACGCCAGGTTGCTTGTTAATCTAGACAACATTCACTAACTTTACTTTGAATTTTGTTTAATCAGTAGAGCTGTGTATTTAGGACTCATGTGCTATAATATTTTCTAATGAAATTTAACAGAATCAATTATTACTCCTTCAGGAATATTATAGGATAAGACAATGGATGGGCTGATGAAAGGTTCAACATCGGCTATGTACCGACTTCTGTTTATTATTTAGAATTCTTTAAAATTCACTATCATTAAAAATGTATACAAAAGTGGTTCAAAATTCCGATTACACTGATTAGAAGAAAAAGTAAATATTTATTTTGTGAAACCCATTTTAAATAAAATCGCCTATGGCACTTTTTATAGTATTATATTATTTGAATGTTAACGCTAACTGGAGCATACTTAAAATAAATTAAACTTTAATCTTAAATTTGATATTATCATAATTTAAGATAAGTGCCACTTACTAGGTACATATGTGCCACTTTAGTTTACGCACTTCCTTCAAAGTTTGATCACCACTTTATATTACCTGATATTACGTGAGAAAATCTTCAAGTCAAAGATTTAATACAAACAACCAAATATATACGTAAGGTATATATTATTAAATACAAACTGAACACATTGGTATTTACATCTCTCAAGTAAAGTCAACTTGTATTTGCGAAATTAGGATGTTACATACTTAGGTAAAAACACTTTAGTACAGTCGTGGGTTAAGATAAATTATTGAGGTGCGAAGAGCCGAGGTGATAATCGCGATAATGAAGCAGACTTTATTTATTGCGTTTTCGATCATTTATTTTAAATTTAAATGACTTAACGTAAAGTCAAATTGTCAATTCACAAAGTGGTAATTTTATTTTATGAATCGTCTAGCGGTTTAGTAATGAATTTATTGATCAGTAATAGATTATTACTAACCCTCAGGAAGATTCGAAATTTGATTACATCTCGTATTAACTGGTTGGAAAGTTACATAGTTAATAATACCTTCCTTTCCAACTTTTAAAAAGTTACTAATCGGTCCATTACCAACTGATCGTGAATAATCAATATTACATTTCATTTTTATTTATTACGTTGAAAATTTGGAAAGCAGCCATACAATTTAACAACAATAATCAAATTATTTTCATGAGATTTTAGCAATGGATTATTAATATCGTTGTTACCTACTTGTAGTATTTGAACTGCCATTTTTATGTTAATATTTAGATAGAAGGTTAGGTGATAGAGTGATTTTCACTTTTCTGTAAAAATTTGACGTTTGCAATTGATTGAGACCCTACTTTCTATCGGAACGGATCTCATGCTGTGCACGTGCTTAAGTTGAACAAGACTGCTCTACGAAAGTCGGGTTGCCGAATTTATTTTACGAAAGATAATTAAAAATATACTTTGTAAAAGTTGTTTATTTATTCCTTGTCATGGAAACGAAAATATATGACAGATATGCTATAATATAATAAAAACCAGCTACATAACGAAAAATTCGCAAAAGCTATTAGATCGATCGAAAGTTATATTAAAAGTTAAGCTCTATTCAGCTCCTTAAGTTTCAGTTAAACCGCACAATTGCGGCTTGCTATAAGGAGCCAAGGAACCATAGCACTACCATGATAAATTAGCATCCACATTTTTTTAAATTTTCTAATACTTAATTTTGTTTACAAAATATTTGCTTTTATTTTTTCATTTTAATATTCATTGAAGTTAATATTTAATACAGTTAACCGTTTATGGCTTTCTTCTGAACCCAGCCCCGTGATCAGGATTGCTTTGGGGTAGGGGTATTCGTGGTCTATGAAGATGAGAGAACTTTTTAACACTATTTTTTAGCAGAGATACCAGTCGTAAAACGGAGGTGGTGGTATTTTCGGAGGTTTCTCTCTGATGGCGGTCCTGATTTAGCCATAATTAAACTGATATAATATGGTCAAATATAAAGCATTTTTTAATTCTTATAGCTATTATGGCTATTATTTTAATAATATTTTATAATAAACCTAATTATAGTTCTTGTGGGGTCTAATAAGTAGTTGTAGGTCAGTCGTAAACTTTTTAAGTAATCTTATTAGATTGAAAACACGAGGAATCGTTTTGGTTTAGGTTTCTATAAGTGGGATTCATTTTGTTTCGGAAAATTACCGCAGACTATAAAGTTATTAATACTCTTTCCGTAGTCTACGTAAAATAATACTGCAAGTGATGATACTGCTATGTTATCCCACTAAATCCCTGTTATGAAAAGCTCCAATGAATTGATTAATCAGGCCTTATTTATATAAAGCCTTATCTTTTCTTTTCATTAATTTTCTTTTGTAAGCTTAATATGAGTTGACTTAATTTGATGTTGTAATATTTTTTAGAGTAATTAAACAAAATTAATTTTATCGCCTCTTCTGTTAACTGATCTCCTTTTTATTTTATTTATTTTTGCTAATCCAATAAATTATCCTAACAATATTGAAATTGTGCATAATATAATTAATTAACAAACACATAAATAACAATAATTAAAAGTTTAATAAATAACATAAAGAATAACAATAATTTAATAGAATGTACACAACGCAGATTACCCCTTTTTTACTATTGCTCCTTTTCGAATTCTCATCAAAACGCGAAATCGTTGATTTTCGGAACCATAGTTTTGGAGTTTGACGGCGCGTGCAAGCCAAACTACCCACTTGGCGATAAACATTGCTGATAAACATAAATACATAAACGCTTAACATTTAACAAATTAATATGGGAACTAAGTTGATGGTTTGGCTATACAAGAAATAATAAAAAGTAAATAAAAGTTAAAATTACATTGATGATGGAGTTCCGCATAACAAACCAATGAACGATTGGAGAGATCCGATGGAGAATACTCAATAAAACACAATTAAACATTCTTTAGTAACTCACCAACGTGTATATCAGCGTAGAAACACTTGAATCTAAAATAAATATTTCAAATTCCAAGAGTTCTGTGACTTGCGGTTCCTCGTTTTCGTTGCCTTGCGAAAGCAAGCTACAAAATTAAAAATTTGATTACATCTCAACCAGGACCACCGTTTGTAATTCTTTTCATATTTACTCTCAAAGAAGCCAAAAATGATAACATGAACTATTTAAATACGCCGTCACATCATGATTTTATTATAATACCGTCCAACTTGTAAACTTGTATAATGTGAAATTTTACATCCAAGAATGCAAAGTTACTTTCACGGTTTGATGATCAAAACAAAATTCCAAAAGCAGTATCATCCTCAAATCGGAGAGAGGATCAATAATACATCCGATACGTCACCATCTGCTCGTCATTCACTGCCATAAACATATAATTTCAAGCAAAAACAAACTCTCCTTCTAGCAGGTTAAATATACGAGGGTTTAATTGATCGGAAATTCTTGTGAACAGTCACTAGACTTATTTACTATGGGAATTCTTGTGTATATACGCTTAATTTTAGATGTATTAACCCCTAGGTTAAATAAGAACAAATTATCGGCATTAAAGCGACGGTCTATACGTTTGTGTAGACGTAAAATTGCTTTAAAGCGAAATATTCTTGCATTTAAATTTTATGATGTGGAAAAATTAATCATACAAAAATAACTGAAAAATTACTTCATAAGAAATTATTCATCCGCAAGTTATTACTCGATGGTCCAATAAAACAGAGAAAAGCGACGAGACTCCATTAAATTGCAGGTTTTAAACGCAACACGAAAAGTAAAGATAAAAGTTTACAAAAGACGGATAAGTCATATTTATATCAACAACCTTTAGTATTGAAATAAATTGAACACACAAGGAAGAAAAAGCCAAATGTACAACTTTAAATAAACATTTAAAGTCTGGAAATGGTGTCGATAATTTAGCAGCGCCAGCGTAGCCATGATATAATTTGGCACGCTACAACTTAGGCTATAGACCCATTACCTATCAAATAATGGGTATAATAAAAAAAATAATAAAAGAAATTTACATTCATATTCATAAAATACTACACATTTGTGTGATAACACTGCATATTTAATGGGCTGCCAACTCGTGGGGTTTATTTATTATCAAAATTATTATTAAATTGTGGGTATTACTGCATATTTAATTGGCGACCAAACGTGGGAGCTCGATTATCATATCAAATAAAACTTTAGCAGCAAAAAACCTACGACAATTGAACTACTTTAGGTTGGATATTTAAATATTCTTACATCTGTATATTTAGAAGTTGACTTCTGGAATGTTAATGCAAATTGAAAATAAACTTGGTACTCGTGAATTAAATACACCTATGAAATTTCTTTCACAAATAAAATGTTTAAGGTAACTATAATCGTTTACTGAACACAATTGTGCAAAAAAATGAACACTGAAAATAACAAATAAAGTTTATTATGAACAGAAACAATGTTGCGTTTAATTTTGTATCGAGAATCTAAATATCATAGCAGTACCTACAGCTGAAGTGCTGACTAGTAAAATCGGTTACCATGATATTCCAGAATTGAACTTCAGGATCTTTCATACGAATTAAAACCGCTATATGTCAATTAAATTTTATATGGTTATAATGATATTATGAGTGTAACCTAGGGTCTGATTCTACTCTGATGAACCTCAACGAATATTGGTGGGCCAAAAAATTACTGTTTGGAGGCCAAGTTTGTGTTAAAACAATTGGCGAAATTTGTAAATTCAAAATTTAATTTATATTGTAAATTTTTATTTTAGATAATACTCATCCCACAGAAAAGCCGAAGCCCGACAAGTAATAACTTACAGTATTTATATTGTTGACTTATTGACAAAACCAAACAAAACAAAATTTTGTTTTATCAAAAACATCGTCGAGTTTCTTCATTATGCTGGCTTTAATTTTGTATTGAAATTGTAGAAAAAATTGTTTCCTTACAAATAATATAATTTATACAAAAAAATTACAATTTCAACTTTTTATGAGAATTACAGTAGCGCGCACATTTCGTCGATAAAAATGAAAGTACCACTTTATTCACGTTTTATCTGGATGATCGTCAGGAAACATAATTCCTTATCTATTGAACTATCTCTTACACCTTTTAGCAGTGAACAAAGGAACCTCAAATCGAATTATTTTACGAATAGACACATACAAATCCCTTTTTAAATTAAACTTGTCATACAATCGTGAAATGTTTTAATTAATGCATAAGTATAGAGTACGAAATCTTCAAAGTTGTAAATTACCGCATTTAAGATAAATGCTTGAATAAGCTTTTGAACGATTTTCGTTAGTTGGCTTTTTCAAAAGCAATATAAAATAAAAAAAACTTTTGGGACAAAAGCCAGAAACGAATGGCAAATTTCAATTTCTCAACCGAGATTCGAAAGTAGGTCAATCGCTCAGTGGGGCCTCCTAAGTATTCGATAGTTATGTTACACTACTTCCTTATTATGCTAGCCACGCTCTTGAACTTTCAAGGCCACGTTACATTTTTCATACTGTAACGCGCCGTTGTAACGTAACGTAACGAAAGCGTGACTGTTTGATGTAACAAAAAAAAATGTAATTAAGATCGATTTGTCTGGATTTCATCTGACGAAATTGAAGTGCTTAAGTTTTGTGTAGCAAAAACCATTGACGAGATAAAATTGAGCTGTTTTCTTTTACATTTAAATTTCGCCTGGCACGTTTTAAATTTTAAATAGTTAACCTACGTTAAAAATATGAATAATTTATAGAACACGTAAAAAACATTCTCGTATATTCCAAGTTTGAAATATAAATGATTTAGATATTTTAAACTTCCCCCTTTCTTTACACATTGGTAATCGAAATATATTGCAGATAAATCCTCAAGAGAATTAATCTTTGTCTGTATTGATCATCCTTCCGAACCCAAAATAGAAGTTTTCTACGACTCAACTGTGAAAACAAAGAAGCCAAATTATATTTACTTTCTCACAATAAATTTAAGTAATGAAAATGAATTAATTATATGCGAGCTCTACTACCATAAGATAATTAACGTTAATTTTATTGTATTCCATGTTGCGTTCAGTCTCAAATTTGTTATTCTACGGAAACATCAAAGTTGCGGTACCAAAAGCTTAAATAAAGGAAACACTGGGGAAATCGGACAATACCCTAGTGCATTGTACTTTCTAATTTTAGAAAATCTTCGTTCCTAATGTACTACATTTTCACTAGATTTTCTTGATGATGCAAGAATTTATTAACAAAAGCCGTTACATCAAATAATGAACTTTTCTTTATGTGCCTGTGCCTACTTTTTATCGTGTACAATTAATTATTACCCCAGAAAGCTGAAAGTTAAAATATGTAATTTTGATGAAGAGAGCACTGGCTACGTGAATAATGTAGAAAATTCAGCATGGACTGGCTTTCACTTAATTACACTCGATTTCAGTTTTTACATTTCACTCCTCACAAAATTCGACATTTTCAATTTAATTTCAAAACATTTAAAAATCAAATTAATTTTTTATATATTTATTTTAGCGTAGTGGCTTTATTCAGGGGCAATTTTTTTGCTGATACCAATTATTACACTTTTATGTTATAAAAGTTTCCAAAGGTAAATCTTTAATAAAGTCTGGCAGCGGGACGGGAGCTAAGAAGAAAATTCTTTGCGTCATATCGTCTTTAATTCGACGTTGGTATTTGGTAAAAGTGATCGTTTATAAACATAAACATTATTATTAAAGTTTTCTAAAATCCCCTACGGCTTTTTATATAATCTACGTTTTGTTAAATAATGTGCATTACATACAGAATTGTTTTGGGTTGTTTAATTTATTGCATTCACCTCAAGATACTTCAATACAATACAAGATATATCAAAAATGTTAACCAAATTGTGAAAATAATTTAACTTTAACGGTAGGTTAAAACGCATGTGAACTTTTTTGGACATAGCAATATAAAAAAATTCTAGAAAATGAAAATTGAAACAAATTATGGAGGGAAATTGGGGTGAAATTAATGAAAATTGGAAAACGATACCATAGGTCGCTTACATGTTTGGATCTTATTAAAATCTCGTTAGGAAAATTCAAGTAAAGGAAAATTAAAAATTGAAAGCAAAAATTTAATGAAAATTACAGTAAATATATTATGAAAAACGTAATGAACGTAAAACTATTCTTAAGACATTAAAATAAATTAAGAAATAAAATATTAGAATCTGAAAAATAATTTAAATTACTGTACAAAAGAAATATTAAAAAACATAAAATACTTCAAATAACAGTGAAAATCATAAAATATAAATTGAAATATTTTATAAAAAAATTATAAAATTATAATAAATTACGAAATAAAATATTAAAATCTGAAAAATAATTTTAATAAAGTAAAACAGATTTAGTGCGCGAGAGGAAATCAATAAGTTTGGTAAAACCGGTACAAGGAATCAATATTTTTTAATGAAATATATTTTATTTTACGACTTAATTTCCGTGAAGCTCAAGGCACTTGGTATTTCTTTGAATTATTTTTTCTAAACCACTGAAAAAACATTATATCGATTACCTTGCAAAATAGCTTTCCACAGCATGCTTTTCATCGGTATCAAATTTGATTTTTTTTTATTATTTCTTTAAATTTTGGAATAGATGGTAGTCGCTAGGGGTAGGTCTGAACTGTAACGTGGGTGATTTATTTCTTGGAAGCCACACTTTTTAATAACAGCCTGTGAAACTATCGACTTTTGTTCCACAGTTCCACTTTTGATCTTTCTTTTTTCTTAGATAACTTCCTTCAATTCTTGTAATACTCTTGCATAATAGACGCTTGTTATTCTCTCTTTACGACCCAGTTAATAAATTAACGGAATCCTAAAAAATTGTGGCCATAATCCTCCCAGCAAACGGTTGAATTTTGAACTTCTTAGGTGGCGGTTTTTCCTTTTCTGTCTGCTACATGGACTTTTGCTTGGATTCGGTGTCATGATAATGAATCAATAATGAATCACCTGTTGCGATGGGAAGGCATAAAATTTAAATAAAAAGGAAAATACAATGTTTTCGTTGTTTTCAACCCCCAATGCACTGTGAAACTTTGGTAATAAAGTCCTTTATACCTTTGATTGGAATTAGGGCTTCCATTGTACAACGATGTTCTTTTAGTTCATGTAATTCTTTGTATGTATTGGTGCTGAAGCCATTTATTTCGCCTTCTAATTAGTAGCGCCATCTGTTGATAACTTTTTGAACTTTATTTTGTGACGGATTTTTGCAGTCCATCACTTACGTTCAACCCTATATATCAATTATTCTTTTAAAAGCGCATTCTATCCGCGCCGAGGTGGGGATTATTCAAACTGCACAAAAGGAGAGTCTGGTGTCAACGTTCGATCGAGCAAGAGGTCATGTTTTGAGCTCTCGAACAAGCAAGATAAGTTTGGTGAATTTTCAAGCGACATGTCGATTTGTGTGTGTACTGTGGAATAATTATGAGATTTGGGCTTCGCATTTTAGCGGGATGTGGAACAAGGTATTCTTTTCCGGGGCAAAAATTGTTTGCGCAGGCCGTTGGGTCCTGAAATATCTTCGAGAGAAGATATTCTTTTCCGGAACAATTTTTGTTCGCGCAGGCCAGATGGTCCTGAAATATCTTCGTTGTTGGGAAATGGCGGATTTCTCCCATGTCGTACGTTTATTTGGTCGATTCCTTCTGCACATACTGCTTCTGAAGGTTTTGGTATCCCGTCGGAGTGGTGAGTAACATTTATGTTATTTGATTATTTCACAGTGGTTTACGTTGATCGACTTGGCCCGTTTTACTTCGAACACCTGGAGTCGCCATCGTTTGAATTCACCCTTGGCTGTTTCTTGTATTTTTTTTATGTTTTGTTATATAGGATTATCCTTTGCTTGGCATTTTTTGATTAGAACGTTTTTGGCCGAAATAATCGTGAAGTTGCAGGTTTTGTATTTCTGTTTGACGTGATTAGGGCTATCTAATCTTACGCTCGCAGGCGTAAATTTTAATGCTAATGTTTGGGTTTTATGTTTTAGAATTATTAATTAATATTGGTATTATAATATTTTAAGTTATTTAATTTGAACTGTGCATTATTTTCACTAGGACATCGAGCTGCGTTGGTAAAATGCCTTGGCAAGGTAATTCCTACGCGTTCGACATAGGTTCAAATCTTGTATTTGAAATTCTATGTTGAACATTTTTTTGGTGTTTATTTTTGGTTATATGTTTTTTTTTAGAAGGTAGCGATGTGCGACCAACGTACAGGGTGTTGCGTTTCATCGGGGTCGCTTCCGCTTGATTTATTGTTGGAAGTTCGTTTGTGGTTCCACCGTTTGTGTGCAATGTTGTTGCCACTGTACTAGTCCTGGTCGGCTAACGTACTTTCCATCCGACATCGCTTATGTCATCGCCTTTAAGCAAAGAACATCTCATTGCTGATTTATTTTTGTTATGTTAGCAAAGCTGCTTCCTTGATTTTCTTCGGGGCGTTCATTTCACACGACCCACGGCCTCGCCGCCGCTATAAAACGAGTTGGCTTATACCTACCATCAGGGCCCCACGCAAATTAAAGTAGGAATTTATTTTCTGCGTGGACATATCTGATCAGAGCTATCTTCTCATTAGAGATAGTGAGGACAGATATTGTTTCAATTTATTGTTCATCGTCATTCTTGGCATAATTTAATATAATAGTCTAAATTTATCTGCGTGTATATCGCAAATAAATGAAAAAAATAAGCCGAGGATGCGTTCCATCAGTGCGGCCTTTAGGGCGCACAACTTCGGAACCCAAACAGTTGCTCTTTTAAAACGAACAAGATTTCAGATCAAAAACATTTATTGAGTTAACATGTAGCGAATTTAGCTTACAATACAACTGATTTATTATTTTATAAGTGACATTATATAAAATCGTTAAACACTTACAATTGCAAAATATTACAATACAATAAAATTTAATGCAAACCAGAAATAGGTATGTACTAAATTTATATTATTACTAGCTGGATAACCATCTAAATAAATATTGTGAAATAAATATTAAATTGAAATTTAAAAATTTACAAGCTAAATAAAATTTATTTCATAAGCTCCAGCAATTGGTAATAATTATTGAAACACACAATAATTTATTGCTGAAAACTTTTAAAAAAAATTTATTTTTAATGTAGTATGTATAGATCTTAATTTTTAATTTTTTATCAATATTTTTTTAATCCCATGAAAACTTAATGAAAAAATAAGCTTGCAGACAAGGAGTAGCGTCATAATGGATGCATTTGTTTCTTTTGATTGGGGGGTGGCGGTAAAGAAAATAATTTCGTAAATCAACTACCTTAGGGGGAGGGGGGGGATTAACTAACCTGTTCATGAATGGCGGCTTATGGTTTGCTATAATGATGGAGGGGAGAGGGAATTAAATTTTTCACTTTTAGGTAAAAAATACATGCAATTGTTCAATATTCAGCGGCGTAGCTTCGCATTAAAAAATAGTATTGCGAAGTTGATAATCTGTTTTAGGAGTGCGGCGCTCCGTCGCCCTCCCCGCACCAGCCGCCACTGCAAATAAAAATGTACTTTATTAAAAATTTATTATATGGAAGCTTGACAAACACGTGGCTAACTAATTTTGGCCTGATGAAATTATGGTGAGATCGAAATATGTCGTAATCTTTGCTTTCTTTCTAATTTTCATAAATATTTAATCTCAAATCTCTCGACTTTCATTAATAATCCGTTGCTTCCAATTTTGTTTCGGATAAAATGTCTGCATGTAAAACTACATTAAAATTCTATTAAAAATTAAATTATTTTAATATTTTAGTTAAGGTAATTTTGTACATTTTTTATTTGCAGAAAATACGTGCTACTAAAATACTACTTTGTTCAGAAATTATTTTTTGAATAAATTTTCTAACTTGTTTCAGCATTTCAAATTTAACTTTTCCAAATGGTTCACTTCCCAAAATGTGTCGATATTTTTCCAGATAAAATTTTGAGAATATTTTATGCCCAGATTAATCTACCTTTGCACAATAAATATTCCTTCGTCTGGTGTTCTTGATTATTTGCTGCGATGCTACATTAAGGATTTTATAATCTAAATTTTATGAGTAAAAAGCTGATTGCAAAAAATTTGTAAAATTGGTTTATCGAAGTTGAATTTTCTCCGTTAAAAGAAAACCCCAAGCAGTAATTCATCTGAAATCCAGGACTAACCAAACCAAGACAGAGACGGTCAATAGCATACAGCGGCGTCGCTAGGGAGTGGACCGTGGCCTACTCTGGATTAATAAAATTAGTTTGTTCTGTTTTATTTTATGTTATTTTGCATTCACATCTAATTTATATTCTAGAAGTATTGTGATTAAAAAATTGCTTTTAATAATGAAAAATATTGGCTTTATTTTAATTTTTATTTTGAAGGTAGACATACATGAATAACTATTACCAAAAATCATTATGTATATTTAGAAATACTTAACATTTTTATATATTTTGTAACAAAGCAAATAGAGGTAGTATAATATTTATGCAGTTTTTTATAACAAATCCGGATAATTCAAAAGATATTCGAAGTATTCGACAAATGATTTATGTATGTACTTTACAAACCTATTATTACTATTGCAATATAGTGAATTTCAAAAACGAATTAAAATATTATTTAACAATAATTTATGAAAGTAAAAACTTACCTCATAAAAATCAAAATTGAATAAAAATTTTTTTTCAAACTATAATCTTCTCGAATGGGAAAGTCTCAACACGTTCTTAATGTTCATAATTTTTTATATCTCAAGTCAACCTGAAATAATTATTAATTATATCCAAGTCACATCATCGAACTAATTCATCATTTTAAAAAAATCAAGTTTCAATTTTAAATCAAATCCCTTGGGGTAAAAAGACACTTTTACATGAAAATGTAAAAAATAGTGCGATTGAATAGCTATGAAAATTTTTACAAATTTGCGTGGTAAGTGGAAAGAAGTGATGTAGGTCCAGGATGACACTAAAATTTGAAATGTAAAAAGTAAAGAGTTGGAGAAAGATCTTTTTAGATTAAAAAAATTTTAATTAATAAAATCAAGAAGATAAATAGGCTCTACCTATAATTAGTGACCTAAAAATTAAAAATTAGGAGTTTGCCTGTAGAGTAAAATAGAATGAAAAATAAAAATTCAAAAATTTTAAAAAGAAAGAACTGGTCAAAATGAAAAACCAGTAGACAATGAAAATTCAGTTAAAGAAATAAACGGAAAAATGTGAAATTTGATGAAAAACAATAAAATGTTATTAAGAATCAATCACAACAAAATAAAGAAAGAATAAAAGAAAGATTACAATAAAACAAAGAAATAATGTTTATACAATTCATGAGAGAAAATGAAAACCACGTAGCAAAAATAAATGTAGGTAAACATAAAATTTAGTGGAAATCAAAATGGTGAGAACAGAAAGGAAAGGCAGAATTCGATAAATTAAGAAGTAAATAACAACCAACAAAAGAAGAAGCCTGCAATCCAATGAGTAACAAACTAACGGTTATCAAGGACCTTATTGTAACACCAGGAATGGGAGAAATAATGGAAGAAAGGTGAAATTTTGCATTACAAGTAAATTATTACAAAATAAAGGAAGAGTAAATTTAGTTGGAAAATAACTCTACAAAAAAAATACCACTATTTGTAAAACATTGACAACTGAAAATTGAATAAAAAAATTATGGAAATTAAAAATCTTCGGTCCTACAAATGGATTTAAACGCAAATATTTGAGATATAATAACAGGAGAAGGAAGAATTTCAGAAACATTGATCCTAACAAAAACTATATTATTATCGTTGAATGCGTTCGATGGAATTAGGATCTTCCGTGGATGTACATCCCCCCCCCCAATTCGAATTTGTTTTATGAAATTAGTATCAATATGACAAGACAATTTAAGTCAAAATTATTGTAAATAAAACTTAAACCTGTATCAACCATACGTTTTATACGGGCCGGAATTGACGATTCCGAATATGCTCATATAATTAGCTTCCGACGTTTTGTATACATAGAATATGATGAAAAATCACATATCCCTACCTCGGCTCAAATTAATTTTGAAGACGAAGACTACCGAATTTTCTTGGAAATGGACTCAAAATGCTACAAATGCGGAACATATGGGCACATGGCAATTACCTGTGCAAAAGAATACCCAGAAATTACTTCAACACCAAATAGAAAGCGTGCACTATCTAAATCATCCACAGATACAACACCAGATATAACCTCTGATTTAAATAGCGAATCTTTTATGCAAACAGAAAACACCAATGTGAATTTTTTAACAAATGAATTTACAATACATTCTGAAAGTGACAAGGTTGAAAGTGACGATACGAAAAAACCAACTGCAAAGAAGCAAAAAAACTCCAGTGATTTACAACCACAGGATACAAATAAGAAATTCCCAATGGCATCACAGAGCAATGAGAAAAAACAAACAATCCAAAAGACCAATAAAGAAATGGAAAAGACACCCACAAAATCACAAAAAAAAATCTGATGTGGCCATCGCATAACTTTCCGAACAGACGCAAATTTTTACATTATATTTTTAAATAAAATGGTTACATAATTTCAACAATAAATCGATGAAAAATTTCATATTTTGCCAAAATAGGAAGAAAAAACTTTTGAATGCCTATATCTTGCAAACGAAGCATTTTTGGACCCATGTTATTAGAAACTTTTCATCTTATTTTCGTTAGTAGAATGCGGTTTACTATTTTATTTACAAATACAAAAAATTTTTACAAATACAAAAATTTTTGAAACGCCCTGTATATTTTAGAGAAAAACTTGTAGGACAAAAAATGTAGGAAATTCCATACCGCTAATTTTTTGTTATTAATATTTTTACATATTTAATTTCGTTTCGAAGTTATGACGCATAATGTCATAATAGCTCCAGGTAAACCCCCCTTTCCCGTTATACGATTTAAATTATTTTCATCTGGCTTCGTCCTACGACAGGAAAAAGCTTATATGCAAAATTTGGAATGATTTGCTTGCTTCGTTTAGACGCTATCGTGTTCACAGACGTACATACACACACACACACACACACATGCATACAGACATCCTTCCAAAAATGATAAAAATGGATTCAGGGGACCTCAAAACGTGAACATCTGTCAAAAAATTGGGGGGTCAAATTTTGACTGATAACAATACTTTCCTTACCTAGGCGTTCGGAAAGTAAAAATAACCGACTCTCAACAAAACACATCGTTAGAAATTCTACTAGACCCAGTAGAAAAAATAATATCCTCAGAGCCTAATAATTTCCCGTTTAGCTTTAATGAATTTAAACAATTCTGTGAAGAATTCACAACATCGTCGTATCCAATAACAGTTGCAAAATCTTTCAATAAGGATCTGGAATCCTTGGCAGCTATCATTAAAGACCTCTACCCAGTGCTGATACATAGAAAAATAAAAAACCGATTTACAAGAATGATAGGACTACTCAGAAAATCAATTGATAAAAATCAAGAAGATATATCAATAATATATTAATCACTCTGCGAAGACTTTGACCTACCTCAATAATACAATACAAACAAAACATAAAACAAAAACTGAAGAAAACTTTATATTATAATGGAACGTAATAAATGTAATAAATGTAATGTAATGTAATGTAATGTAATGAAAGCGTAATGACCATGCAGTTAAAAACGCTAAATTATATTAAAAAAAAAAAAAAAAAAGATATATTTATATTGTTTTGGAAACCCTAATATGATCACAAAACTCATTGATGACTGATGACTAAACGATTGATACAAATTTTATTCAAATTTATTAAACTAAGAAATTGGAAAATTAGCGATCAATTTTCAATTTTCGTAAATAACTTCAGCATTATTATGAACTAGCCATATCGGCGATGATGACTTTTCATTCTTTAATATTAAGCAGTAAAAACTATTTTAATTATTATCAGGAACGCTAAAATTATTTGCGCTACTTGCTCGGAGCGATGTTGCTACAAATTTGTACAATTCCGCAATCATTAAAACGATATAACTTATAACTTTATAAAAAAAACTCGCGATAGAGATGGCTGTCGTTTCTACAGCTCCCCCAAAAAATTTTCGTGAATAACTTCGCGATGCGTGTGGTACGAAGAATTTTAATGGAAGTTCATTAAAACTCAACCGCTAATTTGGGCGGGGGGGGGGGGCAAAATGTACTTCTTCCATGAACACCCTCCTAAGTCGGAGTATAAGGAAGAAACGAGTCTGAAAATTGTTAAAATAAATTTAGAATTTATTGTAAATAGTAATGATTGATTTGCAATGATGTGTTAATAATTTATGATGATTTCAATTTAACGGTAATTTGAATAATAAATTGTAAAACAACATTTTCGTAAATTTGATTTAAAATTGTAATTTCAATAACGAATATAAAATAATTGGAATAATTTGAGAGGAGTTAAGTTTAATAATTTAATGAATTAATTGAAAACATTAAATTGTAGGCAATTTAAAATCAAAATTTTGTTTTAAATAATTCAAATTAAACATAAAATTTATAATTAACAAAATTGTTCTGTCTTGCACAAATTCGTAACCAAATAATACCTCGCCTAATTCCTTAATTATTTTGTTGCCCTCGACTTCGCCTCAGCCAGAAAATTTCATAATTGGGATTAAAAGACTCATATTAGTCCTTTGGTGTATAATTTACTATCTCAATTTTGAATCAATTTTTGAATATTTAAATATGCATGCAGTCTAAAATTAAGAACATTTCAAAAAATCACCTGTAGAGCTTTTCATTTCCCACTTCTCCTGAAATTTATTCCTATCTTTAAAATAGCTAAGCAATAAATTATTACCTCCAATCCGCCCCTGATTTTGATGAGCTTTCTTATCAGAAATAGCTACTTTTATCTGCAGCACGAAGATGGCTCACGAATAAGCTCATATAAAATTATCACCAGAGATTATCAAAAATGTTCCTACCTAATTTTAAATTCAAATTAAATTTTATGGCGTCTAACGATCCTGCCCAAAAAATTTCTATTTGCTTGCAGGTCTAGTCGCAATTTTCCACTAGGGAATAGTCATAAATCAAAAACTTCGTATCTTTTAATTAAAGTTTCAGGAACGTATGTTTCTTAACAAATTATGAAAACTAAATTTTATTATTAAATATTTTTAATTTGCTTTTCCAGCAAAACGTTTCATATTTTAAATCGCCAAGTGGTTGCGCATTTTTTAAAATTATTGTCGTTTTCGTGACTCGGAATGTAATTGTGTCTTGGTTATAATGTAATTGCATATCATTACCTGCATGGTGCAAAATTTTCTACGCAACCTTTTCTTATTATCGATTTTCATATAACTTTTACAAACTTCATTAATTGTAATGTGGTTATTTTGTTGATGATACAAAAGTTTGTAGTTTTCTCGTAGCGGATTCATGTTCTGATTTATAACCACATAAAATTTTTCGATATCAAAACCAAAATCATTTGAAATTTTTATTTCAAGACCAATTCCATTAAAACATTTTTATTTCATTGTAGGATAATCCGAAGTAGCAATATCCACGTATAAATTGGAATTAATTTCTAAATGTTCAAGTTCCAATCGTCTAAAGATTCCTTACAAGTTTAACATCTGTGAAATTGCTTTTCAGTGTTATTCTTCATTCTGAGTTTTGGTAAACTAAATAGACAACTTCGTTTAATTAAAATAACATTAGGAGTTTTCTCCTATTTTAAGGAAAAATTTCTTTTGACTACGTAAACAATTTTATTTGCATAATTTAAAGTATTAAAAATAAACTGCAAAATAATTTATAACCAAAATGGTCTGAGGTTTTCCAATAAAAATTACAACCCTTAATTTTGAAAAATATTTAAATTGCTACTTTGATATAAGTCCGTTGTTAAAAAAAATCAAACGTCCGCCTGCCAATAAATTAAATTTCGAATTTGCTAACTGAATTTCAAGTAGGTAAATTATTTTTAGTAAATTTCTGCATGTGAGTAATTTACGACCTCGATTTAAAATAACCGCATTTAATTACAACTTGAAAATTTTTAAACTGAACGTGCAAGTCGCTGAAACGGTTCAGCCGAACGACTTAAAATTTATCGCTTAATTGATTACAAAAATGAGAAAAGGAAGAATAAACGAATTATAAAAGTTCACGTCACGACTTTCAACGTTTGACTGTAATATAAAAAATTGGTTGACATTATTTTATCATTCCTTATTGTATTATTGTTAGTGTCACGTAAATATGTCACGCCAGGACAGAAACACAAAATATATCCTGTCAATTCAATAATCGACAAAGTTTCAAATTTAACTTCTTTGAAACTTGGTATTGCTGTTCCAGAATTTTTCAAATCATTGTGTCTGTTTTTTTTATTACAAAATTGCAATGTGTAGTTTTTGGTCGGTTACTTCTTGCCCGATAAGTGAATCGTAAACTTTGCCATGACGAAATTTTAAATAAAAGTTTTTACATCTGAAATTGGAAAATTTATAGTTTTTCGTGTAAAATCGTCATGCTATTTGAATAATTTTAAGGATTCATAGTTCTCTTTGTAATATATGTCAATGTGTTGACAAGGTCAAAGCGCATGTCGACTTACACAGCTGACATATATAGCGACACCACTAAGGCAGTCGCTCTTAGATAAGTCAATAAGTAGCACGCACGCTCGTTACATAAAGCTTTAATATTAGACAATAAAAGGTTATTAAATACAACATAGTTTTATTGAATATTACAAGTTATTACATGGTGGCAGCGGAAAACACAAAAACCAATATCGTGAAGTTTTTTACAAGTTTAGCAAGATGCAAGAAACTAGTGTAAAAATTCCGAGTGAAATGGTCTTTGAAGGCAACATTGCAATGAACTGGGACAGGTTCAAGAAGAAATTTAACTTCTATTTAGAAGCGAGTGAAAAGATGAACAAAAGTGACAAGTTAAAAATTGCGTTACTAATGAACATGATGGGTGATGAAGCATTGGAAATATTTGAAACATTTCAATACAGTGCAAGTGAAAGTGCAGAAAAGTACCAAGACGTGATACGGAAATTTGACGATTACTGTAAACCACGAAAAAATGTCGTTTTTGATAGGTTCAGATTCTTTTCAAGATCGCAAAAAAAAAATGAGCCAGTAGACAAGTATGTTACTGAGCTAAAGAAATTAGCAGCACAATGTGATTTTGGTGATCAAACGGAATTTCTGATTCGTGACAGATTAGTATTGGGGCTGGCGGACAAAAGTGTTCAAGAAAGATTGCTAAGAGATTCGGATTTGAAATTGGCTAAGGCTTTGGATCATTGCAGATCAAGTGAGGCAAGCAAAAAACAAATGGTTGAAATCTCAAGTGCAAACCAGAACAGTACAGTGTGTGCGGTTAATACAAAGAAATTAAAAAAGTTTGAACAGAAAAAGCATAGTGAAATTAACAAACAAAGGTGCAAAAGGTGCAACTTTAAACACAGCGAAGACAAGTGTCCAGCAGAAGAAAAAAAGTGCTTAAACTGCAAGAAGATAGGTCATTTCGCAAGTGTGTGTACCAAAAAGAAAAGCGTCAAAGAAGTTCGAGAAGAAATTTCAGCAAGCAACAGCGAAACATCGGACAACGACAACGAGCAAGAAAACGTGTTAGCAGTTAAAAAGAAAAAATTGCAAATCAACAGTGTTGGCTGGAAAGAAGAAATTAGAGTAAGTAACAAAAAGATTTACTTAAAAATTGATAGTGGGTCGCAAGTGAATATTTTAAACAAAAAAGTATACGATTCGTTAATCAACAAGCCGGGGTTAAAAGAAACAAAAACAAAGTTAGTTTCTTATTCCGGACATGAAATTAAAACAGAAGGAAAATGCGAATTACCTTGCGAGTTTAATGACATAAAAATGAAAATTAAATTTTACATAGCAAACAAGAAAAGTGAGTCGATAATAGGGTTAGAGGATGCAACCAGATTAGGGTTAATACCATGTGAGCGCGTAAACATGATAAGTAACTTAGAAATAATCGAGGAATTTAAAGAAGTATTTGATAAAAAAGCGTCGCGAATGAAATGCTCGCCCTATCATATAACTTTAAAAGATGATGCAATTCCAACCATATCACCGGCGAGACGTGTTCCTATGTCGTTAAAAAAGAAGCTAAAATTAGAACTTGAAAAAATGGTGGAAAACAAGGTATTAGAAGCGGTTTCGGAACCAACGGAATGGGTACACCCAATTGTTATAATAAGCAAAAAAGATGGTTCGATAAGAATTTGTATGGACCCAAGACCATTAAATAAATATATAAAAAGGGAACATTACGCAATACCAACAATCGAAAGCGTGTTAGCAGAAGTAAGTGGAGCTGAATACTTCACTGTGCTAGACGCAACAACAGCATTTTTTCAGGTGCCAATTGACAAAGAAAGCTCGAATCTTTGCACAATTGCAACACCGTACGGAAGATTTAAATATTTAACTTTACCGTTTGGAGTAAATTCGGCAACAGAGATTTATCAAAAAAGAATAAATCAAGTATTTGAAAATTTAGAAGGAGTCATACCGTATGTAGATGATGTCATAATTTTTGGAAAAAATAAAAAAGAACATGATGAAAGACTAAGAAATGCATTACAAAGGGCGAAAAAGTACAACGTAAAATTCAGCCAGTCAAAAATGCAACTAGCAAAAAAAGAGGTCACGTTTTTAGGACACACATTATCAGAAAATGGTATAGCAATTGAGAATTCAAAAGTTGAAGCAATTAAAGTATTACAAAGTCCAAAAAACAGAAAAGAACTACAAAGATTTCTGGGGATGATCAATTTCCTAAGAAAATTTGTACCAAATATGTCTGAACAAACGGGCGTATTAAGAGACTTATTGAGTGAAAGAAATGAATTTTTGTGGGGTGAAAATGAAGAAAAGTGCTTTCAAAATTTAAAAAATTTGATTAGTAAAGCACCTGTGTTAAAATTTTATGATCCAAACAAAGAAATATGCTTATCAGTAGACGCATCATTGAGAGGTATGGGCGCATTAATAATGCAAGATGAACAACCTGTAGCATATACGTCTTCAAGTTTAACGCCTACGCAACAAAACTATGCGTCATTAGAGCGGGAATTATTAGCAGTTTTGCATGGATTGACAAGATTCCATTTATATACGTATGGTAAACAAGTTGTGGTACAAACTGACCACAAACCACTAATAAATATGATTAATAAACCAATGGAAAAATTATCGCCGAGGGTACAAAGAATTGTATTAAAATTATTGAGATATGATTTTAAATTACAGTATGTGCCTGGCAAATATTTATACATACCGGATACATTATCCAGAGATCCAAATCAAAAAAGGACAATGAAAACGAATTATTTGGAAGGAAAATACGTGTCAGTTAACACAATAATTTGTGCATCAGATGACAGAATAAAAGAGGTTCAAGATTCTACAGAAAAGGATCAGATAATACAAGAAATTATCACCTACATCAACAATGGTTGGCCGATGCACAAAAAATCATTAAAAAATGAAACAAAAAAATATTGGGATATAAAAGATGAGTTGTATTATGCCAACGGAATTTTATTTCGCGGAAACAAAATTGTGATACCGAAAAATGAAATTGATAAGGTATTAAAAAAAATACATAGTGCTCATCAAGGGGTCACGGCATGTCAGAATAAAGCGAAAACTTTACTTTATTGGCCGGGTATGACAAAAGAAATTGAACAGTACGTGTTAAGTTGTAAAATTTGTCAACGATACGCGAAATCCAACTCAAAGGAGCCGTTAAGAAGTCATGAAATAGTAGATTTGCCGTGGTTTAAAATAGGAATAGATTTTGCTTACATAAATTCCGAGAATTATTTAATAATTGTGGATTACTTTTCAAAGTTTATTCTAGCTAAAAAATTAAAATCAAAGAATGCGCAAACAGTAACAAAAATATTAGAAGATTCATTTTCGTATTTTGGAATACCAAACGAAATATTTAGTGACAATGGCCCACCTTTTAATTCACAGAATTTTGCTGAATTTGTAAATTATTATGACATAAAACATGTAACGTCAAGTCCTAATTATCCAAAATCCAATGGCATGGTAGAAAGGGCGGTACAAACCGTAAAAGGATTAATCTTAAAAGCAGTTGCTTCAAGGAATAGCATTACCAACGCTATATTGAATTATAACACAACTCCAAAAAGTAATCTAATGCCTTCACCATCAGAGCTTATTCAAGGAAGAAAATTAAGGTCAGACATATTAATGACAAAGAATGCATTAACACCGAAGTATAACTGTAGTGGACCAATGCAAATCATAAAGAAAAATCAAATGAAACAAAAATCGTATTATGACAAAGTTTCGCGAGTACTTGACGAATTTGAAGAAAATCAAGATGTATTAGTACAAAGTGATAAACGAAACTGGACTCCAGCGAGAATAATTTCGAAAACCAACGAACCAAATTCGTACCAAATTGAAACAAGTGAAGGTTCAATATTACGCAGAAATAGAGCACATCTTCGACCGTTTAAAAAACCGGAGAGTGAATTAATCAATAAGAATTCGAAAAGTGACATAAAAGAGACAGACGAACAGATTAAAATAATAAGTGAAAAAGACATGAGTAACATAAATCAAGTGGTCGAAAATTCGGAAGTGCAGTTAAAAGCAGAGCAATTATTAAAACCGAGAATCGAAAGGGACAATTTAAATAGCAGTGAAAAATGTGCTAGTCTAAGCAATGATAAGAAAGAAATGGTAAATAGTAGGCCAGTCAGAATAAAAATACAACCTGCATATTTGCAAGATTATGTGACAAAATAAAAAATGTTTTAAAATTGTTAAAGTAAGTTTTCTCGTATCAAATTGATAATGTTTTGTTTAATGCTTATGAAAACTGTAATGTTTTGTTTATTTAAACTTATTTGAATTTAGGCAAATTGATAACGTTTTGTTTATTTGAACTTATTTGAATTTTGTGTATTTGAAACTGTATCAACAATTTATGTAAATTGATAATGTGATGAAAATTGTTCTTTGAATTTATTGAAAAAGAAGCATGTAATATATGTCAATGTGTTGACAAGGTCAAAGCGCATGTCGACTTACACAGCTGACATATATAGCGACACCACTAAGGCAGTCGCTCTTAGATAAGTCAATAAGTAGCACGCACGCTCGTTACATAAAGCTTTAATATTAGACAATAAAAGGTTATTAAATACAACATAGTTTTATTGAATATTACGAGTTATTACACTCTTTGTCTCGAGTTCTGTAACGTAAAAGCATGTACTCTCGTTCTTAAACCTATAGAAGATGCTTTCATGTTTTATGTTTACTTTATGAAGTTGAAAGTAGCTAACTAAACTTGTTGTAGTACCTCTACGTCTCAGACGATGCTCTGAGTAGTTCCTTAATTCCTTAAAAGTCTCTTCGATATTAAATGTTCCTCCTTTCAAAATTATTCTGTATACTTTTAAAATGTTATGGGAACTTTTCACGATTTTTTTCAGGTTTTTCGTAGCTGAAACTTGAACATCAGTTTTATGTCAACTAAGAAGAATTATAGACACTCGACCCTCATAATGGCCTCTACTGGTACAATCAAGCCAAGTTACCGAATTCTATTTTTGCTTGAGCAGTTTAAACCGTAATATTCGAAAGAACTGCATTCATCCTACCGGATAATGCAGTATTTTCTGGTAAAATATTTGACAGTTTATTTAATGATGCCTCTGTTCGATATCGATTTGAATTCAATAAAGAGAGTTAATGCAATTGTTATTTCCACAAAAATTTCAGGCTCTCTTAATCACGCATCCGTTATTTTTATAATATTATTTCTGCTGGTCATTGGAAAATGCAAAAAATTAATCAAAAACAGACGAGCTAGCGTGACATTTGATTTGTACCATAATATTAATGCATTTTTTGTAAATCGCGTTGAAAAAATTTGGCAGCAGTTTGTGTCCAAGATAATGTTTTATCAACCTTTTGAACCTGTACTATTTCAACGGGATTGACACGAAATCGTTACTTTTATGGAGAAGCTTGTACGCTATTTTTTATCGTATCCGCATTAGCGGCGTTCTTGGCCTGAAAGCTGAAGGAAGGTCTAGTGCATGGCTGAAATTATACTTCTTTTATGTTTCAAACATAACAAAAAATATGTTTCGAAATTGAATTTATTAAAAAGATGATGAAGATGAAGGGGCTACCCTAAAGCGGAGATTCTCATTGCTTATGAGCATGCAGATTTGCAAGTCACAGACTCTAAATTGCACAGATTAAGCAAATAACTGTGCAGGTTGTTCAAAAATTAGACAGGAAATAAGAAGAGCAACGACTGTAAAAAAGTTGCATAAGGTCAAAAGTCCATCAAAGTGACGTGGCCAGAGACGCATCGCGCGATCAGACATCTACATCTTCATTGTAATTTTACGGAAGAACGGCTATTGAAGTGACGTAATGTCACCAGTATATCACGTCATTTCAGTGGGCGTCCGTCCGTAAGTTCACATTGAAGATGCATGCTATTTGCCAAATCACGCGCACGTCACTGCTCTGCTTACTGTACTATGTCACTTTGATAGGCGCTCGGGCTTAACATGGATAAATTTATTAAACAATTTTAAATATTTCTTATTTCGAAGCCGACGGAAAATCAGTTGACTTCGGTCAGTTGGTAGTCATCATTCATTGAAGTTATTATGTGTTCATTCTTAATTTTATTTATAATTTTCAATTTTTTATTAATTATCTGGCCTGGTCTGGGCTAAACTCCAAACAAAAAGGATGCGACGTACACCTATAGAAAATGTATATAAGTTTATTAGTTGAGCTTTCAAAACTTTATGGCTCGACAGTATCAGAGAGATAGACAATCTCCTAAAACAACATTTTTGGAAACTTCACCACACAGTAACTATTAATTTAAATTTATATCTATCATAATATATTATGGTAATCCCTACATTAACT
Source organism: Podabrus alpinus (assembly GCA_932274525.1). NCBI lineage: Eukaryota > Metazoa > Arthropoda > Insecta > Coleoptera > Cantharidae > Podabrus > Podabrus alpinus. The sequence continues at coordinate 85,976,283 of OW026454.1, read as the reverse complement.
CTACCACTGGGAGCAGTGGTAAACGAAGGAAACGATAACAAGATTGATCGATGAGAAACTAAAAAGGTTAAAAGATCCAGTTAATATAGACGAGAGATTCTTGGAGATTTTCCACAAGAGTGGAGACGAGCGTTTGGTAAAAAAAGATGCAAAATGGAAAAGCTGATTGACCAAAAAATACTGCCCTAATGCAGGAAAACGAAAAATTAAAATAGGCGAAATGGCATATAAGGATTTCAGTGAAAGATGGAACGGAAAATTAGAGCAGCAAAAGAAAATTGTCGAATACAATTTGAGGAAATAGAAGAGCTTGTAAGCAAATATAATCCATTTAATTTGCACAAAAGGTTCAGAGAAGCTGCTGGAATAGGAAAACTGTAAACTACAGACGGCAGAATTATAATCGACAGACCAGAGCAAATGGACACTTGGAAATCAAATATATCCGAATTCTTTTCAGATAATGGACCAGAGCACCTCTCAGAGTTTGATTGCTCCGAAGACCTACCAATAACAACAGACGAAGTCATAAAGGCAATATCACAATTTAAAGACGTCAGATCATCTGGACCAGATGGCATTCATACAGAATTCTTTTGGTTGTTTGACAATGAGGGCATATCTTAGTTGACCATGTTACGGTTTTAATTTCCCGCTATAATTTTTGGTTGTTTGAGATTTTAAGTGGCAGGTCATCTACAGTGCGACGCGGAACTAAGCTGCGAGGGGCGAGGAGTCCGATTTGGAGTGTGAACGCGGAAATATCGCAGGGTGTGTGGTTTGAGAAATTTTAGGGTGCGACAGCTAGGACCTATGCTGAACGTAGAATCCGAACCACGGAACATCAACTAAGTTAGTATCAACTTAATAAAAAAAAAAAAATTTTATATAATATATTTTAATACATCTAAAATTACACCAATCAAACGACACGACTTTTATGATATAATATGATCATTAAATATTTAATTTACACTGCGAAAATGGTTTTAAATAACGTCATTAATATTTAATTTAAAGCGACAAAAATAGTTTAAAAGTGCGTCATTAAGTGCGAACTTGCCTGAATTTACACTAACTAGGTTTTATTTACACAAGTCTCGGTAATTTAATTTACTTTTCGGTGATAGTTTAAATTTCACCTTAAAGTGAGTCGGTAAGCTATCTAGCATAGCGAGGCGCGGCACCTTGGGTGATTCGTGAATCTCTAACGATTTCATCGAAATGCATCGCTTTTATTTGGTTCCTCCCGAAAAATCTACGTAAAGAAGTACATTTAGGGGACTCTAAGATTCCCCTTACGCGGTGATCCGAGATTTTAATTGGTCCCCGCTTTAGAAACGACAGTAAAACTAAAGACAGAAAATATGCAATCAACCTGCATTGGTTTAATTTGACGTCAGTTTTCTCCTACCCGTCATCGAAAAATTGTACAAAGAGCCGTAAAATTTCGTTGCACATCTGCTATGCAGGCATGTTTTTTTGTGGACAGAGTTAACTCGCTTATCGATATTGCAAGCCGTGTTTTAGCATATTTTGTTGTTTTGAAGCGAGCAAATTTCAACATATTCTTGCGATAAGCCTCGATTTTAACGTTTTTTTACCTATGCCGGGCGATAAAATTTGAAATAACAATCTTTCTCACGCGCACATGTCTAGCCAAATGTATGTCTACATCTATCCCATGGATAAACGTCCGTACATCTTATATATATCTTACATATATCTTATGCTTCTATAATTACATATAAGTTTAACTGCGTGAATACAAAATCAATTCATTCCTAAAATCTGCATGGATCAGCACAAAATTTTGCCGGTAGATTTATGTTTCGTCAACACGCTTTTATTCTGACATGACGTGTAAATTCAATGATATGTAAATCAACATTATTACAACTGGATTATATACTTGGTCGACAGTATTTTTGAGCGGGAAAATTTTAACTATGGTATTCGATTGCATGAATCTTAATTTAAAAATACTGATTTCAAATTAGCCAACTAATTTTAAAATTTTAAGACATTACTACAATGAGAATAATTTACTCTATGTAAACGAAACCAAACTGCAAAAATTTAAATTGCGCGCGAGCGTAAAATTCACGTGACAAAGTATATTAATAAGCTTACAGTTTTTTAATTTTTATTGCTTCTAGGAGTTTTAATTTTTTTCTGTTTCGGGTAGGTGTTCATAATAATCTTATGTCCCCCCTATTTATGGTTATTTTCTAGCAAGTGTTTCACGAAGGTGGACTTTCCGGCATTTAATCGTTTGCTTAGGTTTCGGTTCTAGGTTTCGATGTTTCGATCAGGCACTCTTAATCGAAAAAAAATGATAATTTAATATAGAATTTGAAAAACTTAAAAAACAATTTGTTAGAAAAAGAAAAATCAAAAAATTTGGAAACAAAATACATTGAAATTAAATCTTGAATTTATATGATTAAGCACAATAGAATTGATTGATTTGGTATAATGGTGACCTGATTATCCATGGGGTTATCCACTCTGCAATAATTTTGGTATACAAGATGTTGCAAATGTCTGCAATTGTAAGTAAAAATTGTCAATTCTTTCAATTTCTTACACATTTTGTAATATTTTGGAAATATTTTACAAATTCAGCAATTTCGAAATTGTGTACAAATTTTTCTTCATTAGTCAACCCCACTGGTTGACGATTTTTGCTGTAGAGAACTTGAAGTGAAAATCTTAAATAGGTAAAGGATGAAATAAAGGAGAAATAGAATAAAATAATTACAGATAAAATAGAAGAAAATTGAAGCAAGGAGTAAAATTCTATAAAACAAACTAGAATTTACAAAAAATAATAATAAAATAACACTGGAAGGAAATAAATAAAGATAATAATAGTTGGGTCCAAAATACAACAAATAAAACTGAGAAAAAAACGATCAAAATTTAATGAAATAGAAAATAAATAAAAAAATAAATTCATTTATAATATGACCACGAAACCACGATCATTTAATATGATGAAAACCAAATTTTCCTTCTATATTAGAAAATACAGAAGTCAGTACATTTTTTTCAATAGTTTTTACACTAAGAATTGTATCTAGTTTAATTTTTCTAATAAGTATTTTGGGCATAGGAAACGGTCAATCCTCAAATTGTTGACTTTTAGGACTACCTTCAATAATTTTTCTCCTCTGTTTTGGACCGAGCTGGATATCGAAAATTTAGGAACTGTCGGATCTAAGAACTCGTAGTTCTTTTAGTTATTATCACACATAATAAGTATCAAATGACTCAACTAAAGATAGTTGTAGTGAAAGCAAATAAGTCTTGGAGGTAAAAAATTTAAAAATACACAGCAAATTTAAAACCCGTAATTAATGGGCTGTCCTGAAAACATTTGATACATAAACACAATAAAGAAGTTGTGCAACAAAAATAGTACTACGTTAGTGGAAATTGGAAATAAATCCTTCTATTTTTCCTCTTAATATACGAAAGGTTTATGTTTATGCCTATAACCCTGTTTTCTATTGTTATGATGGCAAATCATTAACACGGGGGGACCAACGGCTTTACATGGCCGCCAACACACGGAGACTGTCATAAAATTTTAGACTCGAAGTCGGAGTCGAAATAGGGAATCTTGCATTAGCAGTTGATCTCGCTAACTTACAGGTCATGAACGTCGTTGGGTAGAGTTGGGGGGGGGGATCCTGGATAACTGGAGTGAGGGAGTGACAATCTGAGATATACAGATGAAACTCGGATGATAGCATCAAATTGCTTAAAATTAAATGCCTTAAAATTAAAAATAATGATTTTAAAGTCATAACAACTATCAGCTCACCATCCAAACCACAACTGGTAAAACAGACAAGTATGACAAGGTTATCTAGGAGCAAACTAATTCAAATACTAATGTGCTAAATTAATACATATTAATACTGTAATGTTCCCTCTTTCTATCTATGCTGCAGAGAAATGGGCTATATGAAAGCTAATAGCAACAATATAAATGTCTTTAAAATGTGGTTCTTTAAGAGGCTGATAGAAATACCATGGGTGACACATAAAACAAATTTTTCTGTATTAGAACTGAATATAGATGAGAAGCTTTTCACTAGAATACTTCTATATTTCGGTCATTACTCGAAGAGCAAGCACAATGGAAAACCGCAAGTAATACGGAAAACGGATTATTTGTTTTGTTTGCTTTACCAAACAAAATAGCCGATTGATGAGGACTTACCGGGGGCATGTTAGCATTTTAGGGCCGAGAATAACGAAGGCTAATCGTTAACAATATACAATCTTTAAGAATAAGATTTTAAGAGAAAGAAATTTCCATATCAATTACTGATCAAAATGGCATTCATAACCGGCAATTGAAATGATATTGCAATTTATTTCAAGTATTATAATTTTAGTTACTTTTAATTGAAAAGTTAGATTAAAATACTAGACCCAAATTCGTAAGAAAATTTCGATTAAATTGTCAATCAAACTTTAATTCGCGTATAAATTGCTAATTAAACTTCTATTAAAATAAATCTTCAGGTTCAAGTGATCTAGTCCTCTAGTCCTGTTTAGGTTCTATAGTTACTAACTTTTCACTAATTTTTAGTAATATTATACATACATGAGTGAAATAATACGGAGATTAATAAACTGAATAATGAAGTTTTTATAGCAGTCCTCGTGGAAGTACCACTTTATATAACGCAAATCAACAAATAGTTCAATTGGAAACTTGATGGGTTTTATTACTAACTTTCTCATTGGCACTTTTAGGAAAACTCTCTGACTTTTAAATTAAAATAATAATCTGAAAGTAAGTTAAAAAAAATAAAACTGTCGGAAAAGTCGGGAAAAGTATTGGTAAAATTATAAGATTTTTACGATTCGTTAAGTTTTACAATCGGATGCTCTAATCTTACGTATTATTGAGAAAATATTTCCTCCATGTTTCGATTAAACCCAAAACATAAAAAGTAAAAGAACGGTTAATTTGAGGCCCCCTGGACCATAACTTTCAGGGTAATTCCAATCAATCAACTTTAGGGGTAGTCAAATAGAAAAAATTTATAAGGATTAAATATTAAAAAATAAATGGATTTGGAAATATGGTGTTAAAGTACTCTAGAAAAATAAAGGTGTCAAAAAAAACACTACACTGAAAATTAAATAAAATTTCAGTACCGTGTATTTTGAAGTCGATAAATTTTTAGCACCATTTCATTGTAATTTTCCAGTTAGCACTAAAAATGGAAAGGTTTATGATATATCATTACCATACTAGAAAATGTTTTACAAAAATATTACGTATTTATACATGAGGATTTTTCTTAACAAATAAAGCCACTCGAATATTTCACAAAAGATATGAAACTTCCATGCGACTCAAACATAATACGCTTTCCATTTTTCAAGTGTACTTTTGCATTTTTGTTATGTAAAAATTTAAACGAGTAATATGTAGTCGTGAATAATGAAGCACCTCGAAATATAAACTTAAAGGAGAAGATAATCGTCTTCATTTGTGAAAACACCTTTTAAGCAAGAAAATTTCTATTCTAATAAATAAGAGCGCTGAAAACGACTTTATATAGAGGTGAACTAATGTTTAAATAAATTAAGTTAGATTGGATGAGAAACTCTAATCTATATAAAATCTACTTGATAAATTGTTCGGACAGCGGTTTTAGAGAATGTTTGATTTATGTACACCATTAGAATGGTTAACGCATTCATTATTAAATGTCGAAATTTAAATATGACTTATAATTATTTGAAGTTTGAAAATAACTTTCAAACTTGAATTAAGACTTTAAATCTCGAAAACTTTATCATTTTAAAAATAAAGCTCGCTGCTTTATTAATTAAAACCTCGGTTTAATCTTCAACGATCATTTCCTTGCATTTTAAAAATTACAAATTCTTCTAATGTTTAAAATAAAATTAATAATGTAGTAAAGCCATTTCCGCTTTACAACATTCTGAAAAGTTAAAGTTTCAAGTTAGTACTAAAATGATTTTTTTCTTGTCAAGTCAAAAGTTGCATAAATGAAGTAAAAAAGTTGAAATTAAACTTTAACTTGTGGGTGGGCCGTTTCGTTTTGTTATAAGTTATTCTAAAGTAAGTAGAAGCTGGGACAGAGTTCAAAAATATACACTAGAAAAGTAGAAGATTAATGATTTCGCATTTTGAAGTGTTTTTATGAGGTAACGTCGTAACGGCTAAAGCGGGTATCCGCCTTATTGTGCGAATTACTGTAATCTGTTAGTAAATGCATTAAAGAAACAGCAGAATTTGACAGAAAATTCAGTAAAAATGAAACTGTTTCCAAGTTTTCTTCTATTTCTACAGTTTTCATGAAAATTTCTTGTCAAAGTAATTTCAGTAACTCAAGTGGTTTTCTTGCAACTAACTATGAAAAATATAAAAGCTGGCATTGTTATGCGCCGGTGTAACCGTGGATTTTTACCCCCGTGATATTTTACCCCCCGGTAAAATATCCCTAGGGATATTTTACCCCCCGGTAAAAATTCACTAGGGATATTTTACCCCCGGTAAAATTTCACTAGGGATATTTTACCCCCTAAAGAATTTTTACAGGGGGTAAAATTTCACTAGGGATATTTTACCCCGGGGTAAAATTTCACTGGGGATATTTTACCCCGGGGGTAAAATTTCACTAGAGTATATTTATCGAGGAGGTAAAATTTCACCGACATTAAAAATTGTTCTGAATCAAAAATCAAGGCAAAAACTTAAATTAAGTGGACTATTAATAATAATACTTTTTTATTAAATTAAAAAAAAATTGTTCATATCAATTGAAGAGTCTTTTTTACCTTAACTACGACCGCAAAATGATTTCCATTTTTATGGTTTACATACAACGCAGGCTTCTGGTAATCGGGTTCGCTTAATAATTGCAGTGTACTGGGAAAACGTATCCAACCGAAAGATTTATTATTATCTGTGGAAGTGTATGAATACAAATCTGATCCAATAAATGGTACCTTTCACACCAGAAAGGTAGCTGTATAGAAGCCTAGGAACTGCCGCTAATTATATATTAAGAAGAAGAACATATTATATAGATACATATATATTTAATATTTAATAAAATTACTAATTACAAACTACTAATTCCTTAGTGAAATTTCACTAGGGATATTTTACCCCCTAAGGAATTTTTACAGGGGGTAAAATTTCGCTAGGGATATTTTACCGGGGGTAAAATTTCGCTAGGGATATTTTACCGGGGGTAAAATTTCGCTAGGGATATTTTACCGGGGGTAAAATTTCACTAGGGATATTTTACCGGGGGTAAAATTTCACTAGGGATATTTTACCCCCTAAAGAATTTTTACAGGGGGTAAAATTTCGCTAGGGATATTTTACCGGGGGTAAAATTTCTGGGGGTAAAAATCCACGGTGACACCTGGGTGAAATCAGTTAAAAGAATGATATGGAAAGACAACTTGTATTATTATTTCACCCAAAAGAAAGATGGGACTCGTGGCCTTTTTAAATTCAATATCTGGTACAAACAAACACTTAACATTTGTTTTATAAGTGAAAATGGGAATCGTACTGAAAATTCAGCGCTATATGTTTTTCAATTTTTCTACAAGATTTTCTATTGATCGAAGGTGGAGGAAAAAGTTAAATTATATGGTTTAAGATGGAGGGATAGGAATAAATTATTTCATCAAGATGATTAACGATGACGAATTATTGAGATTAGATTGACTCCATAGTGTTGATTTCCAGAGATTCCAATAATTCTAACTTTTTGACTCGATTCGGAGAACTTTATAGCCATTTCGTTTTAATAATTTTCTAATAGATGTTCGGTAATTCTAAAAATGCAAATATGATTTTTACTACACTAACCACGAATCCATCGATTATTATAGATGATACAGTTTTATAATTTTCAATACATAGTCTTGAGTGCTGTAGAATTTAATATCCATTGAGTTTCCTATCCAAAATGCCGTTTGGTAGTCTATCTACCATTTCCTAATGTACTATTTATGTACTCAAATACTTAATTTATTTACCCACTCCTCACTTCTAACTTCTATACCGCACGAACTACAATTTTTAGTTTAATTGGGTCAGATATTCTTTCTTGAAAAAAAACTGCACATATTTACTATTTTACGTTTTTTTTTTTAATTTTAAGTAATGAATCCTCCACTAAGAGACGGCTAAATTCGACGGACATTCGGTACTAATACAGTGCTCAAAAGCATGCTTACAAAATTTCAAAACTTAATATGAATATTTACATCTGAAAATTTGGTGAGGATTAGCCGAACAAATAAAACACTTTTAACCTAGAAGTTAACGATAAATATATTTATTCGCATTCTGTTTCTTGTTTGATTAAAGGTTGAGAAGAAAAATGAGATAAGCTAACGCTCCCCATTGTGAGTGTTTTTTTTGCAAAAAAGCACAGGTGGATATACTTCAGATATTTATACCGTATCCCCTTGAGAGTTTTTATACCAATTATAAACTCTTTATAAATTCTTTCCTCTAAATATTCTTGTACACATTTACGTGTACAATATTGCAAAAAATACAACTAGCCCCACAATAAACAAATGGGTATCGAGAAACCACTACATACCAACGTAGATTTCTTATGATTTACGGGATTAGTTTGCTATGTTTAACCAATCTACAAGTTAGAGCATTGAGTAACCCCCCTCCCCTTCCATTGCCACTCATTAAAGGACCATTATTTGAAATTCTCATCATTATTATAATATAAAAAAAAATTAGGTCAAGAATCTGTTGAATATACGGTCACGTGATTTTATAATATCCAAAATACAGAAAAAAAAGCCAGAGTTTGAGGTCTTTGGAGTTTTACTCTGTTGTTTAAAAAGACATTCTTAAATCAGTTCCATCCCAAATAGTACAAATGTGTATATTCCCAGGATCTACTAAGTGCATATTCCTGGGATATATCGGATATTCTGGACTGATTCTATAAAAACCGTAGGATGTTCCTAAGATAGCCAAGCGGAACAGGCTGCGCTACACTCAAGATGTACTGAGGATAGCTGTGCTAGCGTCTCTATGATATTCTGGAGACTATTTAACTAAAGAATAATCTGCTATCTTTAGAATATCCTTAGGCAATGAAATTAAATTATGAGATTAAAGGTAAATTAATTTTTGCCGAAATTTGTTGAATTTAAAGACCTCACTCTATAGGATATTTCTCGTATGTCCTAGGGTGGAAAAATCTTTAAGACCAGAATCACTTCCATAGATATTTCCTGGGTATCAGCAGAGGATTTGTTTGAGATAATTCTCGTCTAGGAAGTTTTCAGAATCAGTTAATCATTTTGGGATATCCTCGAAATATTTGCGGATATTGTCCTCGATCGGGATAATTGGGATTAAATAAGGATATCCTGGGAAAATCATGGGCTGTGTGAGTTCCGTTTTGGACGGAAGAATTATAAAGATATAAATTAATGAAGCCAACGGTTTAGGTCTTAAAAGTTTCAGTATGTTTTTCAGCAACGCCTTTAAGGAATATGAGCCGATTTTCATCATCACCCAGCCAAATGCGACCACTGTTAAACATAGGCCTCCCCCAAAGTTCTTCAGTTTTATCGTTCCTGAGCCGCTTGTTTCCCGTTCTAAATCATCCTTTTAGGTCATAGATCTAATTTTCATATTTATAGTACAAGATCTCTTTCTGCTGAAAACCTGTACCCCATTAAAAACAAATTTGATTTATCAAAATTTTGGCAGTAAAATTTTCTGTCTCTTTCTCCTCTAATTGGAGATTTTGGGTCATGCAACGCAGTATTTCACCAATAACTTGCTAAATTTAAATATTATGGAAAATTCTTGAAAGATCACTAACGAAAAACACAAAATTCTCTGCCAAATAGATATTTGCAAAGTTTCATCATCTTCAGTATCTGCAGTAAATTCTGAAAACTCTATTTTGTAAAATATTTTATGCTTTTCAATTTTGATCCATAATAATTTTTTTCAAAAATAAAATTTAGTTATGCATCAAAACTACGGTTTTTCTCTTATACCTTGATTAATTTCATTTTTATGGAAACTTCTCATCGGACCAAATTTATTCCTAATCCGAATAAAATTTTCTTACATTTGAACCCCCCCTGAAGTACGGAAGCAACCGACATTTGTAATAAAGCAAAAAGAGTTATGCACATCTTTAAAATTACTTTTTTACCATTTTACGTTATGCAAAGGAACCGGAGTATACATTAATTAAACCAACTACAAATTCGAATTTTGCGAGATAATTTTATACAATAGAAACCCACTGTTCCTTATTATGTCTGTATTGCAAAAATTGCAAACCTTTGATTAATTTACGATAAGGAACGAAAGTTAATTTGATCCCTTTTGCGAACACATTATATAAGTTGTTTAATTTCCGGCGAGCTTTCGAACGCCCTGTGGTTTGTAAAACATAAAATATTCTTAAAATAAAAATTCGGTAGTCGTACCTCAAAGTGAAAACTCCACAGGCCTGAAGAGGCAAGTTCTTTGATTTTTACTTCAATTAAGTTAACTTAAATTCCTTTGATTTTACAATGAAAGATGCAAATCTACACTTATTAAATTTATTTACTATACTTACTTTCTTTATACTTAAATTTAAATAATAGAGAAAGATAAATAAAGAAAAACTTAACGGACTACACATTAAGGAAATTAAAGTCGTAAAAGAAAATTCCTTCGGTATTTTTGTAAATGACACCCACAATTTGTAATAAAACTGAAATGATTTTAATTTAAAAAATTTAAAGGTAGAATGTCATCAAGGCCCTTAAGGGGGGCGGGCACTGAGATCACGTCCTCCCCGAAAGTCTAGAAAGTCGAAGTCTCCGCCAGAAAGCTCATTTTCGCTCTTAATTTCCAAAACATTTTCAAGGACTAACTCCGCACCCCGTTTGTTGGTAAGGAATATGAATGGTCCCCTCAGGGTGGGTTTCACAATGGTGATTTAAACTATAATCTGCGATTAAATTTAATCAACAATATGTATTGTCATGTTCTAAATATCAGAGATGGGAGGTATGACGTAATTGGGTCAATCTATTAAAGCACTCATGATTTAATTAATTAAATATAAGACCATAGCAGGTAATCATTAGATTGTATCTGGATCTTCTCTGGTTGAAGGATTGTTTTGCCTCAGGTATCTAGAATATGCAAACGTTAATGAATCTAGAAATATAATATGAAATTGTGAAGGATAAAATATTGGTGGTTGTTTTGGTTAATGAAAATATGAGAAACAAATTAAATTTATTTAGTTTATTTGTTAAATTAGGATTTTATGTTAAATTCAATAAAAGTGACAATTCGTGATATTCGTGGATGCGCGAGTTGGAGAGACAATTTAGTGGGGTTTTAAAATGATAAGGGAGCAGTGAGGATTCTCAAGTCAGCCGTCGGAGAGTAAAGACGTGCGGTTTGAGTTTGAAAATTAGTTTTTTTGATTTTGGGTTTTGAGTTAGCCGTCATCTAGAAAAGACGGAATATTGATGTTAGAAGAGATATTAATAAGTGATTCGTTTGGATTTGGATATTGTTTTGATATTGTTTGGAAAAGTAAATTTGAATTAAGTCAAAAGTGGATATTGCGTTTAATTTACAAATTTATAGAAGTTTTGGGACCGCTGATGTTAAATTTTTTATGGTTATGTTTTATGGTTTTGTGAATGGTAAAATATTGAAGGAAAATTGGTTTGATTACTTACCTATGATTGATTATACGATTTGGAGGAAGAAAAGTATCCACTGGTCGTTCCTACCTGGTTTTTTGGTTCAAGATTCGAAGCTGATTCCAATCTTAATCGCCTATGCTTGATTACTACGACATCATATCGGCCGCATCGGTAAACTCCGGAAAAACATTCATAGTTCGGTAAGAGTTTATGTGTCGCACTGATTATTTTAATTAAATAGAAAAAACGTTTAAAATTCGGTCGCGTAAAATAAAATTTGGGGAATTGTTGCTAATGCTTTATTTTGTTAAATTTAATTTGTTTAGGTTTAATGAAACTAATATTTTGTCTGGATAAAATTTTTATTGTGTATAATAAATAGCATTATATTTGGTTCTAATAACGTTTGCGTTTAATTTAATTTATCCATAGCAGTAGTAGAGCAATGAAAAAGCAGATACAAATTTCAATTTGGTTTAGTTATCTTTATAAGAAAGATCACTAGTTTAAGGTGACGTATATGAGTGTTTTAATTAATCTGGATGGACCCAAGTTACGACCCATATTATCGAGTCTTTCATGCATAGCTAGTCGGAGCATAATTGAATTAAGTGCCATTAATATTCCCCGCTATATAAGTCAAAATTAAATCTGTACAGTAGCAATACATGGCAGTATGTATATGACAACAACGGATGTTAATTGTTAAAACTATGGTTACAATTTCAATTATACGTTATTATTTTAAAACACCTTTGTGAAATCTTCCAATTAGAGATTAAGCCAAACATTGCAGAGGATATTGACGGTTTTAATGAGACATTAGAGGGGGTGTTTATATATCCAATTTCAGAGAGAGAGGGTCATGTCTGAAAATACATTTTTAAGACTCAAAATAAATACTTATATAAATGCATTCTTGGTAAAAATGTGCTGTACTATCGTCATTCTTCATTAATATTGGTTCTCAACCAATTTATAACGCCTTCCAATTTAGTAGCGCCATCTGTTGATAACCTTTTGGACTTCACCGTATGTTTCCAAAACCAAATAAGGTTCACCTATGTGAAACTGCATAGTGAAATATATCGCGATGAGGAGTCAAAAAATTTTTTTACTTATCTTTGCTATGATAATATCCTGGAACTTGTTTCAATCTTACACTTTGTAAGAAACTTACAACGAAAATGTAATGACTCACAAAAGAAGCTTCAATTAAGTATGGATAATCTGTGCAGATGTACAAGATCTAAGAATGCAAGCAATAGCTAAAGGTTCTTTGAATAAAAGAGTAGAATACTTAAAAGGAGAACGAGATAAAACAACACGCAAAATTATTTGTCAATTTTTGTCAAAGGTGGAACAAAAGAATGAGTGAAAATTTACTGTGGCGTAGAAAATTTGTTGAACAGGTGTACAAAGTAAGCGAACATGAATTAGACAACAAAATAGAGAGATATGCCAATACCATTATTTGATAATAAAATAATGTCACATAACGATTCTTGTATCCAAAAGGAAGGTTTTATAGAAGAAAATAACAAAATAATAAACAAAACAATTAAACAAAAACAGGAAGACAACAACATTACTCAAAATAAAAATTTCGCCAAGACGGTTGATGAAAAGTTAAATCCACTAGATGTTTAAGTACAGAAGTTGGAAGAAAAATAAAAATACCCAAGTGAAAGAATCCGTTAAAATGGACAAAACAGTTAAAGGAAGAATAAGGAGAATTCACCTCTAGTACAAAGACAGAAAGTTTTGTTATTATGATGAGATGGTAAACCAGAAGATGTGAAGGGGTAGAAAAACCACGAATTTGTCTTTTTTTTGCAGACGAACCTTGTAGGATTCACAATGCTCAAATCTGGAAGAAGTAAAGAGGTACCTTTAATATTAGTTAGATTTTATGTCTTTTGAATAATAATTATGTTTTAAGTTTTTATAATCTGAAATTGATGTTAATGTTGGTTGGTTCCCTATTGTAGAAAATAGGGGGCTCATTTCATTCATCTTCATCATCTGCAGTAAATTCTGAAATATATTTCTAGAGAATTTTGGTATTCTTTAATATTGGCTTAATGATAATTTTTTGTAAAAATGAAATTAAGCGAATTATAAATAAAAGACTGCATTGGAAGGCCAAAATCCCAATCGGGAGATGAAACAAAACAAAACTGATGACTTTTGGGGGTTTGCTTGGACCCTATATCTGTCAAATTTCAGCTCGCCTGGCTTTTTGGAAGCTAAAAACAGTGGAATAATATCACGACCATTTATGGTTTTATTTTTTTTAAGGGAAGATCGCAGAATACAATTTATTAATGCTTTTGAATTGTTTGCTATTGCTAGCTAAGTACTCTATGGATAGAAAAATTGACGTACTGATAGTCCAACTTTTCGCTCCGTATTTCATTAATTACCTTATCTGTGCACCATTTGCACATAGAGAAATATATTATCAAGTAAAGTACCACTTAAAATAATGAGTTTACTGCAAGTCTCTATATATGCATCACCCTAACTGCACCCTTAAAATGGATGAAACGGCACTTCCAGCAAGATAATTTGGTGACAAATACATTTTTATTTTAATTTATATGTTCAAATATAATTAACCAAAAGTTAATATTCAAATAAACACATAATTTATGTTTACTGTACTTTTATTTCAGCCCAATGAAAGTATAGTACCTATATAAAAAAAAACAAATTTAGAACCATAAAAGTTAAGCAATAAACATCACTGTATTTTTTTACTTTATTATAACTAAACAAAATGACTTACATAATAAAAATTTAAATACATCACATCACAGTGCACTACTTATCCTAATATAGAAAAAGGTATAACCATTGTTTTGATTTATTTCTTACGGTTTAAAGAACAGTAGGCTCCCTGAATGCAGCCGAAGGCCGAACAACTATTTCCTTTCCGTATTGCCGAATTTTCAATAAAATTGTAATGCTTGCCGATGAAAAATAAGCCATTGTTCCAAAATGAGTTTTATAACCAAATAAAAGCACCTTTCCACATTTTACTACATTCACATTCCCTTGCAAAAACATACTAACCCATTAAATTTGCATAAAAAACTTGTAAATTTGAAACTTTCCGAAATAACTAGAACTAGCAAAAATTAATCAAAATTCTGATTAGATTTGTTCGGCTTTTTAAAATCTAATCAAAAATTTGACATAAAGTTACGTAAGTACTTTCACACGTACCTACCACTTCGACTAACTTAAGTACCTAGATAGTAGTTAACGAAAAAAATTTTGCCATCGCAAATTTGGGTCAACTGCTAAACGTACAAAAATTTACATTTTAGTTTTATATACCTATACTACTATTTTTCTCTCAGCCGATTTTAGTAGGTATTATAAAAATGTGCTAGCGAAAAGGTTTTTTTGTTGGATGTGTTAAACAATTGCAAACTTGATATTTGAAAAGCGATTAAGCCTCCAGAGATAAAAAGGGGTGAGATGCGGGAATGTGTGAGACGTGATCGTATTGTGAAAACGATGTTGTCGTGTGTGAATAGAAAATTTCGACTAAAATCCTGCAAGAAAATTGTTAAATAAAGTTTTTGTGGCTTTTGTTTATTTTTGAAAGCTTAATATTAACGGTTCTTTAGAATTCAGCAGGGAAGGTACTGACTGATTAATGAACTTTGGGATAAGTGAAGAATTGTGAGTAGGAGACCATTGTAATAATAGCGCGAAGTTAGAGGTTTTTTTTTTTTTTCATTTAAAGGGCAGTCCGAAATTTAGGTGTACACGAGCAATTTGTGATCCAAAGCACGGAAGTAATTCACTACGTGGAAAGCCATTAGTATCGTAGGATCTCATCGAAAACTCTTTGGAATGGTGTGAAACGTATAAAGAAACCGCAATATCACTTAGAACATTGAGATTTTCTTTTAAGCTCTCTCTAATTATTGTAATTCCGTTTTTGGTAGTTTTTGTTCCGGATTGTTTTCAACTAAAAGTTTGACGTACTGCACACTACAAGATGATAATTATATTTAAGCTTAAAAAATCTATCGGTTTAAATATTACGTGCATATAACGATTTTGAAATTTGCATGGATTATATTATTGTTTAAACGAATGAGTTATGATTATTTGTATTTGCTGCAAAAGGGTTAATTGCGTTATTGTTCTAAAATTGAAGACAAATTTGCATGAATATTCGAATTATTTGCAGTGGTTAATAATTTTGACACCTTCGCTTTATGCTAATCGAATTGGATTCAAACTTTCCGGAACGCTATTCTAAATTTGGTTGATCTACTTATGCGTTACTCAAAGTTATCTATTACGTATATCTTTAACAAGAAACAGCCTGAACTTACCGTAAATTTACCCACGTTTTACGTAAAACGCAAACCAATTTTGGCGGAAAATAAACGTTGTGCTTGAAGAAGCGATATTACGTTATTTCCGCCTGGTGATTTCAATCGGATTAGAGCGGTTCACCGCGGATACATTAAAATGACTTATATTGGTCATCGTTATAGCTTATACCTAACTCCCGATAAGCATGAATCGATTTTGGTTTCATACTTTACTTATCTTTTATTACACTCTGTTAATCAAATTAACAATTTCAGGAAAGTTTTTTATTTCGCAATAAACTGTTTTTTGAAACTTGTTATATTTATTAGCAGCACCGTTAGCGTTTTCGTACGATTAAATTGTTCATTTAACCTCAAATGCTCATTTCAGTTCTGTTGTCACAAGTAAAAAGAGCGTAAGTACACTTTTGGGCGTTTTGAGAAAAATGCAAAGAACTAATCACACGTTGTCTCTCTTAAATTAAAACTATTTATAATTTTTGTCAATACCATTCCATTCTAAAGTTGTTGAAAAGGCTTTCTGCTAGTTCAAATAAAAAAATTTAAGGGTATTTCCACCTCTTCAAACGCGCGGGCCAATGCAGTTACCTGCTTGAGGCAGTGAAACGAAGAAAACGGTGGTTTTGCATCTTACGATAGATTTGTTTTGTTTGAAAATCTGATGAGAGTTTTGCAGTTTTCTTACGTTATTCGTGCCATCGCTAATTGCGGATTTTTTAAAGTAACCGTAGCTATGTTTTTCACCAGTGCAATTAATTGTCGCGTGGTTTGTTAACGAATTTGGCTGATAAGCCATTTTTTGAAAACCATCAAAAGCGCGCGCAAGTGGTTAGATGGTGATAGCTTTTACCATCCGAGTTTTTGGTCCGGAAAAAAGCTCCTGTTTGACCAGAGAAGGTCAGTCGTTTCGATTATCTTCCTGTAGTCACACAATTTTACAGCCGTTAGCGAGGGTGCCAGCTTCTTTGCGACGCTTCGGTGTAGTGTTAACACCATTATGCCGAAAAATAGTGTCGGTGTTCAAATTCGTTGTGTAGGTTTTCAGAGCAGCTTTGTGTCATCTCATTTTATTACCGTATCACACTCCAGAAATTGGGATCCATTGTCACCTTTAATAATTAATTGTTAGGTAATTAGGGGTAAGACAAATTCTTTATTAGTTTTGGTTGTGTGATATTGAGTATTTCGTCAACTGGCCAATCATTTTCTTGGTCTGGTGATGCCTCTGGAGATGTCTACGTCGGGGATACATCTGTGACGATATCATTTAATATCGTTCAAAGAGTGTGCCTTATTGTCAATGCACTGTTTGTTTTTTGTGTGCCAAAACATAATTTCCATTAATTATAATTATTTAAAACACCATTGGCGTGTTTTATTTTTCAACGAAAGTGTACCCGTTCCTTTACAAATTAAGCATTCTTATCAAGCGATCCTGCGATTATCGACGAGCTAGTTGAACCAACCATCAGGGCTTGTTCACGTAAATAAAAGTAGGAATTGATTTTTCTGAGCGGGCGAGATTTGATCAGGTTTGTCTTCCCATTAAAGACAGGGTGGTTAAATTTCATATCAGGACAAAATCTTAGTTACGTCGGTACAACCTGTTAAATCAATATTGGAAAGATTACAAACCAAAAACGCCGTAACTGACTATTACAATGTAAGAAGGCCGTATTTACTTTGTAGTATGTTGTAGTTACGGCTTTCTTACATTGAAAAACCATCACTATTTTTTGAGGTTGACTCATTTTTGATATTGTTTTTATTTAAAATTAATATACTTTTTATAAATCTGATTACACTTAAATTTAAACTTTTATTTATTTAAAATATAAATTTTACATAAATTACACAAAATTTGTCAACAGAACACTTGAATTTTGATCAATTGGCATATTTTTCTGGAATTTCTCGAAGTACGATTTCTTTTTTAAGTAGGATTGCTTTAAGAAATTTGATCTCGATACCATACTTTTCATTTAGTTTCTATTGAATTCCAATTTTACCATCTTAGACAGATATGTAGAGCCGTATTTCCAACTTTTTTAGTTTTACTTGCCAGCACCTATCAATCCAATCTGCAAAGTAAGTTATTAGCATTTCATAAATAATATGAACCTTGTCAGAATTTAAACGTTTTACAACTTGAATAAAATTGTTGAAGTCTGTCTATTTTTCATCGATAGCTCTACTTGATGATAGAAACTATCGGCGATCATACAGATATGCCCAAGTTCAAACTAATTAATTACAATCTGATTCATCGGAATACGAAAAGAGGTACAAATTTTTATTTTGACCCAAACAATTGGCTGTCTACTCACTCTGACTGTCCATAGTATCTTGAGAATTCTGCGGAGCATTCACATCTCAAAAACCTATATTCTGTTCCGTGTGAGAACCTTTGATTTCTATTAGTTAGTCGTGACGAAAATAAGGAAGGAGTTAAGCTTGATATTTCCTGGAAATTAGGTTTTTAGAACAGAAGTCCTTAATGTTCTATCGGGATTACCAATTTAGCTATAAAAATAGGATCTAATCCTCATTATGGATTCCAGCCCTAGAAAACTAGCTGTGAATACGCGAACTTAAACAACTGTGCTACCGAAGCGATTATAGTAATCGCATGTAATATTAGGACCGCTACACTTTCATGCGAAGTCGTTGCTTCAGGTAGAGGTAGAAATATCTACCTCGGAAAAAAAAATTTCGCTCAAAATTAATTAGCCAAAAACCATGGGAAATAAATCTATCACTTACGGTTTTTTTACATAAACTCAATTCTAAATTCGAAAGGATCACATCGAAATCAAAAAATCATAATTCGGATGGTAAATATATAATGGAGTGGCGCAGATCCGTCGGTGAAAACTTTGCGCCCCTCTTAAAACAAAACTTTCGACTTTTTCAAAGTTTTTCGGTCTATCCACTTCCGAACCTACGCACGTGCAAAATTTCAGCGTACCCGATTGCGTGAAAGCGGGATATCTTTTTTGTTTAAGTTTAAATATCAAATACCGATTTTGCCGAGATTTTCCTTTTATATTTTTCGAATATTTCAGTTATTCATTAAGTTTTCCAAATCGTGCAGATATCATCAAAATCTGCACACATTTCGCATTCCAATGTAAATACTAATTAGATATGCCCTTATTGACTATTACAAAGTAACAACGCCGTAACTGATGGTATATAGTACATAGATACAAGGGAGATCAATAAGTTCGGTAAAAATGGTATGATGAAAGTAGTTATAAAACCAGATCATAAGGCTTCTTGTTATACTTTGTATAGAAGCCTAAAAACCCAAAAGTGGTTTATAACAAAATCAAATGGAAGGCCAGTTTTCAAAAATTAAATCGATCCAAACAACAATTTTTGTGCGAAAACTTTTAAGTAACATTCTAACAGGTGATGAGATCTGGATTCATTACTAACATTCCGAATCCAAACAAGAGTCTATGCAGTGGAAAGAAAAGGGAAACCGCCATCTAAGAAGTTCAAAACTCAACCGTCCGCTGGCAAGATTATGGTCACAATGTTTTGGAATGCCGAGGGAATTCTGTAAATTGATTACGTGTCGTAAAAAGATTATTCCATACATCCATTATGCAGAATTATTACAAAAATTAAAGGAAGCTATCCAATAAACTAGAAAGGGCAAAGCAAAACAAAAATTTTTTGCTTTTCTATGACAATGAACCAGTTCACAAAGTCGAAAGTTTCACGATCTGCTATTAAAAAGTGTAGCTTCGATGAAATAAATCACCCACCTTGCAGTCCAGGCCCAGCCTCTAGTGACTACTTTGTATTCCCAAATTTAAAGAAAGAATTACGAGGGATGAAATTTAATACCGATGAAGAGCTAATGTAAGCTATTTTGCAAAGCAATGGAAATAATTTGTTTTCAATAATTGTATTCCGGATTATATCGAAAAATATAATTTATTTCATTAAAAACTATTAACTCTATATACCGTTTCTACCGTACTTATTGATTTCCCCTCGTGCCATAGATTTAAGCCGAAGGCTTACTAAAAAATGATTGATGCAAATTATTGTACATAATAAAGAGTTGCATATTATTTAACAAGACATGAAATTTCATGAAAAATACAGCTTGTACTAGCGTTTTAAATAATTTGCCCTAACCTAAAATACACGAGTACTTAAAAGTCCATCAATCATCAGGTGACATTATGTTGATCAAGTATACTTTGCTGTATCCGTTGTCTGAAACTTTTTTCAAACCTTCATTTGTCGAGTAGAATTTACATTTTACAATCGGTTTTTCAAAATTTTACTTTCACATAATTAAAGCATTCCATTCATAATGTTTTGCTAATTTGCGGAAAGCCGAAGGGTATAAACAATTTTACATAATATCCTGAATTATAATTTTTGAATTATATTTTCATATGCCACCTGTAGAAATCTTTGCAATGAATTATGTCCTGCGATTCCATTCTAAGTGGAATGCTTTTATATCGGCAATAAATTACGATTCGCGAATAAATTTGTTGTAAAATGCCATTTGAAATTTTATTGCACTTCCTTTTTTGTAAATAAAATTTACTGGTAATCAACAATACAAAAGAATTATCCAGCGTGTGTGTACTAAAAGATGTAAGAGCTACTTAAAGTCAAAACCATTTTAACTCTTTTGTATAACGCATCGAAAATTTTTTTCTGTCTCTTTTCTAATACCAATGGGTACTTTTCGTAAGTTTAACAAAATTAACCGAATGTTAGCATTATTTCTCATTGTATCTGAAGATTAGTCATACGCGACTTAAAAGGGTTTTGACTATATTATAACAGCTTGCAAAGATGAAGAAATTAACTGAGAATCCAATAATGCTCTTAGTATGTGCCGAAATAACCGAAAAAACCACAAAACCGTAGTTTGGGTTCTACGTTAAGCTCTAGGTTCTACTCGGTGAAGCAAAGTAAAACAGTTAGTGCTTATTCACAATGAACGTAAGACATAAGAAATACATAAGACGTAAAATTTACATTAAGCATAATTTTAATACGTCAAGTGGAAATAACCATTTCAACTTTATGTAATTTTAAGTACGACCGCAATCTTAACATAATTACATGAAATTGGAACGGTCTTAATTTTATATATTTTAAAATGAGGCTTCATGTAAATTTTTACGTCTTACGTATTTCTTACGTCTT
The DNA here is from genome assembly GCA_932274525.1 of Podabrus alpinus. Lineage (NCBI taxonomy): Eukaryota > Metazoa > Arthropoda > Insecta > Coleoptera > Cantharidae > Podabrus > Podabrus alpinus. Next base: position 85,954,987 of record OW026454.1, on the reverse strand, counting down.
ACGTTCACCAAGCACTTAATGTCTTAAATCTGCTCATTAATCTGAAAAAATTGTTGAATGAGCATCTTTTGCATTCTGCACATAAATGATGGCATAAAGTTGTAGTCGACTGTATTTAGAAAGTATGACCTGAAACCGGGGGGTCTGGGGGATATGGAATACCACCCAGATACACTTGTTTATTCTTCGTTGATTTTATCGGAATCTTATTTTGCCATTGTCCAATTGATCATCATGATCATAACGTTGTAAATGTTTATTATAGAATTTAAGTGCGACTGGGGAGTATTCTATACCCCAAAAAATAAGAACATGTATACCTGGGGGGTATTCGATACCCCCCAGACTCCCCGGTCTCTAGAATTATGGTCTACAGGTAGTCACTTTGTATACTTACTTTTATTATATATGCGAATTTTTTCATTCTACACATAAAGCGAGTTATACAATGCTAAATACGACTTATAGTGGGAGTCTACGGGGTATGGAAACCCCCTCCCCCACGTACACGTGTTTATTCTTCGTTTATTCCTTCGAAATCTTCTTTTTGAATCGTTTTAAAAAAACCTTCTCTTGATCTTTTGGTGCAGAGGTCTTACTTTATGATAAATACGCGACTTTACAATTATTTAGGGTATTCCCCGATTAAGCAAATAGTGCACCTGCATGATAATATTTATAGTAATTTATCAAGTTACAAGTTATTTATGAGCAGTTTATTTTTATGACAATTTCGTTCATAATATTTCTACCAATAGGATGTTACAATCTCATCAATTTGAACCAATGATAATCTACTTCCTTTGACAATACAGACCACGGTGGTGTATTGTCGCGGCAATACGACCACCGTGGTCTGTATTGTCAAGTAACGATGGAAACTACGTAAACGCATACTATAAATTTTTTGTTGTCAGAAAAAATTGAAATTTTATTTACGAAATTGTCAAACGAATTCCACACGATACTATAAAATTGTCGGTTAATTTTTAAACCATGGAATCTTCGTGTTTGTCGCCCTTAAAATCACCATTCGTGCTAAAGCACTCATGATGATTTTAAGGGCGACAAACACTCAGTTCCAGTTTCAAAAATTATTGCCGACAATTTGATAGTCTCTTGTGGTATTATACTCGTATATGACAATAAAAAATTGCAATATTTTAATTATGTCTGTTTTTAATTATTGTACTTACGCCAAATTTGTTTATTTATTGTATTTGTGTTCTTACTGAAGGTGGAGGGAATAAAATATCTAAATCGAGAGAAAAAGTAGTGTTTTATTATAACATTTCTGAGACACATATGAGCTTCTCATTCTTTCCCTCGTAGAGTAAAATTTTTAATTTAATCTCAGGATTTCATAAAAACCTCGCTTAAAATATGAATCGACAGACTTGCAGGAGTCGGATGTCGCATGATTATGTTACGTTAGAATTATTAATCTTGTTATGACGGTATCAAATTACTTCAACCGTGAATTTTGTAGTCTATTATTTTATTTTTGACGCTTCACTTCCAAGGATTTGTTTGAATGTTTTAATTTAAAATTGTACATCCAATAGTTTATATGTAAAATTTTTATGGAAGTGACTACCTACTAAATGCAAACATAGTACAGATTTGTAACATTTTATGTAGGTACATCGTACATACGTTACATTTTTATATAGTGTCCACATTTCCTCGTAATTGTCTTGTGTAATCGGATATTATATTATATATAGATAAAATAGGATCACTCACACAACACGATTTTATATAAATAAATTTTTTCAAATTTGACACGTACACGATAATTTTCAAATATTTTTAACTACACTTTTCCTAAAATTGCCTTGAAATAACAATAAGAATAAAAGACTTACCTAAATGAAAAATATTTTTAATTTGTAGTGTTAACAAGTTATTAAATTGCAAGATTTATATTTAAGTTTACAATGTAAGGAATTGTAACATCCGATTGCATTATTATTTTCAGCGCGTAGGCGTAGAATGTGAAGCCAGTGTAATATTGCAATAAATAAAACATTCTTAACAAATTTTAAATTATTAATATATGAATTTTCTAAACGAAACTAAACAAAACTTCCAAACATCCCCTTCGCCCCAGCAACCACTGCTTGTCCTCGCCTCTCTTATTATAAGTAAGACAAACACAATGTTAATCCCCCTCCCAATTAATTACACTTTTGGAATTATTTTGAATTGTAATTTATTCTATTTTGTTATTTTTTTACTATAGTTCCTTATATTCTTAATATTCTTTCTTTTGCCCTATTAAATATTCTTCATAGTTTATATTTTCAAAATCTTAGATCCACTATTTAGGATTTCTTGTTAAAAATCTCTAGTTAAATTTTCACAATTAATACAAAATCAAAAAATTAATAAAATCCAGAACGAGTGAAAACTTCAAAATTTAAATAGAGAGCGGGAAACTGAATTGAAAAATTGAAAAAAACTTTTTTTCTTATTTATTAATTACAAATCCACCCCGCTTTAAAATTATCAATTTGGTATTCATCCTGTGCATTTTCTAGCCAAAATCAGAAATTAATAAAATCCAGAACGAATGAAAACTTCCAAATTTAAATGGAGAGCGGGGAACTGAATTGAAAAATTGAAAACATTTTTTTTCTCTTTCATTAATTAGAAATCCCACCCTCTTTAAAATTATTAATTTGGCATTCATCTTGTACATTTTCTAGCCAAGATCAAAAAAATTAGTAATACCCACAACGAATGAAAACTTCAAAATTTAAATAGAGAGCGGGGAACTGAATTGAAAAGTTGAAAACATCTTTTTTTTCTCATTTATTAATTAGAAATCCCCCCACTTTAAAATTATTAATTTGGCATTCATCCTAGATTTGATGAAGTTTGTAGTTTTGGCCCAAGAACGTATGCATTTGTATTAATAGTTAAAATTAAATTATTTTTACATTAATATCAGTCTGCTTGAAAATATATTTTGTAAAAAACTATGTCTATATTCCCCTTCCTCTCTCCCAGTTTCCGTCGTCCTTCGGAAGGACATAATTGGCATTCCACTTTTAAACTTTCTCATTTCTCCAGAAATTGCTGCTTATCCACACTTCTTTTATTCAGTCAGACAAACACAGCACTATCCTCTTGTAGTATCTATGTATTGTTGTGATACGCGCTATCCATGTTGAGGATAGAGTCGTACCAACAAGGAGAGAAGTACAGTTGGAGACCGGAGGTTCAAACACATTTGTTTACATGTGTTTGTTTTGTTGTGTCGTTTGAATTTAATTTTAAGTTTGTTCGAGTTACATGTTGTGTAAACGGGATATACAACATGCGGAAATTAATCAAACGTGCAGAGAACCGTCGGCCATGTACAAACAAACCAATATATAAGAAGCTCCGGTTTGAAAAAACAAAATATATAGTAACGAACGTTACATAAAAAGTAAATAACAGTTCCATCAAGATCACGAAGCGTGACGGTCGCATATTAGTTACTGCGAGATGCAGTTGTGCGAATAATTGCAATTCAATTAGAATATACTGAAATAATTTATATTCGTGAACGATATACGGTGGTACTACCCAAGAAGATTAATTCCTTGGAGAATTTAAGATTCCGCAAGATAGCGAGATACAGAAGGTGTTGGCAACGAAGGTTGTGATCGAGATCGTGTTTCGAAGTTAAATCGTGAAGTTATCCGATATATGAGAAGCAGATTGGAGGTTGGAGATTGGAAAGTGGAAATTTTGAAGAAAGAAAATAGTGCGCATAATACAAATCGCAGGTTAGCTACCTTTTTTAATAATCAGTGCGTAGAATAGTAGTTTATAAAGATTGTTTGATTGTTTGGGTTCTTGTTATATGTTGAAATTTGTTGATTTGATTAAAAACTTGTTAACGGAATTCCAACTGTAGTTTTATCTTTGTTGGAACCCAGAATTCGTTCAATCAAGAATAAGCTCGTATAAGAAGTGTTGGTTGATTCAGATCCCGACGCATTAATACCCTGAGAAGTAAGAGTCGATTTAAGGTAGGTGTCATAAACCGATTGTGTGCGTACTCGTGCATTCTTCAAAGCATCAGACGCTACAGTATATACTTTTTAGTGACGTGTCGTACTCGAGCTCTCGTGGTTCCAACTTTACCTAAAATAAAATTTACCCTAAGTCTTACTAAATTTTACTTCAGAAAATTCAAAAAAGATTAAAACATTGAAGTAATACAAATAAAATTATTGCAGCACCGGAAATCCAATATTCCGATCTAGAATTTATCTACAAAACCAGCGGTAACAGCAGGTCACTACTGCGGTTTCAAATTAATATTTTATTACTATGAAACTTAACTGAATGAAAATTTCACAGCTGTCAAATGTTAATATATATTAATGTTAATTGATTGTAATACGTAGTAAAATGTAGGAGAGTTAGTACTAGGGAATAATTGGGATGCGTTAAATGTCACATTTTTGATTTTTATAAATAATTACTTGATGTATATTTCAAAAAAGGTCTTCAAGTTGCATTGTTCATTAATACATTTTGATGAATTTTTAACTTGAAGCAATTTCTTGAACACTTATTTCTGTTATTTTTTAATCCCCTGACTGAAAACAGGAAAGGGTAAGCTTGTTTATTTTATGTGTATATTAAAACATCTATACTGGTATATAATATACTATTTGGTACAGGTGACCATCTGGTTTCCATTAGCTATCTAAGACGTGATTTACTAGGCTGTGCGGCCTAAAAGCCGCACTGACAAGAATTATTGTCATAAGTGTAGCGATTTTTCGGCTTTCTTTGACTTATGCCTTGTGAAATATTACAGTACCTTTGAATGTTAATAATGAGGTCAACGAAGCTCAAGAATAGCTAATCAAAACAAAAGTTTTCAAAACAAAATAATTAACCGAAGGCTGACAATCCAATTAAACAATGGCAATGATTTTAATACTTCAAAATAATTGAAAAATTGAAATTTGTGGTTCAAATTTACTTAACAGTACTGGAATAAAATTCTTCCGATAAATAATTTACCAGGTTAAGCGCTAACAGTTGCGGTCGCATTCAGAATCGGAATAATTTATCGCGAATTACTTCGCAATGCTTGAGGTTGAAACGAATTCAATGAAAGTTTATTGAAACTCAAAGGAGCTCAAAGGATTGACAAAAGCTTCAATAAAATACTTGCGATATCTGCAATTCAACCATGACCACACCAAAGTACTTTTGTGGACTAGCAAATTATTTTTAACGGCAACGATGATTGTTTTCCTTTTAATATTAAAAAATAAAAACTATTTTAATTATTATAAGGAACGCCAAAAAAATCTAAAAGATTATAATTTTACAATCTTGAAACCGCTCTAACTTTCTTATATACTATTGAGGTTCAAACGACGGGAATAGAAGCTCAAAGGATTAGTATTAATTTTATTGAAAAATCACGATAAGAGGGGGGGATAGCATTTCTATAAACCCTCCTATAATATTTTAGGCAATTAACCTTTAAAGCTCAAACAACTGGAATAGAAACTCATTGAAGTTTAATCGATTGGCACAACTGTTATTAAAATTTGCAATAAGGAAAATCTACCGACTTTCAACCCCCCCCCCCACTACAAATTTTTCGCGATGTAGTTCGAACGACTTTAATGGAATTTCATTAAAGCTGGGATGAAATTAAAATATTCAAAAAGGGGAAGGACGAAATGTACCTCAATCCTTCCGCCCCAAAATCACCACAGAATATTTCAGTAAACTTTTCAGCGAACGTTTAAAACTGAAATCAGTGTAAATTAAATTCTAAAAAGGAACCTTACCTATCTTTGATCTATTTATCAACTTGTTTATGTGCTTATTTTGAATGAATTTTTCACATTATCCACGCTTGCCATTTACCATACTTTATCCTAAATATAACTAATTTTATTTTCTTTTTTCAGGTAAATTACACTATGTTGTGTAAGCTGTCCCACCCTTGTTTATAGAAAAGGTAAGATTTATGTAATGCGAAACCAAATCTTTTTAGTTATATATTTCCTTCTTGAATATTTAATACCACTTTAATTTCAATATTGAAATATAAAATACAGAACATAGTTTTTCGATTTAAAAATACAGTTGATTGTCGTTTTATTCACAGTGCAACAAAACAGCAATTCCCAAACAATCAATCCAGCTTCGATTTTAATAATTTTCCAGGTCAACGAAAACCACTTTTATAATCTACAATTTACAGTAAAACACATAATTTTTTAGTTTAAAAAATGTGCTAGTCCATTAATATTTATTATTTGGAAGAAAAGCAAACAAAATTTTATATATTTTCCTATTTATTTAGTTCGGTTCATTTAGATTTCGTTTATCACATACAGCGTTTTTATAACGTACCGCAAGTTTGTAATCAATCACGCAAAAATTTCATAAAAACAAATGCAGTAAAAAAAGCTGCCTATCGCTGAAGTAAAACATACATTTTACCAGGATATATTAAAGCGTGTTGTAAATATATGATGCTGTTAGGTTTACCTATCGATATTGTTTTCGTTCCTTACATCCATATATTGTCGTTATTTATAGATGCCTAATTGAAAGCTTTGTTATTTAAACAACTCGCATTTAAGGCTTTTAATCGTTTGAAATAAATTTTGTCAAATTTCCGTAATTCTTTTCTCCAGTTTCAAAGAAAACAGTGAACCAATTCCCAAAGAATTTATTTTAAAAAATCGTTATTTTCTGCTAGGCTCGAGACGGTGTACGAAAGTCGTCGGTTAAGTTAAACAAAGGGATACTCAAATGCACACTTCAAAATTAAATACAGGAACAACAGTAACAAACTAATTTAATTTATAATATAATAACGTATTGAGAAGAATGCGCTTAACTTCCACAAAATAAGCTTATAAATAGCTAAGAGCCAATTTATCAATTTCCAGTTCCAAAGATCTCACATGTTAGATTTATCTGACAGATAAGCTTAGCTGGAGATTATTATTCTAATTAAAATAACGAATTTATCCTAACTTAAGTTTTACATTGTATAAATCACTGTTACTTGGACGTTACCACAATTATTGCAAAGTATAATAATTAATATTGAGAACAGTAATTCGTTAAATTAATTTCTTGGTACATAAACACGGAATTAATTTACATAACTATGATACAATTTCTAATTAAAATGTGATTTATATAAGTGAGCAAAAAGGGAAGGTTCAAACTATAAATGGTAATAGCCTATGTAGTTAACATCGTGATTAAAGAGAAAATTTCTTGTTAATTTTGTTCATTAGGGATGTCTCCATAAAATGCAATTTACATGTCCGATACCATAAATAAATATTGTAAAATACAAATACTTTGTTATTGTAACGTAAACAATGGCTTTTGATATAGCTTTCAGATTAGTGGAAAATTTACATTAGCGCAGAGTTAAATAAAACTTTTCGTGCAGGTTCCTGATAATATCAATTTGAAGCTAAACAATTAGATAATTTAAAATTATATTTTGTCGGTATTACATGTTGACAAGTACTTATTAATATTTATAGTGAAATGAATTTATAGTAGTAATTCAAATTTTGAGTAATAAATTATCAGGTAATTGAAATTTGTACACAATTTTGTGAATATCGTTTACTAGCAAACAAATAACCACATATTGGACCATCTGATAAAGCAGGGAACATTATGAGTTTCATGTATAAAGGAATAATATACTTATTGATTTTTCCATTTGTGAACTCAGATCACGAGCATCAGCATAATTTAATTCGCGAACTAGTGAATCATACTTGAATGGGTGACCGCTTTGAGACTACGATATGCTCCAGTCGGTGCTCCCCTTACTTGGCTACCGTGCCAAAGTATCGCATAACCTTCCTTTCGATGGGGAGAGGCTGAAGTTCAAAGATCAAGATTTCCAACTTCAAAAACTCTAAAACGGTGTTTCAACCCTCATTACTGGATGAAAATCGATACCGCAGAAATCTACGTAAAATTACTAGTCCTTGCTACGGTCCTGAACTTGCAGGTTCTAATAATCGTATCTTGTACACACTTTGTATTTTATGTAAACCCTAAAAATAACCTAATTTTTTACGTCGCCTTTGATCACATTTTTGCCGCAGAGAAAGCAATAACTTGCATAAAAAATTATGAAAAGCATTACAATCTAAACCATAAACCGCAGCACAAAAGCTTATATTTTTATTTTCAAGTTTTCAAGGACAGCTACTATATTATCCCTGACCCAGAAATGATGCAATTTTCAGTTTGGAATTTTCTTTTTATTACTTCGTGATCCGTGATACGCATTCCACAAATAGAACTCTATGCTATATTTAGTATGCTAAAACAATGGTCTAAATGGCTTTGAAATAAAGTTAAATATTTGAAGACGGTTCTGAGTTTAGAAATGATACTACATCTTCTTCCTAGTTAACTAAATCTGTATTATGCTGTAGGGAGCACGCATTATTAATCAAGAATGTCTAAGCACAAACAGAAAGGATGTTAATCAACAATAAATAGAAAACACTCGTCTAAACATTTTAATAAAGCTAAATGTATTTTTATTACAATTGTAAATATTGTCTCAAATGTATGTAGTTAAATATTGTTGAAAACTTTTAGAAAGGATTACTTTATTAGCATTAACAACAGTAAACAACAATTAATACTATGTAGATTAACAATTTGTTTATATCTATTAAAATTAAGAATAATCTGCAGCTTGTAATCTGATCTGGTTAAATAATAAAATACAGTTTATTATACATGGCTTCTGAATGTTTTACTGAAAATTACTTAGAGGAAAACAGAATTGAAAATATCATATTACGGAAATGGAATTCTCTTCCGAGTACATAATATATAATTCAATGAATAAATTAGTAAACGCAGTTTTGCCAATCTTTGGTTTGTTTGTACGTAATAAACTTGCGTGGGCAGTTAAATATTTTATGCAATCCTTGCGTGTTTATCGTGGATTTATGACTACTTTTGCGGTTCGTAATGACCTTCTTCAGTCCCACGTTAAAATTTAGTCCCTTGGGATGTCATTTAGTCCCTTGGGATCATAGTATGACATAATTATTGACTCAACAAAAGTCTACATGCTATAATTTAGCTTAGGTTATAATTATTTATACACTGTTATCTTTTGCAATGCGCTTTTTAACTGCCACTTCAAAATTTTTATAATTTAATTTGTACATGTTTATTTCAATTTTTCTTTTCGGCTATTTTTTGTCGGTAGTTATTAGGATTGCATAAAATATTATAGTATACACAACTCGTGGCTAAAGCGCCATTAAATCTCTTGTGCTTGCGACCCCTTGGTGGAGGGGGTAGCTATCGCTACCCCCACCACCGCAGGTTCGCAATTCGCACACGAGATTAAATGGCCTGCTTTAGCAACTTGGTGTGTAACATACTCTTCATCAATAAATTTTTGTAAAATCTACATCAGTAAGAAAGCGGGCCGAAAAAGAATTTACTGCTGTCAGTATAAGATTACAGGTTAAAGGCCACTAATTGTAAATCTCAAATAGAAATATTAGCTTCATATAAACAACAGCTTCTGCACTAAACAGAATACATTTTACCATTTCTGCATTATCATAATTATTATTAATTACTTTTCTTGTTTTAGTAAATTAATTACTAGATTCATAATGGAACCTACAAGAGTACACCATCTTAGCTGTTTTGTGAATTAAATAATTTGGCGTGGAATAAATTCGATATTACGATGATGGCAAAATTTACAAGCGGCGAAGGACAATCAGAATTTCAAGTAAAACAAAACTAAGCAAATAAATAAATAAAATCTTGAGGCAGTCCATGTTAGACAGTGATAGAAATCGAGATGAAAATAAAAAGCTTTATGTAGATTAAAAGCTTGAAAGAGAAATAAATCAGGCAAACGCGAAAGTCGGAAAATGACCTAAAGTTAGCTTTATAAACACCTGAAACAAAAATTGCATTAGTAAAAAATAGAAATTAAAGTTTTAATTAAACATCCTGATAAGCTAACGGGTCTTTAGGCCTTCCGAGTTGGACTAATCCAGCTGTTGAACGATGGGGTTATCGGCGTCTTAAGTATAATCAGACCTGGGCAAAAAAGTATCTACTTATAGTTTTATGAACGTTGCCTTAAAAGTATATTGAAAGTTTAAGATCCTTTTTAGGAGTGGCTTACACAAGAAAATGTTAGAAAACTAGGAAAAACCTGGTAACATGTGAAAATTTTATTAAATATGATATTGCATTTATAATATCAAAACATTTTGTTATTTTTCCCGATGTTAATAAAGTTGTTTTCAGTTAAATTTATTTATGGAAATTTTGTTCTAAACTTCGACCCCGCTTGTGATTGGTTAATAAAACTTAATCGATAATGTCAAGTTATTAAAAACCGTTGGTTTCCTTACGTGTTTGCCTATATAAACCGTTCTTTTAACGACGGTGGCGGTTCACCATAATCTTGAGTAAATTTAATTGAAAACTGTAGGTACTATAGATACTTTTTTTTATCCATTCCTGAATGTAAGCTTCCCGGTATTTCTCGTATATTTTCTCTATTGATCTCCTGGTGGAGTCATTTAGGACTTCGAATATAAGTTTTACTTGAAATCCATAGCCACTGGTTTTTCTAAAAAAAAATGCATCGACTTTTCCAGGTTTTCCCTGGGGTCAAGCCAGCTCACTTCAACTGAAAAATTTACCACACCTTCAATTTTCATAAAAAGTAAAAAATATCACAAGGAAGTAAAACAAAACCTCTATACTTTTTTATAAAGGTGACACTTTTCAGATTACAACCCCGAACGTCAGAGCTAACTTTGAAATCCATTAACATACGATAGAAGGTTGTTTTTTCCAACAAGCCCATTAGTTTAGATTGCTATTAACATTTTAAAAAATTAAAATAAAAATGTTTTAATTATGAAATAAATACATAGTTGTCTACTTTTTTATTTTTATTTGTGTGTTTTGCACCCTCTCCACAAGGGGACCGTTTTTGTTTCCCTAAAAATTAAATATACTAGGACTAACATAATAATCAATATGTTTACAAAGTTTCGGCAATTTCGGATTGAGGAAAAAGGTATAATTTTCGCTATAAAATTATGTCTAGTTTTTTATAAAGAAGTAAGTAAAAATTTTACCAGATATTATCATTTTACCAAAAAATTTAATTAACGTAAAATTGAATTAAAAATTCAAATACAATAGAACCTCGATTACCCGAGCTAATGTGACGAGGAAGTACTTCGGATAATAGAAAATTAGGATTATGCAGAATAAAGCGGATTTATATGAGTGCCGGAAATACCATCGAAAATTGAAAAAAAAAATAAGTCGAAGCAGTTAACACGAAAAATTATCGGATTTATTGTAGTAATATACATTAATAATAGTACAAAACGTACTTATCTGTATATCACAATTTTAGTGACCGGACGATCTGAGAGGGGAATTCCCCCTAGTTATGCATAAATTATTGTAAGTTTACTTTAAATGTACTTTACGTTCTTCAGTATTAGATGTTCAAAAGTAGAATTTTTGAAAACAATACAAAATCAAATTGCACCAGAATCAACGAAGAACGGTAAATCTTGAATAATTTTGATAAATTAAATTAATTTGCGACAAAAGTGTTATAATGAACTTTCCAAAGTATTTCTAAAATCCAGTCAGCTTCTTCCTCAATTGGGAAATTTAGCCTTCCAACATGTTTTTTGCCTATAACCTGCTTAATTTAATTTTTACGAAAAATTTTTATTCGACTAAAATTGAAGAACGCAAAATTATCTACAAAATATGTTGGTTAAAATTTTCCGACATCATACAGTTATTAAAATAGAAATCAATCCAAAAAAAGGTTAAATGCATTTCGTTGTAAAATATTGAAATAAATTGCAATTAACTTTTTGAATAATTTTTATTCGGAATTAAATTTTCTTGCGTGCCATCTGGATCATCTGAAGTGCATAATTTGTAGAGAATTTTCTGCTCTTCAAATTTTGTCGCATGATAATTTTTTTTGTAAAAATGAAATTAAAGGAGTTATAGGTGAAAATGGAGGAACTAAAATCTCCAATTGAAGAAGAAACCGACATTAGATTTTAGGGGGGTGCTTTATATAGGATCCTTAAATACATAAATGTCTGCCAAATTTCAGTTCGCCCGGATTTTCTGCAAGCTGAAAATGTTCCTTGTCAGGACTATTATCCGTGTTTTGAATTTATAGAGCACAGTTTGTTGTTCACGTAATCGGCAAGGCTTAGATTAAGTGGATTTTGTATTGGTGCTTGGAATAATACAAAAGATTGTTTTAAGAAGTTCGGTTAACGCGGAAGATCTGATAACCAAACTCGGATAATCGAAATTAAACATTTCAAAAATTATTTATTAATGTGATGAGTAAATAAAACAGGCATATTTTATAATTCAGATATTTACCGACTTGCTCACTTACTTTCGCTTAAAAATTCTCTGACTTTCCATGACCATTTTTCTTCATTTTTAAATTCCCGAATATTTTCTGGTTTTCCAGAAGACTATGATGTCTTTAGGCATTTTGCTGCCAAACAACACAAGTTTAAGATCTGCATATTTCGTTTATATAGAACTACCATCAGGACACATGACAAAACCAGTTTTGTTGGGTTTTAAAGTTGTGTTAAACTTAATGACGAACTTAATTAAATTTTTTCGGAGAGCAATTTTGCGGAGTCGGAGAAGATTATCCATGAAAATGAGCGTATTAAGTGAATTTTGGCGGAGATTCCGGTTTGATGATTAATAATTAATTATAGAACATTAAAGTTAATCAACCGTAATTATTGATCAAAATATTTACAATAAGCAATTTGCGTACTTATTAATTATAACAATAAACATATTCATGTTCCGGAATTGCGACTATCACAAAACACACAAGATATCAGTCCGATTAACAAGTCAATAAATGGAATAAAATTAATATTTTATCCCATTTACTAAATGCTTTAGTTTAGCAACGGAAATGAATTCCTAAGTTTTAGACATCAGGCTCGGTTCGGAATACGGCAAATTTGTCGAAGTCCTAAAAATCACAAAGTTGTGACTTGACCGTTTCCTACACATCCTATGATCAAAATAATGATTAGTAAAATTATGGGTAAAAATTTACAGATGATAATGTTCTAACTACAATAGTTTCCAAGATACATGACTGCAAAGAATTCCAGTTTTTTAGATTTTTACCCAAAAATAAATATGGTTTTTAGATTTCGATGTCGACTTTTCTTCCAGTTCATTTGACTAAGAATTTGATTAGAGATGAATAAAACGAACCTCAATTATCAGTAAATCCCGAAATAAAACTACCTTTTAATCTTAACAGGGACCTGGCTTCGAGCTTTCAAAGTTGATCATTTTTTAATCTTGTAATTACTTTTGATTTACATTTTTGCTAATGGTCTAAATTGCAGTGCACTTGAGGGGCAAAGTGAACATAAATTAGACCAGTGCTCTCCAAACTACAAAAATGTGTTTATTCGGACGATTGGACAAAGAAAAATTACTAATTTAAAATAGTAATTTTGATCAGAAAGTTTGGGACCCCTGACTTAAGAGTGTGGGAAATGAAATCCAACCAAAATATAAAATAATATATAGCAATCCCAACAGTTTTGCAAATACAGCTTTCCAAAAATCGATAATTTTTTTCATCAATTTTTAACAAAATTGAAAAATTTCGATTTTTTGTTATAAGTAGGTACTTTTTTTCCCTGGGAATTTTATGAATAAAAATGATAAACAAAAGCTGTAGACTTTATTTTGAGTAGTTTTGCTATTCTTGCCAAAAAAAAGGTTTTTTATTTTATGAGGTACATCTCCAAAATTAGTACTAGAACAATTTTTTATTTTTACTTTGATGCTTTTACGAATAATAAATTAATTTCGAAAAACTGAAACTCTAAAAACAGAAATGAAATTTCTGTTTCTCAAATACACCTAAATTAAATACGGGTATAGAGAACCTCATGGCGTTGCTGCAAGAATAAGAAAGATTTAATAAATAGGGTTAATTGGATTTGGATCACAAAGCAAAACATTATTTTAATTGAAAAACACCAGACTGGCCTTACATTAAATTCTATGAAATCACCGATATTTTCCCGTTTACCTATTTCTAAAGGACCAAGATTAATTATTCTTTTTAAAACAAAATAATTAGATTTTTTATGTTTTGATTAATCCTTGATTAAATTTCAACAACCTCGCTAAATTAATATATCTCTTTGATAAATAAGAACTTATTTACTGAATACAATTTAATTAGGTCCCAAACAAGACTTCATTCTTTGAATTCAAAGAAATAAATGGTTGATATTCATATTTTACAAATATTTTATTAAAAAATTAATAAATTATATAACAAAACTATTGTACATTACTTTTGGTTAACATAACTGAAATAATCCGAAGGATTAATAATTGGATCCAAATTTTTATAGCAGGATAGATAAGAAGCACTACATTTTATCAATTCCTCATCCTTGATATCACATACATTTCCCCACATAGTTTTCAATCTTCTGACGAGACACAACAGCTAAAAAAGTATAAAATTAGACACAATAACAAAATTTTTTGTTTAAATTACCAATTGAAATCCATAACTTGAATTTTTATATTCTAAAAGGTCCATACAAATCATATGAAATGATTGAATAAAATCAGTGTGGGATTTAATCAGGCTATCCAGGTCAAAAGCGTTAGTAAACGCTTTTTCAAACTGCACACTGTATTTGTTGAATAAATGACCCAAGACATAATGCTGTATGTTGCTGAAAATGTTTATAAGCCCAAATCGTAGCGTTTTTAATTTTGAAATCAAAACTCTCAAAGATTTGGGTTGACTTTTAGTGGTCTGCCCCTTGGGTTCCAAATCTGAAAGTTGTCATTAGAAAAATTCAAGTATTAGTGTTAAATGTTTACCTGAAAAATAGAGATGATTTAAAGTGTACAGTGCCCATTTGATTTTCAAAATAAATTGGAACAAATCTCCATACATCACCATGTGTTCATCCCGTATTATAATATTAACAGGCCATCGAATTATATAATGGATATTTATCATTTGGCAAGCTTTCAGTGGATCAGTGCACAGTTTCCAGTAATTTTTAACATCAACTGAGCAATCCTTATAAAAAAGGGGATAACGATCCATTATTATATCTTGCAAATACGAAGTCAACCAGGTGTTGTTGCCCCACATCCCATTGGAATTAAGCTGCAAAGAGTAATTAAAATAAAGAATTTTGGATTCAACACTCTCACCTGATGAAAAATGCGACGGTATAATGGAAAGATTAAATCATCATTGAAGAGAAAAACATTTTTCAGGAACAAAAATTGTCTCTCCAAGTTATAATCATTGATTAAAACGTTCTTAATCATCAGACCAGAAATGCTGAATCTACTCCTGAGTATTTCAACAAAAACGCGCTCAATGATTTGTTGAGAAGGGAATAAATTTTTCGTGAGTTTTCCGATCCTAAAAAACGAAAATTGGAAAATTTTAGGTAAACAGGTACGAAATTTGTTACTTCTCAAAGAGTGTTAACTCAGCTTCTGTTTCTTTCACTTCTGGTTTTTTAATGTAGAACGACTGGAAGGCTTTCATTAACAGGCCATTGGATGTATCAATTAAATTTTCAAGTTTATCCATTTCGGTTAGATACTTGCAGTCATCTGGGCAAGTGGCAGGAAAAATATAGGAAGAGAAAGGTTGTTCTAGAGCTTGACATGTTTCTTTCGGTTCAGGCTTTTCTGTGGCGTCTTGAAAATACAGGGAAATTTCTTCAAGAACTTTGTTCATGAATGCTTCGTACAAAGATTCTGAAAGTTGTGGATTATTATATGATTTACAAAAACCGCATATTTTACCTTTATGCATGGCAGTAAATTCAGGGATGAGGTGTAGCTTTTTGAGCAGCCTTAAGAGATGGACGTTTTTGCCTATCTGCATGACTTCAGAACAAATTGTGATGATCAAAGGATTGGATTTTACCATTTCATCCAACTCTTTAACTATAAATTCCATTTGCCAGTCCTGTTCACCTTGCTGTACCTTACTGATACAAGAAAGTGTTAAAATGTGCAAGCAGGGAGGAAGGTTCAAATTTTAAAACTTAGTAAGCAAAACTAAAAAAAACCAAACCTGCTTTTGCCGGTCAAAATATTATTTTGAAAATTGTTATGCATTAAGGAAGGATCGAAATTCACGTGGGGGTCCTTGGGATTCTTGCTAATAAAATAAAAATTAAGCAAAATTGAAACCAAAATTCGCTTGCAACAAACAGAACTTACTCAGAAATCACGAATTCGTCTTGGACATCTTCTAAATTGTCTCTCACCAACCACGAATTTATAATGGTGAAATATTTGAATAAACTTTGTAGATATAAAGTTAGGTAGATGTCCTGCTCCAATTTTGTTGAAGTGTGCAAAAGTTTGTTGTGCAAACTGCACAGTAAAGTTGTGGCACAAGAAACGGAAGAATTTTCTTCAAAATTTAGTACAATTGTTTGATGGGTGTTGTGTAAAATTTTAACGGTTTTAAAAATTGATTTAAATTCGGTAGCTAATTTGAGAAGGGTATAGGTTGATTCTAAAGATTTAAAAAAATAAATCAATCAAATTTTAGAGGTGGTATAAGTAATTCAGAAAAATACTGAAGTATTTATCTAATATTTAAATAATCTGTGAGAATTAAATATTGTTTAATTACTAGTATTTAATCATAATTTACCTCTCAAATAACCAAGGTAGTTTTATAACACAACCAACGCCCCAAATGGTATTGGGACATTTAAAATGCAATAAATTAATACATTTTATATAAAATAGAGAATCTATTATGTAGATCAGGGGTGGGCAACCTTTTGTATAACAGGGGCCAGAATAATATTTACGTTTCGTCCGCGGGTCTTAGTATAGTTCAATGAATATCTTTAGCTTCGACGTAAGATTTATATACACCTACACCTCCAAATTTGTTTATGCTATTTGGATAACACATAATCTATATAATATATATAAATGGATGTATGTATGTATGTTCCCTATAGACTCCTAAACCGTTTGACCGATCGGAACCAAATTTGGCACAGTTATTATGTAGGTCCCTGCGCATGTTTTTGTATTGAAATAGTGCAAAAATTCGCAAAGGAAAGGAAAGTTGATTTTGAGTAGCCTGCCTTCCTTTAAGGAATCTCGATAATCCATTCATGCGCGTCCCCATGGGACGCGCATGAATGGATTATCGAGATTCCTTAAAGGAAGGCAGGCTACTCAAAATCAACTTAAAAAACAATAATGAATGCTGTCAAGCTGTCAACCGATCGACAATGCAAATACGCGTGCACGTGCTTTACGTTTCTATTTGACCAATGTTAACCAAATTTGGTGTAGAAGTTACGATATTTACAACGCTACGAAAAACATAGGCTACTTTAGAACCTTGTAGTGAGGCCGAAGGCCGAACAACCACATCCAACACGGTCTAGATGGCTAAAGGCGGCCGGCAGGCCGACTGTGCCACCTAGATATTTTAATAATACGCGAAAACTTAATTCGCGTTAAAGGGAATTTTGATTCGCGTATAAAAAATTCAGGTATCAAAATCTAATTCGCGTTATTCTGAATTCGCGTACATCGAACTCGCGTACATGGAGGGTCTAGTGTACTTTTCAATTTACTTTTTACAATACTTTTTAATTTAATTTAAATAAGACGAATTATATCGAAAATTAAACTGTAGATCTCTCCATTTTCCTTATGTTAGGTACTAACCTAATCCTTTTCTTTAAAATTTTTGTTTTTGAAAATATTTATTTATTATTTCTTCTAAAGATTTCGCGGGCCGGATTAGAACTTTACGCGGACCGGAGTTGGCCCGCGGGCCGGAGGTTGCCCACCGTTGTATTAGATAATATTTTGTATAACTAAAACTGCTCAAATTTAACATTATTAAAAGCCAATAAACCAATATTGAAATCCAAATGAAATATCTTTTGCATTTTAAATTACAAGTATACCAATAGTTCAGGCAACGTCCAAAATTTGGCTTAAGTTTGCAAAAAATCTGAGAAAGCTGAAATCTGACAGAAATGTAAATAATAAGGTAATAAAAAAATAACATGGATGGTTTCTGAAATAAATGTTAAAATGCGATTTTGGTCACCATTTTCCAATATAGCAGATAAGGTTAATTCAGGAATATTATGGCCATAGAAAAATTTGACAAAAATATATATTGTAGAGAATTTTATGTTCTTCAATTCGGTATAATAATAATTTTGTATGGAAGTGAAAATAAGCGAGCAATAGTCAAAAATCACATTCGGGGAGGGGGGTTAAAGCCTTCAATTGTGGAAGATACCAGCATGGGATTTTAGACGACTTTAGGGGGGTTCATTAAGACACTCCTACATACATATCTGCCAAATTTTAGCTTGTCCGGATTTCTTGTAAGCTCAAGTCATTTTTCAGCGTTATATCATGGGCAAATTTTGATAAAATCTATTTTTCTCTTCAATTTTAAACCTTGTTCCAAATTAGCTCATTTTCTTTTAAAATTTCGTCTTTCTTAAAACATTTTTTCCCGTGCAACGAATCAATTTTGCACGATTTTAAAGGTAGGTCGTATTTTTCGTCAGTTATTTCAGGAATATGCCGTATAAAAATTTTGAAAAAATGAATTTTATTGAAAATTTTATCGTCTTTAATTTTAATCTGATGATAATTTTTGGTAAAAATGAAAACAAGCATGCTATTGGCGAAAACCCCTGATTGGGGGAGACGTTGGCATTGAATTTTAGGGGACTTTCAGGAAGTTCATTAAAACACTCCAAAATACTTGTCTACTAAATTTCTGCTTGCCTGGATTTTTTGCAAACTCAAAATGTTCCTTGCCTGGACTAGAAATGATTAATTAAAAAATGTTGAATTTATTTGATATTTAAATATTATTTAAATAGTCTAGGATAATTAAATTTTTTTATTACTAGCATTTTAACCATCATTTAAATCTCAAAAAACCTAGACAGTTTTGTAACACAACCAACCAAGGTGGGCATTTAGGCACAGGCATAACATTTGAAATGCAATGAATTATTTTATGTAACAAAAGGTTTAAATTAGAGAATCTATTAGAAACTATTTTGTATAACTAAAACTGCTCAAGTTTAACATTTCTAAAAGCCAATAAATTAATATCGAAATTCAAATGAAATATTTAAATTACAAGTTAGTATAATAATAAATACACAAGGATAAAATTCATATTATAATCAACCCAAGCTCAGAGGCCCACCTTGACCATAAAAGTGTTAAATAATTTCTTGAATAATAAATAATACTGGAAAGTATTTAAATTATTTAAAAATATAAATATTTCCCAGCTGTTTCAAATATCATTAGTAAAATAATACCCTGTTCTTTAATTTCATCTTCAATCAGTTGTAACTGATCATACACAGGTTTTACGATCATCCTGACCCCACAATTGTAACTTTTGTAAGTATCAGGTATTAGAGTAGCCAAACTGGAGTCATAAGTGCTCATGACCTGGTGAAACTCATTAAGATTTTGTAGCCAATTAATGTAAGGAACAAATTCGTATAAAAATGTAACAAAAGGTTGCTAAAATGTTAAAACTGAATAAAACATAATATAACATTTACGAACAAAAATTCTAACCGATCTCACACTAGCAATGGTGATGTCAGATTTAGGAAGCAGAGAGTCACCGACAAAATGGAAACAAGAACTCGAATGAGGATCTTGTAGTTGCCAAATAATTTCCCTCATAATTTTATATTCGGACACAACATTGCTATTACATATTGCCAACAGTCCTTTGGTGGAGTTGTTTATAAATTCGTCCCTAAAAGGACAAAAGTAAAGTTTAGAACAAGGAAATTGTACAACTCACCATAACAAAGCCACATTAGCCGAACTGTCACCACTTACAGGTCGACACAAAATTCGTTCCGAATTGAACCATTCGCTCTGCACATTTTTAAGTAAATTAGCTTTCGATTCTCGGTAATTTAATAAGAGATTTTCCTTAGGTGGTGACTGAGTGTGTGCACTTTGGGAAAATTTAATTGGGCCATTTACATCCTCTTCTGAGGAGCACTCACTCAAATCTTCAGACCAACCATCCTAATAGAAGAGTTAATAAATTCACTAGAAAAATTGATTTAAAGAACAAAAAGGAAACTACTTACACTACTTTCATCTTCAAAGGTGGGATTCCACTTTGGGATACCTTCCTTCAAGTAACTAGGCCAATCAATAACTTCTTCTTCGTCTCCCTTTGCAAACTTCTCAGGGTAATTTACAATGTTGTTAGTAGGGCTCTCAGAAACTTCTAACAGAAACTTAATCACATTAAGACGGTTGTTTTTTTCAGGTTTCGATAAGCCATCACCCATAAACACCCGAAACAGTCGTTTCAACTCGTTTGCTTGTATTAAGTAACCGTGCAATATAAATTTGTTGCTTAAACTGTTAATAATACGCTGCAGTTCTTTTTCGCTAGAAAAATACAAACTGTCTGATTTTCCGATGTGGTTCAAAGCGCTCTTTTCGATATGCTTGAAACTTTTCGAGTTTTCCTACAAAATTATTAGGTTAAACTTGGCAGGACAGAAAATCGTTTACTTACAGGAAACGAGAGACTTTTTTCTATTAACTGCTTCGTTAAAGTAACCACATCCTCGGTCAACGACCGCGACATGTTGATTTATAATAAAGTACAATAATAATTATGAATTTTTAACACAAAACGTAGAACTGAATCTTTCACTGTTTGACATTTCAAGAATGTGAGGTTACAAAGCTTATTTTCAAATAACGATTATATTGTGCGAAACATTTCGAAGAGATGGCGTGGAGCGCGGCGTCGCGACGACTGAAACTAAAATTCAAATCGATCTCGAAATAATAACTACAGGATTAAAATACCATTTTATTAACTTGTACATTTTTACAAATATTAACAAAACTTCTGGTTTTAAACAGCTTTAAACAGCTTCAACAACACAAACGGAAAAAAATAGAAAATTATTTTTAAACTTCGGCCTTCTTTTGTTTACGTTTATTAAACTTTTTTACGTTTGTGAGGCGCAAATTGGTGGCGTCTTCGGCATCTGGATTAGGACTGGGACTGGGTCCATCTAGAAAATATGGTTTAAAAAAATTTTCAGTAGAATAATTATTTTTTACCTCCACTTCCTTCGCCATCTGGATTAGGCTGTCTGCCTCTATTGCAATCAGCTCCATTTTTTAGAACTACCCCTAAAAAATTTGATAGTTAAATGAAAATAATATTTACTTAATGAACGAATTGAACGATTTGAACTGACTGAAACTTTCGAATTACTTTTATGAAGGTGCACTATATGGCCAAAAAATTTACGAACCCCTGAAAAGAGTGAGTGCATTTTTGGCAATTTAAAAATTTTTATTCGAAATATAAAAATAATAACCGTAAACCGTATTAAACTATTTTTACGTCCAGAATTTTAACCGTCTTTCTGTTTTATAACTTCCTTCCTGCAATTCGATAACGAGCTTTTATGGATTTATCAACGACGATTTATCGTCGTTTTTCGAATATCTTCAATTTTTTTAGTTTCTTTTATGGCAGATAGTAGAATTTTGCCTGGTGTATATTTAAATTTTAAGTAAGAATACGCAGCAATTTTCTATTAGGGATTTAAATCTGGAGATTTTTCCAACCATGGAAAAGGCTAATATAAATCCCGATTGCGAAATTATACTAAGGTGCGCCATCGTGTATATACACAGTGAGCTTGTAATATTTTAGAGAAATTTTCTCGGAAAATCCTCGGACATGTCAACCTTATTCAATTAAGTGGCACTTTTTTCTGTCTTCACATATTTTTATCGCGTTTTATTTTTGAGCTGCGATGTCATCGTAAATTTTTTTAAATTACAACCCTTATTTTTCTTTCCGGATTAGGATGGAGTACCTATAATTTTCTGACTTTGAAAATGAAAAAAACTAAAAAAACCTTGAAGAGAAACGTTTTCGAGATAATCGATCCTAAAGTTTCAAAAATGCATGATAAAATTATTAGAGTATACCAATTATTTACTGTTGTAGCGACCAAAGAAGCTATGCCGACCTGCGCTAATTTAACCATAATTAAATTGTACATTTTTATATCAGAAGGTTGGCAACCTGTAACCTGAAAATACGCGTGCGGCGCATTTAAAAACTTTTTTGAAATGTCATAGCGATCATACAAGTAAAATTTCTCATCTTTTTAAATTTTAAAATCAAACTTTTAAAAGTATATATTTCTTGGTCAATCATTTTAACAATCAAGAATAGAATAAAACTTTCGTCCTTGTAAAATTTTCAAAGAAAATATTTTAAAAGTAGGTATTTTGTTAAGATGGTTAATATTTCGAAGTTAAAATTCAGACGAATCGATATTTTTAATTCGCTTAATATATTTCGCTGTCTGTGGTTTTAACCAATCAAAATTCGAGGCCATTTTAAGGACCAATAATGGAACATTTTAAAAATCGCGTAGTGGGATTTTTGCAGATTTCACGGACAAACTTGTGCAGGATTTTGCAAGTCGATAAAATCTGTCGATTCTGGTAGAGATTTTTATATAAAAGGGCGAACAGAACGATTAAAAAAATGAGTTTTACAATGTAACTCTTCGAGATCGTATCGTGTCAGTTGTTTAGTGAATTCGTTTATAATACGGAAGTAGAAATTATCTTGCAAATACACCAAGATTTTTAGTGCATTCAAAGTTATATGTGTCATCATACGCAGGTATTAAAGTTAACGTCATCAATATTTAGTTATTTAAACATTCACACATGTGTCGGCCTTTAATTCAAACTCACCGACGTGGAATAGTAACGAACTTTTGTTTAAATATTACATGTTTTTCGATTCGCGCAAGAACGTTAAACTGTATTTGAATTTTATTGAAACACTCTCGTATTTTAAATCAATTACGCTACAAATTATTGAACATTCGAATTATTTCGCATTTAAACAATTTCGAGTATCTTTAAACAAATTGATGAACATTAATTCGATTTATTTCGTATCTAACACCAATTTCGAGTTTTATTTACACAACTATTGACTTAAAACAAATCATTTGCTGTCAACGGTGACCATTCATTACGTGCATCATAGGTCACGCGACTCCAGTGCGCCCAGATGGTCGAACCACGTGTCACATTCACCATCCAATTTTAAAGACAGGTGTTACCTTATTGAAACATTTTTGCATTCCAACCGTTTTTTTTGTTAACCGCATTTACGATAACGTGCGTTACTACAGTGCCGGCTTTTAAAGAAATTCAGTTTCGTGAATAATTATTTAGTGCTTTATTTCGGACGTGCTTCCCTTTTTATCGGGAAACGGGGCGAATAAGTCACCCTGTTGTTCCATTCATTTTAACATCACGATTTGGAGAGATTTTTGGATTCTGGGAATCACACCGACTTGCTGGTATGGTTTCCGGCATTTTATTCAACTCACTTCCGTATTGAGAGGAAGTAACTACACCATCTGTCGAGATTCTTGCCTCTGGAGGTCTGCTCCAAAGACCTTGTCTGAAGGCCGAGCACCAGTAGCAGTATACGTAAGAAACCTTTGTTTATTTTTAAGATTTGTAATGTTAAGTGGTCACACTGACCACCATTTATATTAACGGGTCTTCAATCCGAACCTCGAAGCCGATCGCAATCTTTTGTACTTCTTTTGTTATTAATTGGTTTTAGTGCCTCAAGATAACGTAACTTTCATTAGGCCAGTAATACGTTCATATTTAGAACAGTTATTCAACGTAGTATTTTACTTTTAATATTAAGACTAAAGTTGCTTCCCGTTCATGGGAATTTTGTATTCAACTGGACAAGTAGTCCATAGATTAATCTTGTAATTAATACTTTCCGAAGTTGCATGTGATACATTCAAGTAACTATTTTTATGGAGTGTGGTATTCAATACGCACCCCTCACGTATGGAATTTTCTGTCCATTCACTACGAATTTTGTACAATAATACCTGTAAATGTGATAGTATTTTGTATATATATTTTGTCAACCCCCCCCCCGTGTGAAATTATTTGCATTATATTTATGTTATTTCCCATTTTTGTGTTTTATTATTATTGTGTAGATGTTTATTTAGTTATTTTCACCGAAGGAAAGTTCGCCTCTTGTAAAGGTAAGGTCATTGGACGAGGCTTTTCCAGGGTGAGAATCAGCAGAAAGATCATCAAGTTGTCGCGTACCAGCTTAGAAGGTGTGATACTCCCTCCCCTTCAAATAGATTCGTATCTTCGTACGCGTGGCGCCCATTTAAAACTCCCTCGTGTATATTATCCCCACCGATTTAGACATACCCCCCCCCTCGTGTAAATTATCCACACCAATTTTGACCACTTTTCAAATCGCGATCGAGGATTGCCCGGTCGTCGATTGGAGACATACGACTCGCGACATCACGTCACACGACCCTTTGGCTCTTTTAGCCCCAACCCCCCCCTTCGCGACTTGAGCTAACCACCCTTTTTATATCTGTTGAAAAGGTGTCGTGGATGCGCGTCGTGTTGTAACAAACCTACAAAAGTGGTGCACCTTCGACACGTTGAATGTAATAAAGACTATGGACGTTTTAGGCTTAATAAGTGGTTTTATTTAGTGCATTGTCTTGTTGTTAGTACGCTAGTATCGAGGACGTAACAGTGGCGACGAGGATTTTCGAAAACACGTGGTAATAATTATCGTTATACAAATTGTGTGATTCTTTTCCAAACTCATTATCAAAATGGAAAGTGAAACAATACTGCAGTTGTTCAAACAACAAACGTTAATGATTGGTACGCTCCAACAAAGTCTCGAGGAAATTAAGAAGCAAGTCGGTCAAAATTCTAAACCTACACCTGAAGAAAATACAGAAGTTATGAATTCCTTGGCAAATAACTTAACGGAATTCATGTACGATCCTGAGAACGGCGTCACATTCGATGTATGGTACAAGAGGTATGACGATTTATTTTTAGTTGATGGTGCAAAGTTAACCGATGGTGCAAAGGCTCGTTTACTTGTGAGAAAATTAAGTAGCGATTGTCACGAAAGGTATATAAACCATATATTACCTAAACATCCTCGAGACCTCAGCTTCCCAGAAACAGTTGATGCATTGAAGATTTTGTTTGGTCGCACGACATCGGTTCTTCAGAGCAGATACAAGTGTTTACAATTAGTTAAATAGCCACATCAAGACATCGTTACATACGCAGGTGTCGTAAGTAACTTCAAGTGTCTAGTTTTCATCTGTGCGTTACACTCATCCCAAGATTCAGAATTGAGAACTCGATTATTGGTGCAATTCGACAACGACAAGATGAATAGCACAATGACATTGAATTCGCTTGTAAAAGAAAGCCAAGCATTACAGAGCGTAAAACAAAATACCGCTCTAATTGTGAGAAGCGAACCCCGGACAAGTGAAAGTGTAAATGTGATCGAAACAAACGATTCAGAGGTGGCAGTCGCAGCAGTACAATTTACGCCACGAACACCTTGCTGGCAGTGCGGGCAAATGCACTTTTCAAAATATTGCCCGTTCAACCAACATAAATGTAAGGATTGTGGCAAGATTGGTCACAAAGAAGGATATTGCGCTTGTTTTCAACGAAACCTTACACGTAAACAAAAACCAGCTCACACGAAACAAGAAATAAATGGTCTACGCTCAAATTTTGTTCCGGTAAATCAAGTAAATGTCGATCAAAAACGAAGGTACATAACTATAGGGTTAAATAGTACACAGGTTGTTTTCCAAATTGACACGGGTTCAGATTTAACGATCGTCTCAGAAGAAACATGGAACAAATTGGGAAAACCTGAAGAACATCCACCCACAATAACGCCCAAGTAGGCTTCAGGGGACCCATTAGTATTCATTAAGGAAATCAATTGTCAATTTTCATTTAGAGAACAAATTGTACCTGGAAAATGCTTCGTGTCATCGACAGTTTCAAATTTGTTGGGAACAGATCTGATGGATGAGTTCAATTTATGGAACGTACCACTTAATACGGTAAGCAATAAAATAGTAACAGAAGTTCCAAGCTCGCTTGAAGAAATAAAAACAAAGTTTCCTAAATTATTCCAAGAAAAGCTTAGGTTATGCACAAAGGTTCAGGTTCGGCTCCATACATGCCCCAACGTACGACCTGTCTTCCGTCCAAAAAGACCAGTTCCTTTTGCGGTAATTGCTACGGTAGAAAAGGAGCTAAAGCGATTAAAAGGCGAAGGCGCTATCACACCAGTTCAGTATTCCGAATGGGCCGCTCCGATAGTTGTAGTGAAGAAATCAAACGGAAAAATGCGAATCTGCGCCGATTATTCCACGGGGTTAAACGCGGCACTTGAACCCCATTGTTATCCACTCCCACTGCCACAAGAAATTTTCTCAAAAATATCAACGGGGAGAATTTTCAGCCATATCGATCTATCGGATGCTTTCTTACAGGTTGAAGTAACCTGGGGTTATTCAAAGTAAACAGACTTTCGCAAGGCGTCAAACCTGCTCCAAACGCGTTCCAACAGATCATGGATAGTATGCTTTCGGGGGTTCCAGGAGCGGCGGCTTATATCGATGACATCATCATTTCAGGTGAGACGATCGATGGACATAATCGTAACCTTCATTGCGTTTTAGAGAAAATACAGGAGTATGGATTTCATTTAAAATTGACCAAATGTAAGTTCTTCATGAGTAAGATTACGTATTTGGGCTACATTATCAGTCAAGAAGGCATACAACCAGATCCGGAAAGACTAAAAGCAATCCGTGAAATGCCCGAACCAACTGACAAAACCACCTTGAGATCATTCCTTGGTGCCATAAACTATTACGGAAAATTTGTGGATGGTATGAGAAGATTTCGGGGACCTCTTGACGAATTGTTAAAGAAAGACGCGGAGTGGAATTGGTCTGAGAGGTGTCAGAGATCTTTCGCCGAATTCAAAGAAGTACTCTCGTCGAACTTACTCCTCACTCATTACAACCCAGAATTGGAAATAGTTGTAGCAGCCGATGCGTCAAATTTGGCCTGGGAGGATGCATCATGCATTTGTATCCAGATGGTACGCGTAAAACCATTAGGCATGCGTCACGTTCGTTAACTCCAGCCAAAAGGGGTTACAGTCAGATTGAAAAAGAAGCCCCGGCATTGATATTTGCCGTGACGAAGTTCCACAGAATGATTTTTGGTAGGAAGTTTATACTCGAAACAGATCACAAACCTCTATTGGCAATATTTGGATCGAAAAATGGAATTCAAGTCTACACCGCAAATCGTATTCAAAGATGGGCGCTCGTATTGCTGACATATGACTTCACCATAAAATACGTTTCCACTGCTGATTTTGGCCATGCGGACGTATTGTCCAGACTCGTACACTCACATTCACGTCCAGACGAGGATTACGTTGTTGCTTCAGTGAAGAAATTTTAGGACGAAGTGTGGCAGGTAGCGGTGGACTCACTCCAGGGGTTACAGATAAGATTTAAAATGATAAACGATGAATCGAAGAGGGACGTATTGCTACAATCGGTAATAAAATCAATAAATTCAAATTGGTCTGAATCCTACAAAATAAAGGATTTAGAACTGAAACAATTCCACTTACGAAAGGATTCATTGTCGGTCATAGATGACAGCATTTTGTACGGTGGCAGAGTCGTGATCCCTTCCATTTTCAGGAAAAGAACATTAGCGCAACTGCATAAGGGACATTCAGGTATGGAACGCATGAAATCTATTATCAGAAATTACGTTTACTGGCCAAGCATAGATAAAGATGTCGAAAATTTTGTTCGCGGATGCATTAAGTGTTCCTCAGTAGCGAAAAATCTAACAAAACACACGTTAAGTTCATGGCCAACAACAAAGGAACCATGGGAAAGACTACACGTCGATTTCGCAGGACTGTTTGAAGGGATGTATTTTCTTGTCATAGTAGATTCACATTCAAAATGGCCGGAAATATTTACAATGCCTCAAATCACAATATTGTCTTGTTGTTAGTACGCTAGTATCGAGGACGTAACATTTACCAAGAAGGCGCTGGAAAAAATGACACGGTTTCGACAGTAATTAGAATTTTGTAATCAAGGCTAGAAGAAACCTTTTCAAGATTTGGAGTTCCAAAGACAATAGTGTCCGACAATGGCACTCAATTCACAAGCTGGCAATTCCAACAATTCTGTTTGAAAAACGGTATCGAACATATCACTAGCGCCCCATTTCATCCACAGTCAAACGGACAAGCTGAACGATTTGTTGACACCTTGAAGAGATCACTAAAGAAATTAAAAGGGGAAGGAAAAATCACAGAAATACTTCAAACGTTTCTATCTGTCTATCGCACTACTAAAAACAAAAACTCTCCAAGTGGGAAGAGTGATCCTACCAAAACCAAAAAGGGAGGACATACTGAGGAATACCAAAATGGAAAGCCAATTCAACCAAAAACATGGTGCGACTCCTAGATCATTCCAAGCAAAGGACAACGTGTATGCTAAAAGACATAAAGGAAATTTCTCACATTGGACTGAAGGCACCGTCATCGAGAAAATAGGTAAGGTGATGTACAATGTGTTATTGGATGATGGCCTCGTACGAACACACATAAACCAACTCCGGCCGCGATTTGAAAGTAACGAAATTGAAAAGCATTCACCACTTAACACAATGTTGAACGGTTATGAAATACCAAATGATTTTGAAACGAGAGAGCATGTGTCAGCCCTAGATGAACTTACAGGAACCGAAGAAGGAGATGGTACCAACCAGCAACCTGAGGGGGAATCAACCGTCGAAGATACGCAACAGATAGTCGGGGCAGACAATGATCCATAAGCTGTTGTTTCTACTCAATTGGAAGCAGCACCCCGTAGATCTGCGAGAAACCAAAAGAAACCGATGAAGTACAAGGACTTCGTCCCAATCTAAAAAGGGGAGGTGTTGTAGCGACCAAAGAAGCTATGCCGACCCTGCGCTAATTTAACCATATTTAAATTGTACATTTTTATATCAGAAGGTTGGCAACCTACAAAAGTGGTACACCTTCGACACGTTGAATGTAATAAAGACTATGGACGTTTTAGGCGTAATAAGTGGTTTTATTTAGTGCATTGTCTTGTTGTTAGTACGCTAGTATCGAGGACGTAACATTTACCAAGAAGGCGCTGGAAAAAATGACACGGTTTCGACAGTAATTAGAATTTTGTAATGTTGTTAATTTATTAATTGTTGCCTAAATTGTATTTAGAATTAATTTTGATTTATTAAAATGGTACGTCGCTTGTCTTAAAGGCAAAGAATTGAAATTCTGATTATTATCGGTTACGAGGACAGAATTCGCACTCAAGTAGAAGTTTGCAATTTATGCAATAATAATAAATAGAGAAAACAATTCAGTTTTTAGTTCAATCTCAATCAATCACTAATTATTTAAAAAAGAACCAATGATGTCATTAGTTTAGATAGGGTTTATTTTTGCAAATTAATGCAGCTCCAATTTATAAACCTGCATTCAGAACTTGTGAATTATACAAGTAAGCAGTGGCGTCTTGCCTTAAAAAGGCACAAGAGAATGTGCGCTCCCATAACTGAAAACAACTACCCAAAAATAATAATTTTAAGTGAAGAAGTCAATAAAAACTTAGCAAAAACTTGAAAAAATGAAGTCAAAAAATGAAGTTCTAAAAATTATCAACCGTAAAGACCGGGAAGGTTTGAGGGGTATGCATGGAATACCCTATTTGACCATGTTCTTGAGTTTTTTTGTTCTTATTGACATTAGCATGGTTCTGGTACAGGACAAGGATTTTATTGAGGGGAAATTGCACGATTTAAGGATCCCGGAAACTACCCGAAAATGAGTATTTTTATTAATGAATAACTGCACGAATATTTCGGGGTGGATGTACTTTAGATCAAAGTGTTAAATAATGGAAAATAAAGCAGATTAAATTTTTTATAGAAAAGACGATGTATTTTTCATGTAATTACCGTTAGTGGCGCCACCAGCAAAAACAACATGCCCTTCGTAATTCAAAGCCATTTTATGCTGTAAGTTTGCATAAGTTTCACCGCGTTGATACATTTATTGTAATATGTTTTGTTAATTAGTTCACTTGTTATGTTTCGAGCCTAAAGAACGAATTTGCATTTTCATTTAATACGTTACTTATAAATTTGAAAATTTTCCGCATGATGACGTTTGATTGAAGTTACAGCCATCAGAGTCAGTGCCATAGCCAGACTTCTATTTGTGGCGGGGGGGGGGGGGGGGGATGAAGACAGGAACAAATATGAAGACTATTATTTTTGAAGAGTAATGCCGGGAGGATTGGGGGACCCCCCGACTACGGGCCAAATCGGAGTACGTCGTACATAATTTGCCATGTTTATTATTATTTAACCTCATTATTTGAAATTTTGCGTTCTGAAATATTTTAATTTTATTATGTCGTGTGGTTTTTTCATTGTGGCTTTCAAATCTACAAAATGGATATAACCTTTTCAAAATAAAAATGAAAACAATATTTATGCTAGCCTTCATTTTCCCCAATAGAATCATTATCGAGGGGCCTTTTGATACATTTCTTTTTTTTTAAATAAATCTACTGGTCAATTTCTCGTGTATTTTACTAAATGGCTGAAAGATAATATTTCGTATTAATAGCTATTTACGGGTAAGCAACAGAAACAGATACTTTATGGAATGAGCAGGCAAAAATCCGGAACGAGCCTAAAGGGTGAGTTGCAGTAGCTTGCAAATTTCGTAAAGAATTGTTTATATGAGAACCACGTATGCAGCATTTTCTTCAGGACAGAGTCATATCCGAAATAAAAAAAAGAGCAACAAACTGCACCATTACAATAATTATCGCTATAAAATTAAATAAGGAATACTTTAACAGAATTTAATTACGTTGTTATAATTACGTGACCGTATAATTTACTACCTACGTCTAAATACACACATGTGACCTGATATAAGATCGCTAACGAAAGTATTACTTTCTGTTCTGATATACCAAGAACAGAAAGTAACACTTTCTGTTACTTTAAATATACCACGCGTTCTAAAGGCTGTAACTCTGCAATCAATCGATTAACAAGAAAAAATAATCAGATATTTTCTGTAGACAATTTAGTTTACTTTATTTTCAATTAGTTAATATTCAGTCCTAAAATGAACCTAAACCGAGATATTCACAAATATCTATAAAAATAACGATATTAACGGAAAAACCATTTTATTTAGGGATAAACCCTAATTGTGCATGTTCACAATAAAACCTACTACAGGTTTACGTGAAATCCTAACCACGGGGTAAATAATTCGAGAGTACTCGAGATTCAAACTCAGACAATCAAGTCCACAATTGAACTCCCAAATTGTTACAGATCGGGTAAAATTAGTATATCAATAATTGAAGGGCCTAGTGGAAAAAGTAGTTAAGTCACTTTTTTTTTCAATTTGTAGTTGAGCACATTTTCACATTGCTGCATTTATTCTCTACAAATTAGTATGAAAATCAACAAATTGAAAAAAAGTGACTTAACTACTTTTTCCACTAGGCCCTTCAATTAGTAATTTAGCAGTTATGAAAATGCATATTATGCAAAGTTTCGTAAAGTTTAATAAACTAAGAAATGTGATCTGAGCGTCTCACATTCATTGAAGAGGCTAATTTGTAGTCTCTTCAACTACAGTAACTCGTTGAACCTTTAATTATTCCAGAAGTAATAAAGCGATTTCAACTAAATAAGTAGTCAGTAAATTTCGTTGCTCTTAAGAGCATTCAGACTAAGTTTGATAAAGATTAATTAATAAATACAACCAGTAAACATAGCAACAAACATCTTAAAT
The DNA here is from genome assembly GCA_932274525.1 of Podabrus alpinus. Taxonomy (NCBI): domain Eukaryota; kingdom Metazoa; phylum Arthropoda; class Insecta; order Coleoptera; family Cantharidae; genus Podabrus; species Podabrus alpinus. Next base: position 85,922,943 of record OW026454.1, on the reverse strand, counting down.
GGAACTTGTACGATAGAAGTTCCACTAAACTCGACTTAATTAATAATTGATTTTTAACCGCATCAAGAAAATAATAGTAATGAAAATGATTACAATAGAACATAAATGAAAACCCCCTAATTTTGTACTGTCGGTTGAACATTAAAACCTTAGAAATAGAAATGATTTTTATTGTGGATTTTAAGCTGTCTCCTCAATCCTTATTGAGTCGGTTTGGTCGATCGACAGTGTCGTACGTTATGCCAATTCGCGAATCGGCTTTGTCATATTTATTGACACGTCTCGATTGAATTAGCATAGCCAGATGAAATTGGAAGTTTTTATTTTATTTATTATTTAAACCTGAATTTGCAAACATTATTACAATTCCACCTTACAAGACGAATTATTTCAACTAATACGTGACGAAAAAGGATTCGAATGGTTTCTATTTCTACATCTGTAATCCCCCCCTCCCCTCCGGTTTGAGCATTTAATTATTGTACTAGTATTATTTAAAACCGATTCCGATTTTGTACGGTCAAATTCAAATTCCTTCCCTTACCTCTTATAAATTTCATAAACCTGAAAATTATAAAGACTTTAAAAATTTTTATTCGTTTTAATTTATTATCTTGTTAAACCCCTAATTCAAAAATTTATAGCATAGCTTTCCAGATAGGATCCTACACGTTTCCAGGGCGGCTTGAGTTCCCACAAGATTTGTCGTGGGAATATGACGACTGCGCTAACCTTTTGTCCACTGTTGATATCAGTTTAGATGTTATTTTGAATTAAATTTCATTTTACACCAACAGGAGTAGACAATAATGCACATGTGATTTTTAAAGTCCAAAAGAGATTTTCCACAAAATTTCTTAAGAAATAGGAACAAACCGGATCTTCAAATAATTCGTTTTGTGTAAAAGCATTCTAAATCATGACTTTTTCAAGTCGTAACTAAATATAGCTCGGCCTTCGGCATCGCCCAAGAATCGCCGGTTGCCTCTGTGCAATAGCAATTCAGTTTTAAGTAAAATCTTTATATGTATTTGTAATATCTTAATTAAAAATTAAGAAATTAAAGCTTGTTGATTGATCTATTACGATCAACTCACGGATATTTGGATGAGTGAGTGAGGACTTTTAATTAAATTCAACATGGATATCCCACTAATTATTGTGTAAGATACAAATTCGCTTAAACGTGGTTATGATTTTGCAAAAAAAAGTAGTAAACTGCTACAAATAAATTAAAATATTTCCGCCTAGTTTAGAAAACATAATAGGCAAAAAACTAAAATTTTACTTTTTTAATAATGCCTTACATTATTGGATTTGTTAAGAACCTTTTTAAGTAGAGTTGTTTACTTCCTATCTTTTAATCTAAATTTAAATTATATTCAAAGTATAATTTTTGTAGACTAATCAAGTTTATGTTTTCTTATAGGCGTCATGTTTAATTTTCATGTCAGAAAACTCAGTTTCGTTTCAAGACTTCGGTTATGTATATTTTATCCATATATTTAAAATTAATTTAATGTAGAAATTATACTAAAACAGCAAACATAATGTAAAACATATTCATTTAACTTTTTATTATTAGATATAATAAATTCTTGCGAAAAGATAACAAATTAATTTAAATGAAAAAACATCGCATAAATCCTTAAAAACATTAGAAAATTTTATTTAAAAATGAAATAAAGTAAATTATAAAAATTCAACGTGTAATTAATGATATTGGATTGATGTTTTTAACGGTGCATTTTTTTTATTTTTTGTATTCATGATAAAACCCAAAAAAAGCAACAAAAGATAACAAAGAAATATCAAATAAATTATTCCATTTCTGCTATGAAAAATTTTTCTTTTCTGTAATTTATATATTATTAAAATAACTTCAAACAAGCAACAAAAAATATTGTAGGTATAAATATAAATAAAATAAGTAACCTTAAAATTCATCAAAAACCGTCATGAAGTTATTATCAACAAACAATATTTCATCTTACGAATAAAATAGTTCGTTATTTAATTGATAAAAAGGGAAAAAAACTGATTGTAATAATTATTTTGGCGTTCATAATTTTTTGGCGGTATACTGTACAAGATGTTATTAATAATAAAAGAATTTGGGCAACATACCTTTTTGTAAATTTTGCTTAAGGGGTCTTTTTCCCATATCACTTATCAGTTTCTTCACCTTGTCAACAGAAGAAAGGCTCCTTTTAAAGCGTTTTTCTGAATTTTCCCTTAGTTTTAAGTTAACGTCATCGACCAGTTTCACCACTTTGTCAACCGAAGAAAGACTTCGCTTGCTGCGTTTATTAGAGTTCTCCCTTAATTGAAAATTAACGTCATCCATCAGTTTCGCCACTTTATCAACAGAAGAAAGGCTTCGTTTGGAACGTTTATTAGAATTCTCTCTTAGTTGCAAGTTAACATCGTCGACCAATTTCGCAATTTTATCTACCATCGAAAGGCTACGCTTGAAGCGTTTATTAGAGTTCTCCCTTAATTTCAAGCTAATATCGTCGATCAAATTCACCTTTTTATCAACAGAAACACTTCTTTTGGACCGCCTCTCAGAATTTCGAAGTTGACTGTTAGTAACATCGTGGAGTAGGTTTCCCATTTTGTTAACTGCAGAATTTCCCTTAGAAGGTTTGTTTAAATTTTTGGAAAGTTTAATATTCTTAAGGTGGTTGATCATTTTAATCATACTATTTGAAGGAATACTTTGAGACATCTTGATTGAATTGTGGTGAAGCTTGCTTTTTCCCGCATCATTCAATAATTTGGCCAGTTTATTAACAGCTGCGGTGCTTCGTTTATATCTACCGGCCCTTGCTTCCTCAAGCTCTTGATCCAAAATATTATTGAAGATAGCCGTTTGACGCCTTTCTTTACTATCCTTTTCAATAGCTTGAAGATATTTTAAATAGTTTTTGGTTTCCTCAAATTGGAAAGGTTCGGTTCCAGGCATATCATCAGTGGTATATTCATTGGCAAATTCAACTCCCACTTCTGGTTGTGGTTTACCGCTGTAATATTCGCTCATAATATCGCCACTATTAATCTTAGCGTTAAGTTCCAATGCGTCTAGAAATCGTTCCGTTTCAAGGGTGGATGCATCGTAGTCCTCGTATCTACTATTTTCATTATCATATGACGATAAAATGTCGGAATTGATTTCATATATGCCATCTTGACCTATGTAGATTAAGTCATCGTCTTCAGAAATTTCATTTGGTGGTAGTGGATCCACATCTTCATGAAAACCATAAATAATTGGATTTGTTAAAGCCTGGAAGGATTATGAAAAATATTAGAGAATAAATAGTATTTTTTAAGAAAGAAAAACTGGAAAAAGTTGAGTGGAAGAGAAAAACTTTTTGAAACTGTTTTTTCCTACGCCCGATAGTGAAAGTAGGATTTTCAACCATCAACTAACAGCTTAAAACAAATGGAACGTAAAATTTCCTTAGAAACGATGTAGCAAGGCTAATATGATAGAAATAAAAATAATTCACTTCATAGATTGAATGTAAATCTTTATCTAGGTTTTGATCATTTTTGAAGCGGGCGGAGGAAAAATAGTATGCATGCTTCAAGCGTAAAGTGACTTTTGTGCTCGGAGGCGATTGCATCGCTCGCCTACGGCTCGCGCTGTAAATTTCGCCTCCGAGCACAAAAGATTCACTTTCCGCTTTTAATATGCAATATACTATTTGTTTAAAAAGTGCAGTAATATGGAAATTCAAAATAAGTAACACAATCTTTCTCAAAAATTTCATGAGTACTTATTAAGCTTTTATTATAAATGGTAAATTTACGCTTGGTTTAGTACTGTGAAATTTTATATTAATATTTTTTCGCAATGCAGTTTCCAAGTTATTAGCATATCAAACATGCATAAAGCAGCAATATGATGAGAATGTGTAATATAATTTTAAGTAATGAAATCTTTGAGACAAATAAATTATATTTTTTAAATTTTGTATCAGCAATTTTTAGCATTTTGATCAATAACGCACCAATAATTGCACATCTGAGAATGAAAAGTACTGATATAGATTTTTTAAACCTTTTAATCAGCTTAGAAAAACGAATCTTGATATTTATCGAAATTGTAAATATACAGCGTGAATTCATAGTCGATTTTCTTGAGTAGTTTCGTTCCCGTTCAAAATGTAAAATAAATTAAATTAAAAGTAATATTATTAATTTAATATATTTTAGCTATACAGAGAGGATCCTTTTTTTGAAGAACATACTCAAATTAATTTTTTTTAAATAAAACACGTATTATTATTTACATAATATTCGGGAGCACGTTTAAATACTTCAATTTATAAAATATTTTAGTAAAAGTTGTGAATGAATAATTAATAAGTGTACTTACTAAATTTGAGCCGTTTCTTTCGGGACATTCTGTAAAGTATTTTTTATTCCTATCAAAAAGTTTATGTTTAATTGGGCATTTAAAGAGATTCAATACTAAAATACGTATGTACTACTATAATAATAGAAAATGATTAGTTAATTATGGTAGGCGTGTAAATTGAATAATTGCGCGGTAGTAAGTAGTAATGAATAAAAAATTACAAAATAGGAAATTTAAAACGCGTCAGAACGTTTAATATAACATGGTGTGTTTTAATAATTAATAAAATTTAACTGGGCTTCTTATAAATAACACTCAGTATAGTAGCTGCAAATAAGTTTAAACTATCCGGGGAGGTTGACCACTGAAGAAAAACTTCTAACCTTAATTACAAAACTTCCACGATATTTGCAAAAAATTTACAAATAACCCTAAAGTTTGTAGGAAATTGAAAGAATTGCAGACGTACATTCGATTCATTGATCGAGACATCACAAGAATCGGTTTTTCTGTTTAAATTTTCCACCAAATTAATTTAGTATTAGGGCTAAGTGAAAAAACTAACATAATTGAGTATAGTTGGGGGGTGTCGCGTCACTGTATAGAAGGACTAAATGGATGGAAATTTTAAATAAGAGCTTCAAAAAAATCAAAATTTTAAATAAAATGATTAATAAATAAAATCAAAATTATTAATCACGATAAAAATCTGTTAGCTAAAGTTTTTGATTGCTGAGTGACGTTAGTAATAATGACAAGGAAATAAAATGTATATAGGAATTATGAGGCGAATTACAGTAGCAGGACACGTCAGTAAGTCATCCAGTAACCAAAACCTTTGACTAACAGTGGTTAATTATCTGAAACTTTACCTGAGGTGAAAATTTCGGCCCTAAACTTAAATGAAAATTTCCTATCGGTAATAAGTGAAAATGCAAACAAATTTTAATCAAGACATAATAGTATTAAAGGTACCTATAGAAATACGAGAAATGAAATTAAAATTGAACCAAGATATGAAAAAATAAAAAAGCAGTAAAAAGAGAGACTCGAAATTAACGAAAATTGAAAAGCGATAGCATCTTCAATGTTATCTGATCTCATTAGGAAAGCTGAATCCGAAAATAAAAGGTAATTGGAAGATGGAAAGTGAAAAATTAATTTTAATAAATAAGGTAAACGAAAGAAAATATTAAAAAAGGGAATATAATTATAATTAAAATAAGGACAATATATAAATAAAAAAATAATCAAAATAACAATCATTATGTGTTATTTTATAGTTAATTACCTCTCAATACAAAAATAACACGACCTTGTTGGCTTAGCAGACCATGAAAAGGTCCATTCAAGTTTAATGTCAACTCTAATGTATGTAGTACATACCATACATGGGATGATCTTTGTAGAGATTAATAAACAAGATAAAACCCGAGTGAATAATTTAAAATTTTTATTTCTGGATAATTGAAATTTTAAGATAAAATCATTACGTTTTCTAAATTGTTATCCTAATGGCATTTAAAACAATTTTATACTAAAAGATTAAATCAAAGGGAAAATTTAACTAAATGCTGAAATTTTCTAATATTAACTGAAAGTTCGATATAAGTAGTTCGAAGAATTTTATTCAAAAGATCTTATTTATTGATCCTTTATGACAGGGCCGGATTACAAAATTTTCCTTGAACAGGTAGGCAAATAAAATAGGAGTTGCTCGCGTAGAACGTGAAAATTTTTTAAATATATGATCTCAAATAAAAATTTACAAAAACCTATGTTTGATAATACAATACAGCACTATTTCATCTTTATTGTAAATCTTCATTTGTATAATTATAATCATTAAATGCACCAAAAATTATAAAATTGAGTTTAGTTAAACTTTTTAATAATTTTGCCAAACTAAATTACCACATTTGAAAATTATTTTGAAGTAGTTTTTATGTAAACCAAATCGTCTTTACATTTTATTTTTGTATATATTATTTTTAAATTCTGTATGGTAATAAATTATTAATTTAAAATAAAAGTTTTGAAAATGTTATAAAATATTTTAAAAACTTTATGTTAAAATTCAAATCAAATATTTTAAAAGTTTTACAGAATTACAGATATTTATTTTATTTCAATTTTATTAAAATATTCAAAATTGTTATATTTGTACTTAGATCATTTCAAAATTTCCAATATTAAAATTTACAATACCTTATATTCCTATAAAAACTACCATGTTATAATAATTTAAATAAATATTTGTGAAATTTTAAAGATACAGAGTAAAAATACCTGGTTGAAGAGTATAGCAAAGCACCAAACTATCACGAACTTTTTCATAATGAAAACTGTGGTCACAAAATATCCTTCGCTCCTTATATTAGCTCGTCAAATGTTAGATTTAGATAAAAAAGCTTACATCCGCTACAATTTTTCAAGGATTATTAAAAATTATATCACAGCAAAACAATATTTAGATTAAATCTATAGAGTTTCATTTTCTTTTCAGCATGTTTGTATTTTTGTATCAAAAGACACGTACATAGGTATTATTGGAGAATAATATAAAAGTCATTAAAATTATAATTTTATAATATTATTGATATAAATTAAATATACCTACTATTAAAATTTAACATTGTTATTATTATAGTAATTAATAATAATTTATTAATTATTAATACGACTAAAACAACCAGAAACCGTGGTTCTATTCCAGGTCAGGACGATTGCACCAAGATCGATCAGTAGGCTACAAAAGGGATGTCTTTGCGGAACTACCCCATTAATTACATTTCTTTAGTAAGTCATCTAGACTTCGTCCAAATTGATCACCAATGTCAGGAAGACCTGATAAGCCACTTGAAAGAAGAGGAGCGAAATTATAATAAAATATAATTTCCTATTTAAAACTTTTTTATAACTTTCATATCATAAAACTTAACTTAATGAAATGGCTTTTGAATTTTACTAAATTTGAATAGATTTTTTATCATTAAATTTAAATGTACAAAGCAAGATATTATTAAAATTTTTATTTTTATCTAACGCAAAATTCGGTTTGATGCAAGGAATCGATCTCGCCATAATGTGCTTGGCTTCAGAATTTTACACTTCAGAACCTAATAAAAAGGGAATTTTGGTTATGATACCCAAATTTATGAGTCCCGATCTTCAAATTTCTAAAGTTGCTTAAAATATCGAATTACTGATAAACCTGTTGGTGGAAATATGGAAAAGCCACCCATGTTATTTCTACAGAACAAAAAATAACACTGTTTGCGAATACAATTGTTCTAACCTATTTTAATATTAATGAAGCCATCACATCACTCATCAACATCTCTAGGGCTTTCAACAAAATCAGATAAAACTCGAATACAATATACGTATACTAAAAATTTATAGTGTAAGTGGTTAGTGGTAAATCCACAGTTACTTATTGTTATTCCGTGATTTTGAAGCAGTAAAAATGATCGGAAAAACAAGTCGTCATTTTCGGTATAGTACTTTTAAACACTTTAAAATTTCAAGCACGATTTTAACATATCTAACAAAATAAAATTTAATCATTAATAATCAACGAACGCAGGTCGTTAGCCCTTATTACAGCTAAGCTTAACTATTAATGATTTTAAGTTTAATCCGACAGAAAACAATTAAAACTTTCTTATACTTGAGTTTAAAGCAAAACAGCTGAGCTCATATTAAAATAAAGTTTTCACGAGTCATAAATTTAATCATAGGTAATGGAATTTCTGTGATTATCGACTATAATTAAATATAATATTGGGCCTAATAGACCAATCAAGTGGGAGTTTTAAATCGAACTAATTTCAAACTATGAGAAAAGTACGCCACGACTTTTCACTCGAAATGTTGCAATAACCGTAAGAAATTCACAAGAAAGCATCACTTGATATGGATCCTTGTCAAACCTTAAAGGAACCCGCTGAAAAGAGAAATGTGAACCAATCAACCGATGAATTTTGAATTTTCCGAAAAAGCTTATTGAAAAGTTTCCACAGACATAATTTTTGGATCCCATTTGGGATTTTCTCGTAACAAGTAATCATACTGTATTGTATAGAATCTGAAAGAAAAATGAAACCATATTTTTTAAGATAAATTAAATCAAGTTCAATAATAATTAGAAAACCATTTTACATTAAGGGTGGATTGCAACGACCTTAATTTATTACTGCATATAAGTTAACTAATACGTGTTGAAGTACATAAATATATTTCCAGGTGCAGAAACCTTGATTAACCGCAACCAAGCTTATAATGGTTGCCTGTAAACCTGTGATTGGTGCAAACAATGCATTTACTAACAAGAGTTAGTGAATTAAAATGAGTTAACATGGGTTCTTCCGAAGTTTACTTTAACAATTCAATTAAATATTTAATTTTGATTTTTTGTAAAAAGATTATTATTTTAGTAAGTACATAAAATGTTGTACATAAAAACAAAAAATAATTTTATACTGAAATTAATTCTTTTCAGATTTTAAATTTAACTTTAACATTTTCTGATTTACGACATTCTGCTTAATATTTTTATTTTTCTAAAGTGCGCTCTATTCCCAATGGCTCTGCGCTTAAATTATTATAAGGTATATTTTTATTATATTTATTATATACCTAATAATAAGGATTTAGAATTATTTGCGATCCTGAGAATTGAAGGCTTGGGAGATTTTTGCACTAATAGATATGGATTTTCTCTTTGGTCAATTAGTCTAGTCAAAATATCGAAAAAGGGTCTCTGTAAATTTTTTAGAAGCATTTCATATTACTTTTTGGCAAAAGGTCTTTTTCCCCTATTTCGACCCTGCTGAATCGGAATCTGCCGGTTGCCCAACCGAAATCCCGACCGTAAGTGAGATATTCAAGATGGCGGCCAAGATGGCGCCGAAACCAGAAATCAGCGCTGTAAAGCCCCCCTTTGACTTAGGAATACGCCCAAAATGTGCAATTATACGTTTTTGAGCATGCGGAATTCAAAAATACACTCTAAAAAATTATAGGTCATGAATTTTTAAGATGGCGGCCAATATGGCGGCCGCAATGGCACCATCACCGTTATCCTTATTTTTGACGTAGAAAAGAGTGTGGCGGGTCTCAAAATATGTTCGTGGACATGAGGATTTCAAAAATACCCTCTAAAACAACATTTGAACTATACTTTTAGTTCAAGTACAAAATATAAGAGAATATTGGGTGGAACGAAAGCTTACAGGAACTTTAAAATTTACCAGTGTATCTCTCCAGAATTCAGACAGGTGCGTTTGCAGGGAGTACAGAGTTTCAGACAAGGTACATTTGCTTTCCTACAACTGCAGTTTTTTGTGTTACAAAGGCCTTTACACGTGGCAAATAACAACTTCTGGGCACGTCTTAGGTATGGGGTCTAGCGTCATGAATTGTGGGACAAGTTGATCGCCATGAACGGTCCAGCCGCAGTCTTCAAGTGGCGGCAGGGATGGCGTAGGAAGATGGGCATTCTTCCATACACAAACCTGAAATTATAAATATATTAGATACCGTAAATACCGTTTTTTACCGCCTTTCATGTAAATATCCAGGCCAACTCACTTGGTAGTGGCATCTTCTGATGTGAAGCCGAAGCGCATCTGTTGAAGGAGGGAGTGACTCTGGCTTTTTTACAGCTCCAAATAAAATACTTCGGGCTTCATCTGCACTCACAACGCCAGGATCAACCTGCATAGAAAATTAAATTCTTAGTAACATTGTTTCATAAGATAGAGAAACAACTTTAAAAAATTTTGGACGTACCTTATACAGTTTGACGACGAAGGCCTCTACGTTCTTGAGAACGTTCTCACCAAGTGGCGAGCATCCAAGTCCACTCAGAAGCTTACAGTTTCCGTCGCAGAAAAGCTTCCAGGCGCCTGTCTTCGTTATGGATGCAAGTTTGGACGTCGAATCACAACCAGTGATTGCATGGAAAGCTACCAGATGCTTTCCATGTGGCGCAGTGCCACTCATAACCCACAGATGCGAGCACTTCATTTTGGCAAAGTGGTGGGCAAGGAGAAGCACGACATCAGTGTCTCTGGTTATCACAACAATATTTTTAGCTTTACTGTGAACAGCATGAAGAATCATACGTGTATCAGCTTCCTCGTGTGACGCTCTCAGCGAATCAACATTGCGAATTGGATCGGTAGACTGAGCGTGTGAAATCTCCTTGAATCCTCCTGAGATCACCACCTCAAGATCACCAAAGTCATGTTCTAGTATTCTATCGGACAAAAATCTACACAAGTCCGCCTTGTTCTCTGAAAGGAATAAAAAGCTACTCCAGTTCTTCGGCAACGGCACGTTAGAATCAGTGATTTCTCTGCGTACTGGAACGAAACCCTTGGCTCTTTTCTTTCGTGTTCCAGCTTTTATAGATTGGGACAAATACCGGTCAAACACAACGTGAACTTCACTGTACTTGAATCCATGACTCAATATTCTTTTTATAAAGCAGTCAGCGTAGTCACCAAATGTCTCAGCTTGATGCGGACGACCCAAAGACACGACAAAGGCCATACCATCGATTATGAGAATTGAGTCGCATTTCCGGTTTACAGTTAGTAGTTTTGGGCACTCTATTCCCTTGACAATTTCCTTAATTAGAGATGCCTTTTCTGCGGTTCTCAGCTCCCCATTTACTGAAGCTAACGATATAGGAACCTTGCAAAGTTCATGCTTCAGAATTTTTTTAAGATCAATTTGTCGTCCCCCATCATATGCGGCAATCAATACACGCAAAAAGTCTCTGTCAGTTTTCATAATTTGAGTTCTATTAGATTCTTGAGAATTCTTCTCCTTGTAGAGATCACCTAAAGTGAGTGCATTGTTCTTATGTAATGTTGAATGGTAACTAACTGTATATTTTCCAGTTTCTTGATTTTTGACAAGCCTTTGACGAACAAAGTCTTGAACTAACTCCACCCCGCGGTGTTTCGCTGTCAGAAGAGCGTCAGAAATTTTTGGTGTGGCTATATCCTTAGTGGCTATATTGCTCACTACTGTACTGGATCCATTCACAGCTCCAAGGTTTTATGTTTCCATCGCCTGCAAAATTGAATTTTCATCATGGAGGTCCCTGGCACGTCTGGCACTTGTTTCTTCTTTAGGACAGGTTGCATTTGGTGCAAAATAGTAACGCTCGCATTTGTTATGAACCTAAGGCACGACATTACTTTAATATTAGTAATTAAAATAACGGTATCATTGTTTACAGATACTTAAAACTTAAAAACTTTTTTTTTACATTTTTCAGTAAAAAAAAATGGGTAGTGTTTTTTTAAAGTGTATTTTCGAATTCCCCATGCTCAAAAACGTATAATTGCACATTTTGGGCGTATTCCTAAGTCAAAGGGGGGCTTTACAGCGCTGATTTCTGGTTACGGCGCCATCTTGGCCGCCATCTTGAATATCTCACTTCCGGTCGGGATTTCGGTTGGGCAACCGGCAGATTGGGATTCAGCAGGGTCGAAATAGGGGGAAAAGACCTTTTGCCCAAAAGTAATATGAAATGCTTCTAAAATTTCGATTTTCTGAAATTTTGCCTAGACTAAATTCCTTTTCAAAGATTTAAGCAGGTGAAGGAGGTTAAGAAGATCGGATAATTCCTATATAGGGTGACCCAACCAAAACTGGTTAGTCGTAGATAGTTCGATCAAAAAAATGTATTGTAAAAGCCTTAATGAAGAATCGAACTGGAATTCTCAGGAAGGATCGACAATAATTATTAAACAAATCGAATATTCCTGGAAAGTGGGAAGAGTAATAAAATTATTTGTCCTACAAAACTTCCCTATTTTTTTTAAAGACCTTCTCAACGATACCACTTTCGATCCCTGTCCTACTTAAAATTCTTTTTCAAAAAACCAACTCTTTAGGAAGCCGACTTTTCCGGGAAATGCCAGTTCGATTCAGTTACACAAATGATTATTTTTATAATTTATTAATTTCATTTATTTGTGCTTTTTCGTTTAGTTTTCTATTACTTGTGCACAATCATTATTTTCACATTTTATTTTAAACTAGCTGACCCGGCAGACGTTGTCCTGCCCAAATTTCAACATTTGCCTAGATGTATTTTTTAGATCCAATCCGCATAATAACCTTGCGACTTATTTGGTCATCGTAAATACCAAACGTATTAAAAAAGGATTAAATAAATAAATTAATAAAAAATACAAATCAAGCTTTAATAAAAAAAAGTTTAACAAAACTGTTAAGTATTCACAAAAACCACAATAATTTCTAATTTTACTTTATTTTATTTTTGCCAATTACTCTTGTTCTTTGTGTTCTTCCTTTTCCTCCTCCCCTTCGTCTTCTAATAAGGGATTTTCAAAATCGGACAGCAATATTGGCAATACCTCTTCTTCTTTCTGTTCTTCTATTTCCTTCTCCCCTTCGTCTTTTAATAAGGAATTTTCAAAAGCACGCAGCGATATTGCCAATTCCTGTTCTTCTTTCTGTTTCTTCTTCATATCGTATAGGCAGCAGCCAATTCTTCCTCCCTTTTTCTTTGATGCAGCGTTCCATGTATAATAGCGTGGCATTTCCGAATAGAGTAAAGTCCTTGCGAGCGGATCGCTTTCGCATGTCGAAAAGAAATTTGTCAATGTTGTCGCTGGTGGTCGTTCTGCTCTTTGCGCTGCATTTGCGTCCGTAAAGTAGACACGCTGGCCGTTCTCCAAGTGAACTGCCAAATGTACGACAGTCGGGTGACGTTCGTGAATCGGAAATGAAAACAGCCGCCAAATTGCCTCGTTACAACTCACGTAACGCCCAAGTTGAAATTTCGTCACCTCGTCGTTTGCATTCGGATCGGCAATGCCAAACACCGCCATGTTGCTCCCTTTGTTCACATATTTGCAAACGTATTTGATGGAGTTGCAGTACTCAACATTGCAGTGGGTCGAGAACGTTTTCGATAAAAGCGGACAATATGGAACGATCCAGTGGTTATCGACGACGACATCGTTTCCTTTCACTTTCATCACGATTGATCTGCCGTTGTCATCTGGAGAACGACGCCGATACAATGGATATCCGTCGATTCCACTGATTGTGTCAGCCACCAACGGACGGAGAAAACGGGGAAAACGAAGACGAATAACATAGCATCTTTTGTCTAGACAACTTAGGGCTTGAGAAAGATAAGGGAGGTCACAGCAATACATACATCCATTTTTATATACATAGATTTCAGAGCAATTTAATTAGGTAAAACATGGAAGATAATTATTAATCAATTTACTTTTATTATTTTTGAGAATTTTATTAAATATTAGATTTTCGTCTTTTCGTATATTTTCTTATTTTGTTAATAATTTGATTTAAATTAAATTCTTTAATTTCGTAGCCAAACTTCCTAATTAACAAGTAAGTCAAAGTAATTTTGTGTCGATGCCCTCAGATATTTATTAATTTTCATGCTTTTGAATTAATTAGGTTTTTTTTACTTAATTTTTCTTTAAAATATAATTTTTCATTTATTTGTTAATTTTTAATTAAAATTAACGTAGAAGGTTGTCCGTTAGTCAACATTTTTGTTTTATTATATATTATACAGAATGGTATAAACAATTATTTTATATAATGAGAGACAGAAAATAATGATTTTTGAAGGTTCTGAATTTTTCATTTATAAATTACTGTTATGTATATAAATAATATAGTTTTTTGTTGATATTTATTTTTTCAATAATATCACATGAGATAAATTTTGATTTTATAAAAGATTATTCGCATGGTTTATAAAATATATTCAAATACGCAATATTCATTGACCTACCTAGATTAACAGCTGTATAATTATTTATTCAATATCTATTTTTAAAAAAATCATATAAAATATGGAAGTTTCCTTTAAATTCTTTCGAATTGAGCGCTGGGAAATTTGTTAACTTTCTAGGTATTTCATTTCATTCAAAACTTGAGTACACTAAAATTTGCGTCTAAATGGGCTTGTAATAAAAAAATTTTTGTGTACCCAAATGGAAACATTACGCAATTGAAAAATAATATGTATTATTATAGAAAATAATACAGTTACATTATTATTTATTTAGGTAGTTAAAAAGCAATTTCTCAAACTTTGCGCAATATTACGACATGCCCTCCTACCCCAGCTAAAACTGACACAGTGCAGGAAAACTATGCTTTGTATTTTTGAAATACAAATTGGAATTAAAAGCTGAAATCGATTATTTGCAACAGTCCCCCACCCTCGACCTATTATTCACCTTTAATTTGGAAATTTTTTCATTAAAAGTGTTGTAACCTTCCAATGCAGAAACTTTACCAAAAATTTATTTTTCAAGACAAATTTGAGTGTAGGAATTGCTTTTAAATTAATTATCTCCTATAATCTATTAAAAAGGTAATCCTATTCGAATTTTGTAGGTTTTGACAAGGAAAGATCTTGCAAACTCTGCAACCCCTTCAATGACATATGCGGGTGCAATATTTGCTCTGTCATTATTAATCTGTGGTTTATATAGCCAAACTATTGGGAATAGATTAATATTAATTTTATTTCTGTTTTAAAAATATGACGAATTTATGCTTGGTTTGGTATATTTTTAATAAATATTTTATATACAGATCTGTCACTTTTGAAAAGTAACGTATTGCATTTTGAAATTTTGCAATAAATCAGTAACAGCGCACAATTTAATAACAAAAAATGACAATCCAAATCTATTTATGCAGCATAGCTATAATCCAAAATAAAAAAACTTTGCACACCCTGTACTGAATGTATATATTTATTTAAATAAGTAAAGGTAATTTGTTAAAGAAAATTTAAAATGTGTTGTATAATTTTTTTGAATAATTTTACGATGTAAATTTTTGTAATAAACTTTTAAAGTAACTTTTAAGGAAATGCATTTTCGAATTATAAAAGTAAATAATAAGGTGTTTTATTGATACAAGCACCCGCGTGGGAAACAAACTCGACAACTTAACAATACTACAGTAGAAATAAATTTGAAAATTTATTCAAAAAAGAAATTCTGAACAGCTGGTGTAAATCAGAGTAAATAAGTGTTCCGAAAAGAACAAAAACAATACCTAATAATTTTCTTTTAATAAGCGAATAAATTTTCAAAATTACGAAATAAACTTAAGTGTTTTACGAGTGCACGTTAAGGGTAAGAATTCCTTCCCAATTTTGTTTATTACATTATTTGTTGGTTACTTTTGAAGTTGAATTTATGAATGAAATTTTTACGTCTAAAAATGGAATTCAACAAATATGTTTTTGTATAACTTTGATAATGTTGTGTATAAGCTTTCCAAAGATTCTATTGTCGCTTTCAAATGTTTTTCTAAATATCTTTTGTAATTTTTGCTGGATAATCATTTATATAATGTTTGAACAAAATTATTTACAAAATAATATTGCAGAATAGGTGGGCGAACGGTTGAGAGGTTAGCTTCTCATTCCAAGATTCACGGGTTCAAATCCTGTGAGGTGCTATCTATATATAGAAGGAATTTTCGCTTCCCAAATGTCTCCAGATAACATTATACTAGTATATGGCTTAAAAATTTCTCTGATTGGAGTGAACGGTGTAAAAACCGTCTATTTCCGTGGTTCGGAATCCACGATAAGCTGTTGAAAATCTGATGTATACATAGTACATAATATTGCAGAATGGCAAAATTACTTAGTCCACAGCGGTAACTTGGTGTCATCACTGGTTGTATTACAATGCGGAAACTCCGGGTACTAATACCGGACTTCACGAAATTTCTTAGCTCACGCATACTGTGAACATCATCGGTACTCTGTGTATGAGGTGCTAATAACCTATGATGTTGATACACCTAGTAAAATACAAATATAATTAAAACAAACATGTTCTATAATAACAAACAGTTATTATTACAAGTGCGAATTTATTACAATGCGAATGTGAAACTGTACGTCTTTTCATACACCAAAGTAAATTCTATAGAAGTTGATGGATCCATTAGCATGTTGGCTAAAATTAGAAATACTAAAACACGAATTATTACTTAGTTCTGAAAAATATGGCAATCGTTAATGCATATCCACAAATTAGTCTCTAATGTATTTATAAAAGTGTTTTCCCTATGTTTATAAATTGTGCCATAGGCGATTATTTAAGGTGAATTACATCGATGAATTACATCATTTCAATGTAAATTTGAGAACAAGTTCAATAAAGAATAAAAACCAGTATATGGTTAAACAAAAAGTACAGAACGTGCGTAGACATTCGGGTTGAAATAGACTTCATGTTAGACAAATACAACTTCTGCAAAAATAACCAAGATAATGCGAAGGCCCCATCATCTGCATAAGATGCAAATACAGGTAGCCCGTCACAAATTGACCACACATTCTTTATCGTATGGCCAGTTCCGTTGGTCCCACGTATATTTTACCTATATGAGGTTGTTAATTCTCATCGTAGTTATTATACTAATTTTCAGTAATTAGTTACTGAAACAGCATATATACAAAAATTTACGAACGTTAACTGGAGTTGAAAACATAGACTCCAGTGACAAAGACACGGGCGATTTAAATGACTTTATCAGCAAAAAAAATCAAATCTTCTCCAATAATGGAACATATCTCAATATCAGCAACCAGTCAATTACTTAGAATCATTGAGTCACGAACCACTACCACAGGAGTGGGAAACATACCATAATAGAAAACGATCAAGAGGCAGTCCGGGGGAACATATTAAAGCTAAACGGCAAACCTTTGTGAGTGATTACTGGCTAAGCCAGCCGGTAAGTACTTCTAATCGATTTGACCCACTAGAACGGGATCAAGTTGAACCCGGAAACGGCGAGACAAGCAATGCCCCCAAAAAAGTTGAAAAAGTACCACCAATATTTGTAAGTGGAGTCGAAAACATAAGTCCATTGTACAAATTGCTAGATGAAATGGCAAAAGACAATTATATCCTAAAAATATTATACAATAATCAAGTTAAAATTCAACTGGGCACAGCGGAGGCATACTCGCCGGTTGTCGAGGCTCTAAAGAAAAAACACACAGAATTCCATACGTATCAAAAAAAACAGGACAGAAGCTTTAAGGTGGTTTTACGCGGCATCCATTCTAAGATCGACATACAAAATCTAAAACAGGAAATAGAAACCTACAATCACATAGTATTAAGAATCACAAATATGCAGAACTCAGCCAAAGCCCCACTACCCCTATTTTTAGTAGAGCTACAATCCAAAGAAAACAACAAAGACATTTACAAAATAAGAAATCTTCAGCACTCGATAATAACTTTTGAGCAGCCACATACTAAAAGAGACATACCACAATGTGCAAGATGTCAGGCGTATGGACATACCAAAACTTATTGCAATAAAACTCCTAACTGTGTGAAGTGCTTACAAAAACACTTCTCTAAGGACTGCCCCAGAAAGGAAAGAGGACCAGAGGTCAAGTGTTGTAACTGCGGTGGGGAGCACCCTGCCAACTACAAAGGTTGTATCATACGAAAGCAGCTGATACAAAAAATTTACCCTCCATTAAGAAACAAACAGTTAATAAATAGTCAACAGAGTAACACGTCAAACATTACAATAGGAAGATCTTATGCGCAACAAGCAAGAGGCAATCCCCAACTTGGAAACTCTCAACAACAACAACCTAATAACGCCCAACAACAGGATAGAAATATTTACCCCCAACAAATACCAACATCACAAACACATCAACCTAACAATACCCTTGAAGCGATGCTGACACAACTAATGACTAAAATGGATACCATACTAAATTTACTCACAGCCCTTATCACAAAAATGCCATAATGATCCCCACACTAAAAATGGCAGTCTGGAACGCCAACGGTCTGGCTCAAAGAGTATCAGAACCTAAAGCATTTCTAACTAATTTGAACATTGACATAATGATGATATCTGAGACGCATTTCACTAAAAAGAGTCATCTAAAAATACCAGGATACGAAATATACAACACCCAGCGCCCGGACGGAGCGGCATATGGGGGCACTGCAGTAATAATTAAATCATCAATTAAACACAGCGAACAAGAACAATTCAAAGAAGTATACTTGCAGGCAACCAGCGTCACCGTAGAAGACTGCATTGGTCCAATCACACTCACAGCTATCTACTGTCCACCAAAATACACCATTAAACAAGAGCAATTTACACAATTCTTCAAAACGCTTGGAAATAGATTTATTGCGGGAGGAGACTTTAACGCTAAACACCCGTGGTGGGGCTCTAGATCACAAAATCCAACACCGAAGGGTAGGCAGCTTTACCTAGCCCTGAAAAAAGACAACCTACAAACGGTGTCAACTGGAGAGCCCACCTATTGGCCTGCAGATCGAAGAAAGATCCCTGATTTGATAGATTTTTGCGTAACTAAAGGAATAAATGCAAACAACATCAAAGCCGACTCCTGCTTGGACCTATCTTCAGATCATTCGCCAATAATAGTTACAGTCAGTTCACTGTTAACAGGAAAACAAACATACCCATCATTTTATAATAAAAAAACGGACTGGAATGAATTTAGAAATATCCTAAACGAGCGAATCAACACTAATATACTATTAAAAACTGAAGAAGAACTTGAAACAGCAGTGGAAAAATTTAACATAAAATTGCAGGAAGCCGCATGGGAGGTCACTCCGAAGTACGAAGCGACTAGAAAAACACTAACTTGTTCTACATCTATTAAAGCTAAAATACTTGAAAAACGTCAATTGCGAAAAAACTGGCAAACAACAAGATCTCCACACGACAAAGCAAAGTTCAATAAAGCCATTAAAGAACTTAAAAATCTAATAAATGAAGAAAAAAATGCAGCTATTCAACGACACCTGGAAAATTTAACCTCAACGGAGGCCACCGAGTATTCTTTGTGGAGGGCGACTAGAAGAATAAAACAACCACAGACTCACATCCCACCAATCAGGTCAGAAGATGGAAAATGGACTAGAACTGATGAGGAAAAGGCAAAAGTGTTCGCAAAGCATCTAGAAAAAGTTTTTCAACCCTTCCCATCTGAAATAAGCAATGAAAAGGAAAGAAAAATAACCGAATTTTTAGAAGTACCCCACCAAATGGATTTTCCTATAAAAAAATTCAAAATAAAAGAAGTAAAGAACATTATATTGAAAGAAATTAACCACAAAAAATCACCAGGCTACGACTTAATAACTGGTAGAATTTTGCAAGAACTACCAATGAAAGCAATTAAATTCATCACTATATTATTTAATTCTTCGTTAAGATTGAGCTTCTTCCCTCTTCAATGGAAAGTAGCAGAAATAATAATGATCCCAAAACCAGGTAAAAATCCAGAGGAGGTGACGTCTTATAGACCTATAAGTCTGCTCCCAGTTATATCGAAGGTGTTTGAAAAACTACTGTCAAAACGTTTGAAGAAAATCCTTCAAACAAAACAACTCATACCCGATCACCAGTTCGGGTTCAGAGAGAAACACTCAACCATAGAGCAAGTCCATAGACTAGTCGAAAAAATCAATACGGATCTAGAAGAGAGAAAATATTGCTCGGCGGTGTTCATGGATGTGTCACAGGCATTCGACAAGGTCTGGCACCAAGGATTGCTATATAAACTAAAAAAGATGCTCCCCTACGATTTATATCAACTAATAAAATCTTATATCAGCAATAGACACTTTCTTGTCAGATATCAAGAAGCATACACAGAAATCTATCCAGTTGAGGCTGGAGTACCGCAGGGAAGCGTCCTGGGGCCGACCTTATACCTACTCTACACCTCAGATTTACCAACAATGGCACAAAACACTACGGCCACGTTTGCGGATGATACGGGCATCATGACATCACACATCAACCCCATATTTGCATCTGAGCTAACACAAATAAACCTACACAAAATAGAAAAATGGTTAAAGACTTGGAGAATAAAAGCAAACGAGACGAAGTCCGCACACGTTACGTTTACACTGCGGAAGGAGACTTGTCCTCCAGTTACCCTTAACGGAGAACAGATCCCACAGACAGAAACTGTAAAGTACCTGGGCATGCACCTGGACCGGCGCCTAACCTGGAAAACACATATATGGACGAAAAGAAAACAACTAAATATACAATTTTATAAAATGTATTGGATGATAGGTAGAGACTCCAAACTTTCCCTGGAAAACAAGTTATTAATATACAAAGCAATAATCAAACCCATCTGGACGTACGGCATACAGCTGTGGGGCACTGCATCCAACTCCAATATAGAAATACTCGAACGATTTCAATCAAAGATGCTCAGAAACCTGGTCGACGCCCCATGGTTCGTTACAAACGAGATCATAAGGAAAGATCTGGCTATACCTACGGTGAAGGAGGAAATTGTCTCCTTCAGCGATAAATATAAAAACAGACTTAGTGCACATCCAAACAAACTAGCAGTGGGCTTGATGGAAGACCAACACAGGGAAGGCAAGCGCAGACTGAGAAGACTCAAACCTCAAGACTTAAGAAGCAGGCTTAAACATTGAAGATACTCGATGGTATAACTTAGATTACCCTGTACAAAACTGAATTCATGTGAATTAATACCATAAGGGTGGAAACCACTGGGATTTCACTTAAATATGTCTCCTTAGGAAATCGTCAATACATTTACTTATTGTTAAAGACAGATTGTAAATATTCTGGGTAAATAAAAAAAAAATAATGGAACATTAATTTGATAATAAATTTATTGTATAGCTTATGTTATCAATAAGGGGACGATTAATTGGATTCATGGGCACATCCACATCTCCTACCAATTTTTTTCTTATAAACCTTTAACTTTTTATAAGAAGAACCATTTTTTGTTTCAAATTTTTTCATTGATGCTGGCAAAATAATTTTGGCAATAATCAATATTGAAAATCGTTAATTTTCAAGAGCTCAAGCAAACAGAAGCTCACATTCGATTTCGAGCGGAACTACCTCACGTATTTTGTTGACGGTACGTGCATTTTCATCTAGTCCAAACACTTAGCCGCATTTTACATCACCTTTGCTTGGTAAACTGCCTCACGGTTTGCTGTATCCCTCTTTATTTTTATTCAATCCGACCGGCCGAGGATGTACTTCCTCGAAGCCCACACGTAAATTAATTAAAAATTTACATTGCTTTCAAGTCAGTTCTTCAAACACCCGTTTAAGGGAATAAGGCGAGCTTAACTCGCAAAATATCCTACAATCCCGCCTTAAAGCAAAAAAAAAGCTTTTTACATCAGAAGTTCATCGTTCATTTTACGTGTATTAAATTAAATCATTTTCACGCTTTTTCCAAGTCAAGAAAAATCTAGATCCGTGTTTTACGAATCTGTCGTTTTTTGGATCAGTCGCGCGCAGGCAAAGTTTTTCCAAGTTTACCGTAAAAACCTATAGAAGCACACAAAAATAATAAGAAACCTTCATCGGAAATTATTTGGGTTCTAAAATGAGCAATATCACTCGCAATCACCCCTGCAACCCCACAATACCACAAGGCGTTACTCATGTTTTTTGATGACACCTTAATCCCAAGTGAATGAGGATACTACTTCCACCAACTACGCGAGGACAAGCCACTCAAGGTAGTAATTCGAGGTATCCCTAAGGAGATAGATACCGAAGAAGTAAGAAATGATCTCCATACGCAAGTGGCAATGGTCGTATCCGAGGATAGAATGAAGCGGGGCAGGGACAAGAAACTCCTTCCCCTCATCATCATCACCTTAATACGAAACGATGACGCGAAAAACTATTTACTATCGAGAAGATTATTGACATCCCGATCCAGGTGGAGACCTCCAACCGAAGAACCGGGATTAGTCAATGTTATAAGTGTCAGGGATTCGGACACGCACAAAGATATTGCCGCGCCGGTCCGAAGTGCGTGAAATGTGCACGAGCACATATCTCATACGAATGTTTAAGGCCGACGCAACAGAAGGCGGCATGTGCAACCCAGGAAAACGTCAGGAGGATGGCATAGAAGAGCGCCACCCAACCCAAGACCAAACCGTGAACAACCGTTCGCGAAAAGAACTCCCAATGGCTAAAGTCGCGGCCCCAAAACTGCGCCTCTAATGGGAAACCGAGGATAAAGAACCCAGGATAAAGAAGAGTTCGCGGAAGTCATCTCTTCATCCTAGCGGCTCTCACCAGGAACAACCTGAACCCGGATGTGATCGACTAAGTTATTAGAAAAAGGAATGGGAAGTTAAAAAAAAATTTATGCAACGAAGTACTATTTTTGGACACTTTGAAATTTCATTTAATTCGTAATGTTTACTTTCTTATTTATCTACAAACCAACCTTAGGAATATAAAATAGAGAAGTTTACTCTATTTTATTACGTGGTCGTTACCTACCCTTAAGAGCAACACGTAGACAGCTGTTTGAACATCAACACCTGATTTACGGATATTAAATGATATATTTCGATTTGTTGGTACCCTCATTTACAATAATTATCGTGGAAGGATATACAATAAACAGAATGAATTAACTGTTATGTGTAAAATTCCCAATTAATAGCAATTTTATGAAATGTTAATTGAGGAATTATTTATGTGTATCTATTGAAATGTCTTTCAATTCAAGAATCATCAGGTTCAGTTCGGTTTCAATTATTTTTTTAATATTAAAGAACCTCAATAATATTTGCAATAACTTTGTTACGTAGTTCGAAGCATAAACTGCTTTGTCTATGTTCGAATCCCACATTAGCCTTTTTGCAATTTACAATAACTTTTCCAAAGATCAAGAAATCAACTACTGCTTACTGATGCAAGTTTTGAATTCAATTTTATCAAACAAAAAGTGAAATCTAAATCCACAAAATGTAACCAAAAGTAGTCAAACTATTAAGCGTAATAATTAATGCCTTTTAGGTTAACGGAGAACTTAGAAATTCTTGTAGTCGCCTTAGCACATAATCAATCATTATGGAAACGATAACTTGACATCGGTTCTATGTAAACGAATATTATCCTATGACAATCTGACTTGAGGGTTAGAAACATAAGGAATAAGGAATTGGGACAAGTTTCAACCGATAATGTTTATACAGTCTTCGGCGTATTACTCGTTCAGAATGAAAACGAGATGGATCAACCTTCGTGACAGGTAACCCCCAGATAACCTTAAACGCTGCAGGTTTTAACTAAAGATATCCAAATAACTAAATTTTCATTTCGGATAAATCAGCTTTTTGTTAGCAATACCTCCGAGCTTATCCTACAGCGGAATTAAGGATAAATAACCACAGTTTTTTACAAGTTTCCAATTTTGGCCTAGATAACAAACATTACAATAACAATAAAATAATAAACACTACGAAATATAATTTTTCTCATACATTGCAAAATGTATTTCCTTCCTGGTTTACAAATGTAAAATCAATATTATCTCAGTCGAGATAAACTCTTAGTTGAAGAGGCGCAAATAACTTGAAAAGAAAATATGATACCCAAAGCCTGAAACACATTAAGAGATTGTATAATGAGGGAAGTTTTTAATAGCGTGCATAAATGAGTCCAATCGGAAAAATGTGTGTTTTACTTTACCCCATTTTATCTTAAACGAAAATTTAAGAATGCGAGTAAAAGTGTTAATTAAACAATTTAAACTCACAAATTTTTCTTCCAATTTAAAAATTATTTATTCAGTAAAATTTTCAGCCTCTTTTCTTCAAAAGCAATTCAATATTACGAAAGCAGTTTTGTTTCTGTATTTCTAGGCTTTATTGTTCTACCCGTACGTACCTAATCGGTCTGCTATTCTTAGCTGAATTTAAATATTTAAAGAAAATTTATCTTTTAATTTAAATTTTGAGAAGGTTTTTCTGTGCTTTATTGCTAAATATCAGCAGTTCTCAATATTATTATTATGACGAAAAGATAATTTTTAGTGTTATTTTGTGTATTTTTATAACTTGTCGGAAAATTAAAAGTTTATAATAATTTTTGTTCCAGTTAATGATGCAGAAACGTGACATTGTGCTCACAGTAGTTTTTGCAAGCTTGGCAGCTTTAATTTTGATTGCTGGAATCGGAGCTGCTTGTTACTTTTTCCATAAAAAACGCCGAAAGCGTGACAACGACGAAGACGACTTTGCTGAAGGAACACCAAAAGTTGAGAACACAAGGGAAAAGAAAAGCCGACTAAATGGTTTCTTGAGCCTGAAGACACCGCTTATATCAACTAAAGCCCTGGGGTATGTCAAATTTTTTACATGCATGGTATTGAATTTCGCATTTTCAGGGGGTTTTTTGTTTCACAATGCTGAACTTCGGTAATTGCATTTTTTGTGATTCGATTTTAGAACATTTATTTTGAAATGTTAAAAAGTTCTGATATGATGAATTTTTTTCGGTGTAGATAAGCATCATTATTATTTTATTAAAAATTTGCTTCTTGAATCTCATGAAAATGAAAATTTTTAAAATGTATTCTGTTTTCTTAAAATTTTTTTTTAAATCGACTGTAATATAGCTTTAAAAATTTTCAATAGATTTATATCCGTACTTTCCGTGAGAACTTAAAAGTTAAAGTGGCTTTTACAAAGTTGCAATTTTATTTTTTACTTGAACGGTAAAGTGATTATTACTGAACGAAGGAATTTACTTTATATCATGATACATTGTACAGAGTAATTCCGTATAAGGATATCTGATTACACAGACAATCGAGCGAAGTAGGCAATAGTCTAGGTTATTAAACCTAGTTTCCGGGTATAAATTTAAGATTTTCTGTTTTGGTTTGAAATTTACGTTAAACTGTGTATTATGTTTCAAATTAATGGCCTGCAGAAGTAATTTATTGCAAATTGAATTTATTTCTTATCTTTTCACTAAAGATTTAACCATCAAAGTATTCCTAATGTAAATTATTAGGGGCAAAATTCATTTAAATAAAATTTTAACTGATACAGGATGGTCGCTAGCTCAGCTAAATAATGAAAGACTTCCTAAACCTAACCTAATATTATTATACCACCTATTAATATGTACCTAAAACCTGAATGTGAAAATTAATTTTTAAACACTGTTGTGTAAAAACCTGAACCCAACCTAAACGTAACGTAAACGTAACCTAAACGTAACCAAACCTAACCTAAACCTAACCTAAACCTAACCTAAACCTAACCTAAACCTAACCTAAACCTAACCTAAACCTAACCTAAACCTAACCTAAACCTAACCTAAACCTAACCTAAACCTAACCTAAACCTAACCTAAACCTAACCTAAACCTAACCTAAACCTAACCTAAACCTAACCTAAACCTAACCTAAACCTAACCTAAACCTAACCTAAACCTAACCTAAACCTAACCTAAACCTAACCTAAACCTAACCTAAACCTAACCTAAACCTAACCTAAACCTAACCTAAACCTAACCTAAACCTAACCTAAACCTAACCTAAACCTAACCTAAACCTAACCTAAACCTAACCTAAACCTAACCTAAACCTAACCTAAACCTAACCTAAACCTAACCTAAACCTAACCTAAACCTAACCTAAACCTAACCTAAACCTAACCTAAACCTAACCTAAACCTAACCTAAACCTAACCTAAACCTAACCTAAACCTAACCTAAACCTAACCTAAACCTAACCTAAACCTAACCTAAACCTAACCTAAACCTAACCTAAACCTAACCTAAACCTAACCTAAACCTAACCTAAACCTAACCTAAACCTAACCTAAACCTAACTTAAACCTAACCTAAACTAAAGTCATTGCACTGTAATTTACATTTAGCTGTTTTGCCCTTGCGGGTCTTACTATTTACACTTTACACAATTTTTGTTTCACTGAATGTTTATTTATTCACTGCTATTCCAGACTTAATCTTTTTTTTTTGTTTCCTTACATCACGCCTCGACGCTGCCCCTCATGATCTTCTTTGGTCGAAATAATGGACTTTATCATATCCGCCACTTTGCACCACTCGTCCTTGCCTTTCAGCATTACTGTTATTAAGATTTTCGAATCGAGATTAATGTCAAAGTTTGTGCTCGTTGGCGGTTATTGCGTCGTTCCTTTTCATCCTAACCATCGAGCTAACCATGCATAAAATCGTGAATTCCATGGTTTTATGGTGGGAATGAGCAGTCTGGTCCAGACTCCTGTTGTAAGAAGTCTCCTATCTCTCTTGCCAGTCCTCCTCTGTTTCAAGACAGTGTCTTGCCTTTTCAAAGTTGCTGCCGTAGTTCTTCGCTTTTTCTATCGCCAATAGATCTATCGGGGGCATGCCTGCGATCACTAGTACCGCGTTTTCCGGTACCAAGATACCATGCGAGCCCCAACGCGACTTTATGTTGTACCTTTGCCGTGGTACTGTTTCTGGTGGATTTGTACAGACATGGCGCCTACCCGAACCGGAAAGCCGTACAGCAGAATCGAATGGATGACAGATGCCAGTCCTCGTCTCTTCATCGACTTTGGACCTTGTAGGTTGGGCATTAACCACTCAGGGCGGTGTAGGTTTTTTCAGTTACTAAGGTGGTACCTGTTAAGAAGTTGCGCCTCTTGTTGATGGTTATGCCCAATCTCATAAACTCGTTTTGCGGAGTTATCTGCTAGGTCCTCATTTTGAAGGTGATGGGCTTGATTTTCCTCTTTCCAGTGAGAAAGACTGCCTGTATCTTTTGAGGTACTAGGGTAAGTCCTCTAGACTGTACCCATGAGGTGATCTGCGTGATGTCCTCATCAACCCTCTCCATGAAGAAATCTTCCATTTTGGCCGCCACTATTAGTGTTAGGTCATCAGCGAAACCCACCAGTTAGACGTCTCCCGGCGGCAGTTCGAGATCCAACATTCCGTGATACGTGACATTCCAGAGTGTCGGGCCCAGAACTCCTCTTGTGACTATAATCTCTACCTGGAGGTTTTTTCTCGAACCGTTAATGTTCTACCGGTAAGGTAGCTTTTTGAAGCATTCGTGGTGGCTCTGTCGATGTTCAATTCGTTGAACGTGTTACGAAAATCCAGTGTAACCATGGCGCATAATTTTTTGGTTCTCCAGGTTGCGAGATGTTTCTCGCTTTACCGTTTTTAACATTGCTTGGACTGCATAGATGGTTGATCTGCCCTTTCTGAAACCGTATTGGCTTCAGTTCAACCCTCCACTCAACTGTGCTTGTGAACAAGACTGTTCTTGCAGTCGGTTCAGAATCATTCGTTTGTAAAGTTTCCAAGCTCAATCCAGAAGGAAAATAGGCCTATAGAAACTGGATAGTTCGAGGGATTATTATCCTTTTTAAGAGCACTAGGGCCGCTTTCTTCCATGGTGTTGGAAAGTTACCCCTTTAGCATGGTTGTTGAGCACCCTTAGGACCTTAGTCAATCTGATCATGGTTTTCCATAATAGTATAGTAGTTCCCCTTCTTCAAAGTAGGTTGCTCTTAGATTTATAAGGTATGGTAAAATACCCCTATTATGCATCTCTTCTAAAATACATTTACATTGAGCGGAATTTAATGTACTTTTTGTTCTCTTCCTTGTTCTTCATGTGCCTTGTCTAGATTTTTTATTGTTCTTATAATTTTTTCGATTGCCATAATTGCCGATTCGTCCTTTCCTATTCTGTTTAGGATCAGGCGTTCAGACAGTTTTCCTACGTGATGGATTAGGCAAATTGGTCTGTATGATAAACTTAAATCTTACATAACCTATACTTATCTACTATAACTTTTTTCCGCCCCCTGTATATAAAACCTAAATGTTTAAATTTATTATCAAACGTTGTTCTACAAAATAAACCTAACCTTACCTTATATGGGCGAAATTTTCAAAAAAGGTATCTTTTCTTGTTCGTCCCTTTCCTTTCTTATTACGATTTTGAGCATCGTGATTAGAAGCCTAGTATTTGAAATATCTGAGGCATGTTTGGACCCTACATGTTGTCATACCAATCCTAATCGTTGATGCGGTGATGACCGCCATTGTTTGAGTACGAGGCTACTCCTTGTGTCTCGGACCCCATGACCTCTGATACATCTTCTAACGTTTCCATCTTGTGTCAGAACGTCAATATCTCTTAAAAGAGCGTTACCACTTTTGCCAGATGCGTCACCTCCATGATACTAATTTCGATCTAAATCATGGAACCACAATGTCTTCACTTTTCTTCTCCTCGGCCACTATATTTACATTTGTGGTTTTTCAAATTCTTAGGATAGCTTCAATTGCTTTCTTATCACTGCAATGTTCCATGTGCTTCAGACTATCTAAGTAGAGAAATCCCGTTTCTTGTATGCAGATTTTTTCGCTTTTCTCACATATTCAACCTTTTTGTTTTTTGAGAGCTGATCAACTGCTGTTCATTTTTAGTTTCATCCTTTTCACTTCAACAAGTGAAGTCTCTTCCAACGCAATGTAGGCTTATTAAGCTATGCTGTCAGTATAAACATCTCTTCTTTTAAGTTCATGAGCTGCTTCGGTTCTTATTTTCGAGTCCATAGCGTCTGTGATGCCATGTTTGTATCACGATGCTACACCCATTTTCAACTTCTAAGAAATGAATTCCGTCTGTATTGTTGTATTCGCTCTAGGTGTTTCCCCTTGTCTTCGAGACATGGAGACTCTGGGCTCCGCCTCTTGTTGACTGAGTTAAATTAATGGATTTGACTGAAATGAGAATTTCTTCTTTTTTAACCATCATCCTCTCTTACATTTCTTCCAATGAAGCAACCGCACTTTTGATTATAGCCGTTGTCTGCACCTTTTTAGAACTAGTAGGAAAATAAATTTTAGAAGACCAGTATTTCCTCAACAATTTTTAAGAGCTCCATCATCTATGTAGAAGTAAAGAAACGCTAAAAATTTCGATGTTGTATTTTTTGTTTTTTTTTGTAAACCTTGTACCTATCTTTTAAACAAACACTTTTCTGATAAAAAATTTAACGGGATAAAACTTTGGTCTAACACACTTT
The DNA here is from genome assembly GCA_932274525.1 of Podabrus alpinus. NCBI lineage: Eukaryota > Metazoa > Arthropoda > Insecta > Coleoptera > Cantharidae > Podabrus > Podabrus alpinus. Next base: position 85,893,573 of record OW026454.1, on the reverse strand, counting down.
CTTGAAAAACTAATCCATTTCAAAGAAAAAACTAAAGATCTACAAACGAGAATTTGTATGCTTACATTCAAAAAGAATAGTTGGATTTTTGTAGGTAATAATATAAATTGTTGACTGAATCACTTTAATCAAATGCACTCTACATTAGTTTGGTTTCATTTAATTTGAAAATTTTCAATATAAATTTCCATCAAAATCTGAATTATTACGAAATAAAAGTAAAATGGTCATATTGAAACAACTTTGTGTTAAAGTTTGTTACTAAACAATTTTGAAATATAACATTCGTTGCAAAATATAATAAAATCGATGCACTTGGTAAGTTTTATTGCTTTTATCATACATTTTCCCCTTAAATAGACTAGATAAAGCGAGATATTGCAAATCAATATAGTTAAATCAGTGAAACGCAAAGTCTCCTAAAAGTATATAAATAAGAATAAAAATTTACGCCAATTAACTGAAATTTTACGGCCGCGAGACTCACATTTAACGTGGAATGCAAACCACGGGACAACAGCACTAAAGATTAATTTCAGCCAATATGCAATTTTTCTTGTAGTTAAGCGCGATCAACCGTATAAAAGAAAAACATTTACTATCGTTGAAGTATAGGATTTTCTCGTTTAAACTTTTGCTCTTACCATTTTACATTCTCAACTGGAACAAGACTACCATTTGCGACGCTGAGCAAGCGATAAAGAAAATTTATGTGTTAAATGGCCGTATAGTTTGCCCCTAAACGTATTTTTTGGTATACAAAAGCTTAGGAGAAAATTATGAATTTTTATGAAACTAGGTTTTGATTTTTTCATCTACAACGTGCGGTTCTTTTGAATATAATGAACTGTTCGTGCATGGTTTTATGTGTTCATATGAATTTTATGAGATAAATAGCCTTTTAAAGCGTCGAGTTGTAAACTCCCCAAGCGAATTTAAAAAAATTGTGGTACTAAAATATAACATATTTGTCAAATTTTATTTTATTTTTCAGGAAATACGGTTAAATTAAAACTAAGAGTTTTGTTGGAATTTAAAGAAAATTGTTGTAAAATTTGAAAATTTGTAAGTAATTCCCATTTGCCATTGCTGCAGACAAATGAACAGTTTTCAGGTAGAGATGTGTTATTGCTGCTCGTGACACATGCAACAATAGCTGTGACTCCTTCGACTGCATTATCACAGGATTGCAATAATTTACCCCCAAATTCGCATCTCACAGTTGAATTTGTCGGTAAATTTAGCGAAGTGCATGATCCTGTAAGCACAACAATTAAAATAAATGTTTGCTGTATCATACTTTATACTCACGTGAACATGTCGGTAGATTTGGATCCCATGCTCCATTACGACATATGGAATACAACGTTTCAGGTGGATCATTATTATAGCCTTCGTTACAATTCACTATAAGAATACTTAAAGCAACGGCAAAATTTTGTCCTGTGTTCGTGATTGTTTGGCCAGTATTGGAATAATTTCCGTTGGCTAGATTATTCGGTATCGGACAGAATCCTCTGCAACGATAAAATTTGAGAATTAATTTTTTAGAAGTTTCAGACCGCAATTCCCCAGATTGCGTGATAAAATTTAATTTTGTTAACTCGACTTTGCATCTCGTCGAGCAATTTGTTATAACAACAAAGCTTATGTTAACAGAGTTCGTTTAAATGATAAATATTGCTAACTCGTGAAGCACTTAATTTAATTAAAATAAAAAAATTGACTCAGTAATGAGCGACCCTTCAATTATTCAAATTAGAAAAAGCAAAAGTCAAAAGTTGGTGGTTTTTCTACCTCAGGGGCGGCGCGATGGTAGTTGTAGATGTATTTACTGGACATAAATCTTCATCCGAACCATCTGCACAATCTGTATAGCCGTTACATCGAGCACTCAAACGCACACATGCTCCATAATTGCATCTGAATGTAAATCTTGGACAAATTATTAATCTACCACATAAACTCAAAGTTTCATCTGAATTATCCGAACACTCAGTTTTTCCATCACACATGAAATGGTCATCCAAACACTGGCCAGAAGTGCACCGAAATTGGTTCCGACTGAAATTAAATAAATTAAAATTTGAATATTTTCCCAATTAATTTAATATATTTTCTCGACGTGTTTGTATTTTAATTCAAGTGCAATACTTGGAAATTAATTTATTTTAATTTAATTTCGTCCAGTCGAGTGGTCGTTTGGGAAAGAAAATTTAATTAATTTTGTCGTTTAAAATTTGAAAAATCATCTTGGAAATTGTCACACTTAGGATGCAATCATAAGTCTTGTTAGATTATTGGATATTAACTATCAGGCTTTGGCGTGAAAATGATTGCGCAGTTGATAACGGTCCGTAGTTGGAAAATTAGACAGTTTGGTTGTACTACTAAATTAGGGTGCGAAGTAAATTTCACGGTTGTAACTTTTGTTTGCGTGCAATTAAAATTAACTCTTAATTTTCACGACATTCTTAACACCCAAAATTAGAATTGGGTACAGTTTAAAAGTAACTAAGCTACAGATGGAATCTACTTAGATAACTTTCCTTACGCTCCCGCTACATTCTAGTAAATATTTACCCTATAACAGTAGCTCACTTAAGTTAGCTAAAAGTTACTTTCGTCTTGAAAGAATTAACCAGAGTAAGTTAATAATTTTATAAATTTAATTAATGTAAGTTCATGATGGTTAGCAGATAACCTAAGGACCCAAGTCGCATTTTGAAGGTGATAAATAACTGGAAGCTAAATTAGCTACGGCAGCTAGTAAAGTTGCTAATAAAGGGTGACCCATCTGTTGATTTCTTTTTACAGTACCTGTTATAGACCGAGAGCCAGCAAGAAAAACGACGTATGATTAGCGAAACGCTGAAACTTTTTGAGAAGTTAGCCAGTGTTATAAAGAACAGGGAAACGCAAGTATGGCGGCCCGTATGTGTCGGTGTTGCGCTGCGCAATTTTTTGAATGTGTCAAAAAAAACTATGCCCTTGGGGAATGAGCTAAAAGGTAATTCTGGTTTTATATCATATATTCTATAGCCAGAGTATGAAGGAGTCGTATGCCATACCGATGCGGCGTCTCAAACTGTCCGCCATACTGAATTAAACGTGTCATTTCTTTTATGTTCTCTTGAAATACTAGCGAAAAGCTAATTTTTTATCCAACCATACAAAAAGATGTCTCATCACCGATTATGACCATGCCATACTGTTTCGGTGTCCCTAAGTACACGCCATACTGATTCAAAGATGTCGAATTTTTCACCAGTCCATGTATCATAGGTGAAAGTATGGCGGTCCGTTTTTATGACCCCCGTGGTCCATTTTGATGAATAGATGCAATGCCATACTGTTTCGGTGTCCATAAGCACACGCCATACTGATTCAAAGATGTCAAATTTTTCACCAGTCCATGTATCATAGGTGAAAGTATAGCGGTCCGTTTTTATGACCCTCGTGGTCCATTTTGATGAATAGATGCAATGCCATACTGATAGGAGGTATATAATGGCTGCCATGATGAAAAAACTATTTTTTTTTTCAAAATATTCATAAAATCATTGGTAAGCGTTGTAAGATAATTCTCTAATCGTTACATTAATGAAGAAGTGATATGAAATGAATGGTTTCAAGAAAAATTAGGACTAACATAATTTATTAAAGAAATGAAATACATTAAATTTACATGATATGTTTCGCATTATTCGTTCTCATTAGATGTTTCATTTTCATCGCTGTCTTCATCTGATGATACGTTGTAATTAAAATCATCTAAATCACTATCTTTGTCGTGTTCCTCTTCAACCCAATCTTCGTCGTCCTCGTCAGAGCTGACAGTTTCTGCAACTGTTAGAAATCGGTGATATTCAATCATATACACTGCAAGTATTTTTTATGCATGATTGTAAAATGTAATTTTATATATTAACCTTCGTCTTCATCTGGCTGTTCATCGTCTGGTTCGGTTGTCGCGTCGTCGTTTAGATTTTCAATCACTATCTCGTTGATTGTTGATGGCATTGCATCACCCTCGAACCAATGGAAAGTGTAAGCGCCTTCGAACAATTTCCAGCCATAACCATCAGCAGAATCGTTACATGATGGGTACTGTAAATTTGCATTGCACCAAATGTTGCTGACGTACAGAACCCTCATTAACTGTTGAAACAATTCGGCCCTGCATGGTGGAATTAGAGAAGCATCAAAACTTTGAACGGCTTTATCGAATGCCTGATTGGTGTCTTTGATGCTGTAAGCTTTCAAGAATGAAGCCAATTGCACTTCATTCACGCAGTCAATCCGTTGATGTCCATACAGTCTGAAAAAAATCACTGTTCTGTACCGAGCACTGCTATGTATATTATATAAGAAAATACGAACCTGCAAACAAATGTCTCTAGCACTTCAAAGCTTTTCTCACGTTCATTGAAGATGTTGATGAACGCGTCCTGGAACTCTTCATTCGCTCGAAGTACTTGGAAAGGTTTTTTCTTTCCTCGGCGATAAAATTCTGGAGTGTAATCACATCCAGTCAGTGCATGAAGACCTGGCAATACTGGCAATCTGGTTATACTTACACAACGTTAGATTCACCGATATCTCCTTTGTTATGAGAGCAGCTCGGCAACGGTTCAACTATGTCCTTTGTTGTGCCTGCTGACGTAAGCGTTTCGGAATCTGCCGTAGCGTCTTTTCCAGCAACCTCGGAAGTTTGTGCCTTTGCGTGTTCACTCTCAGAAACTTTTTGTAGTTCTTCATAACGTTCTTTATGTTTTTTACCGATAGCGTTAAAAGAACGATAACACGCCACGTGGTAGCCAGTGCATTTATCAATTTCTTCATGCAGTTTTTTATCTTTGTCTTTCAAATTACAGGCTATACGTATCATAAGAGACGCTTTGCACTTTTTAAACGCTTCTGGTTTAAACAAAGTAACATTTTCATTGCCGGATTTACAAATGAAACACACTGCACCTTCATCATCACTACTTTCACTCATGGATATACAGCATTCACTTTTCAAATAGAATTTCGAAAGAATACTATTACATTCGACACCTCGTAACGTACTGCGGCCGGTGCCGGCTGCCTGGCTTCGCAGTTTCGTCCCCCTCCCTGTTGAACCCCGCGCGTCCCTCTCGCGTCATCCCAAAAATAATCCCCGGCCTTGTGCGTCAAAAATTTTACAACTTTACAGGTTTTTTCCTCGCCTTAGAGACATGGTATCGGTATGGCACATATTTATTCGTATTCCAGACATTACATATGTCTCAAAAACATGAGTATGGCACTTTCGCCTGTTATACATCACACTAGTGAAAATTTTACAACTTTGCAGGTTTATCCCTCGCCTTAGAGACATGATATCGGTATGGCAAATATTTATTCGTATTCCAGACATAAAATATGTCTCAAAAACATGAGTATGGCACTTTCGCCTGTTATACATGACACTTGTGCAAATTTTACAACTTTAAACGTTAATTTCTCACGTTCGAGACATCCAATCGGTATGGCACATACAGACTTGTCTTCTAGACATTAAAATCAATCGATACTTGTCTTTTCCAGGTATATTCCTATGATACATGGACTGGTGAAAAATTCGACATCTTTAAATCAGTATGGCGTGTACTTAGGGACACCGAAACAGTATGGCATGGTCATAATCGGTGATGAGACATCTTTTTGTATGGTTGGATAAAAAATTAGCTTTTCGCTAGTATTTCAAGAGAACATAAAAGAAATGACACGTTTAATTCAGTATGGCGGACAGTTTGAGACGCCGCATCGGTATGGCATACGACTCCTTCATACTCTGGCTATCGAATATATGATATAAAACCAGAATTACCTTTTAGCTCATTCCCCAAGGGCATAGTTTTTTTTGACACATTCAAAAAATTGCGCAGCGCAACACCGACACATACGGGCCGCCATACTTGCGTTTCCCTGTTCTTTATAACACTGGCTAACTTCTAAAAAAGTTTCAGCTTTTCGCTAATCATACGTCGTTTTTCTTGCTGGCTCTCGGTCTATTATTTCGACAGTGACACTGGCCTGGTTTACACCGCACACTTGGTACGCGAACTAAAGCCGTACCGAACTATATTTCCGAAGTATATTTTTAGTCCGCGTGGTGTAAACACATCGAACTAAGTTGGTCCTGCTTTAGTTCAGTCCTCTAAAATATGAGTACTGAACTAAAAACGACCAATGGTTCGACGTGTTCGACTACTTTCGACATCACTCGAGTATTTTTAATTCCGAATGACACACATTTTTAATTTTTATAGGTTATAAAATTTGACATATTTAATTTATAGTTTAAATTAAATTATTTAAAAATTATGTAAAGTGTCAAACAACTATTTTTTTTAGGTTATATGACACATTTTGGTCCTCGGTTCTAGTGTACGGTGTAAACACTTGCGAACCACTTGCGAATTATATTTTGTCGCATCGAACTATCCCCTCCCGCTTAGTCCGATCGGACCGAACCAAGCAGTTTACGGTGTAAACATAGCCATGGACACGTATTATATTGATAGATATGTTGTGTTAAACCTCCGCTGTAAGAAATAGATCGTTCTACTCTTGAACAATGCTGGGAAGTACTGAAAAATTATTTCCAAAGCTTTTTCCGGACTGGTATACGCAAATTCAAATAGGAAGTTCGTGAAACTGGCATGCTTGTGGATAAAAACTATTTTACGAATAGTTGCTACTGTTGCCCAAAGTGTGCGTGAAAGTCGAAGAATCTCAACTCGTCACTGAGCTCAACAACTAAACCCCAGTCGCACTTCTCCGAATAGAATACTGCATAAAGACCTCAGATTATTTGCTTACAAGGCGCAACTCACTTAAGAGTATGGGCTTTAAATCTTCTTGTTCTTTAACTTATTTGACATCCATTTATCTATTTACCAATTTTTTTCAAATTAGTTCTGTGATCATACTTGGTTTTCACATCTTAGGAAGTTTGCTAAACTGGCCCTCGATGTGTCTGTTATCCTGATTTTTATTGTTATGGAGGCAAATCATTAATACAGGGAGACCGATGGCTTTACGTACTCTCCGAGGCACGGAGACAGTCAAGAAATTTTTACGCTCACGCCCGGAGTCAAACATGGTAACCCTACGGAAGCAGTTGATCGCGCTGACTATCAGGCCATGACCGCCGTCCGCCGAGGCTTTAAATGAGTTGAAAAATTTTCATCTCAGAGGTTTTGTCAACAAGCAAAATTGTAGGATTTGGAGATCCAAAAATCCACATGTGCAAATGCACCTCAAAGAGTGTGGGTTTTGAAAAGGTGGCATCATTGGTCCATACTTTTCTGAAGCGTTGCGGTGAACGGATTGCGCTACAGACTAAGTTTTGTGGCCGCAATGGAACCATTTGGACTTGGAAGGGCTTTGGTTCCAGCAAGATGGCACAGTGCCATACCAGTCGTCAAACGTTAGTTTTTTGCGCAGTAAATTCGGTAACCATGTTATCAGCAGTTTTTAGAAACTTTAATTCGCCATCGCACAGCTGCAATTTGACGCCGTTTGACTTTTTTTTATGGGGAATTGGCCCCTCTTACATTACTCTGTAATGTAATGCAAAATTGGCTACTGCCAAACCAACCGCGGTAGCCATTTGAATGAAATAAAGCAACAAGTATTGAAAAATATTGAACATTGTAGTTTTAATAATGATTTTTAAAAAACCAAAAAATTGCCCACCCTTAGAAGGTAGCCATGTTACGCAATATTGCTAAAATGGCGAAATATTTTTAGTTCTCAGCGAGCTATTGTAAATATAGCCACCAGCTGTCAGCAATCTTTCACAGCTCGCTATAAGATAGGTGGTAGCTTGCTAGGTAGTTATTACAGCTCTGTAGCTGCTATTAGGAACTGTCAGTCAGTGTAATAGAACCATTATAAATTTCTCGTATTACGAGTACAAAATATTAATTGAATTTTTGTAATTTATAGTGTTTTCACATTTTATCAATATTAGTCACTTTTGAAATAAATTTTATTAGCAATTATCAAAGTGTGATTTTTATGGAACCTTAATAGTATATTTTAATATTCATATCTTCTATTTAATTCAATATTTAATACTGTTTTCGGATTTGTGGTTATTTATTAGCCGAAGAAATTAGTTAATGCATAAATTAATCGCAGTATATGTCTCTCTATACTGTGTACTCTATACTCCAATATATCACCAGGGGCTACATTACCATCCCCTACTCTAGTTTTTACATAAAGTACGAAACATAAAAAGCAATTTTGTTTTAAATGCAAAAGATTTACATAAATCGTTTCGTCGTCACTTTAAGTACGAATTAGGAGAGTTATTTTCATAACTGAATGTTGAAAGGAAGAATTAGAATCAGCTGTGCGAACTTGTGTTCGATCTTATAAAAATAATTAAATTTGAACTATTACTACAAAATCTTGAGCCAAAATCTGAAAATGAATGACAAACTGATAATTAAAGAGGGGGGGGGATTGAATCGAAAATTACTAGCTTACTGAATCGATGTTTTGGTATCATTATCTGGTAAACTTAATCAAAGACTAAATGATAATCAACTGAATAAGAAATTAGCACAAATTTTGTTAGAACAATAAAATCAAAATTAATTAAAAGAAATTGAAAATTTTAAGTGGAAATTTTAAATAATAGTGATGGTATAATCTACGATAGCTGCTTTATGGGTCAAATTTTGATGGATTCCTTTATTAGTGCAGTTAATAGATACTTTTACCTTCAATTCAATCAAGGACCTTTGATTTTAGGCAAGGTTACATAGTTTAGAGTGTTAAATGATTTCCTGAGTTTTTGATCTCGGGGCACAGCCGCTCTTGAAAAAATGGCGACCAAAATCAGTTTTTATATAAAATAGTAATTATCAATATTATACAGTAGAAAACTTTCTACAAATTTTATCAAAAATATTTGTTTGATGGTCGATAAGTTTCCAATGTCGTCATAAAGTAGACAATATCCTGCAAATTATCACAAATGCATGTTCCTACAAAGTTTTTTAAAGATTATTGATTAATATACATAAACTTTTGCTTTGAAGGTCTGAGTTAACTGAAATCTTTTTCTTCACTATTTCCATAAATATCGTTCGAGTTTAACATATTCGAGATATAAGGAAACTTTAGGATTTATATATTTCAAATAGTTTTTGTGGAAGACTTGATAATGAAATGGATTATCCCTTCGAAACAATTGTCGTTGTTAATAAATTATTTAGCGTGAGTAAATATTCGCCGTTCAAAAACCTTTTTTGTAATAACAAAAAAAAATCGTTCGAGTTATCTTCGTCGGCTTCACAATAAAAGTAATGTCTTCCCAATATTATCCATTTTGTCTTCTACTTCCTTATCTTATCTTCCATTTTTGTGAGATAAACTGGAGCAATGTGTAAGGAACAGGATCTTTAGTATATTAGGAATGATATACTAAGTCCATTCTTGGTCATTTTCTAGCCCCACTCCGGTGGAATTTTCTGAATGCCAATGCAAGCCTGAACTTGCACCAAGCCTGGATTGCGATAAGCTCAGGGTCTACATGGCGTTGTTTGAATATTTCCACACCCACAATTATAAGGGAAGTAGTTGTCGAGAGTAGGATTAATTTGTTTTTCCCGATACAGAAAATATCAGATATGTCACAGCTCCTAAATATTTGTAGGAACACTCTGTTCGCTATTGCTACTTCTCCATAGTGATAACTTGTTTGGTTTTAGAAATTAAATATTCGGATGCAACTTTGCTACAACAAAATCATATGCAGAAGACATCTCATCAAAACTTCAGAATCTTCGGTTTGTTGCTTGATTGCTCGAATTATATTTTAAGAATTGAAATTAGATCAATTTTGTTATATCTTTTGCTAGAAATTTCTTTTGCGAAATGGTCATCGAAAAGTATATCCACGGAACTTTGCTGATTTGATTCAAATTGAAGTTCAAATTGTTCAAACTTTAAATTTCAGGTATTCCTTCAATTCTTCTTCCGATTAACTTCTATTTTCTAATAAAGCATAAACGGTTTGGTGGAAATGTTAACTTCTTCGAGCCTGAAACTGTTGTTGATTGTTGCAAGTGGAAGTACTCTATCTTTATGGTTTAATAGACAGAATCAACATTTTTGTTAAATATCTTGGAAACCCCAATCTCTTGGGGCAAGTGGCATTTATTTTATCATTTCTGCCAACTCCAGTGCTTATGGACTTCCAGTTAACGATTTTAGGGAAAAGGAGAACATCTATTAAACAATTTGGTGAGTTTTCAGAGGTTGTATTATCGTGAGTATGCTGTCGAAATGTTATTCTGCTGTATTTAAATAAATAATGCAAATTTTTTCAATTCATTTCAAATATTGTATAAGTACACCATTCTCAAAGTTCATAATGCCCAAATGCTATATGCAAAAAAAAGTCCAAACGCTCTCGTTCGAACGAGTGTCTGTTCTATGGTCACATCAGAGGAAATGCCTGATCAAAACTTTTTCAAAGCACTGGATAGCCAAGTTTTCGTAATCATAAGGGATACTTCTTCCTTGAAGAGTTTTTAAGCCTCTCCTTTGTGATAATTTACAGGATGTTGTTGACTTTACGCCATTGTAGATTGGAAACTATTCGACCAACAAAAAATATTTCAGACAAAAGTTTCAGAAAAAAATTGAAAAACTAAAATTACAATGGCAAAAATTATAAAGTTTTTCTGTCGCTCCAAAAAAAGGTACCTTTGACGACTGGAACTGTTCTGCCACTTTAATTTCCTTCCCACTGTTAAATTATTACACCTACGTATGAAAAATAAACCTGTTAACGTAGTAATAAAATTGAAATGAATAACTTTGTCGAACAATTATTTTAAAATGCACTTAAAATTGCAGAAAATAAAGTAATCATTTATAAAAATAAATTAGTTAATTAAACTTAATACAATTAAGTTTTTAAATATGGAAAAAATCTGAACGAAAAGAATAATAAAAGTAAGCCTGAAAATTCTTAAAAGTCCACTTATTCAGCAGAATTCGTTAAAATTTTTGGTAAACTAAATGAAGTTACCTATATAAAGTAACTTGGATTTAAAAAGTAAATATAAGTAATTAAAAATATTTTCAACAAGTTCTCAAACTCAATACTTTTAAAAATTCATTATTATTATTAAGCGGTTTTTCGCACGAAATTACGACCTGAATGTAATTTAATAATGAATAACAGTTAATGTTGTCATTAGGGTTGCTAAATTTATTATTCATGAATATAGAGCAACTCATATGAAAAGGTATGCTATCGGATGGATGGGGGGGGGGGGGGGGGGGTAGTTGGAAATAAATATTAGTTCAAAAATAGAGTTTTTGTACTACCGGCTATTCTACCTAATTTAAAATTAATTCAGCGCAGTTTTTGAACTATCTATCAATTTTTCTGTTACATATTATTATGTCGATATTTTAACGTTCTGATTGGCTCAGAATCTTGCGGACAGACCGATACGGAACCAGATCATAAGGTTTCTCGCTATATTTCGTATAGCCAAAATGTAAAATAAGAATTTTACATGCAATAAAATTTAAACAAAAGTTTTGCATATTATAATGCAAAATAGAAAGGCAAACCAAATTAAGAATAAAATAAGACGAAAATATAATCTAGGAAAGAAACATTCTCCAACACAGTGTGCAAGTTACCTATTTTTTAAACCGATTTTAGGCACGAAAACAGCTGCACCCCCTACCAACATATAAAAGATCACGTGATGGACGGAAAAAAATAACACTTTTTCTTTGAAGTAACCTAAAAAAAGGACTTTATTTAAAATTAAATATTACCAACTTCTCTTCACTCCTATAAAAAGTTTCCAGATTATAAATAAGATTGTGATATCGGATTCAGAAGTGACCTATTTGACGCGAAAGTTTAACAATTTAGCATGTTTGTAAATAAAAGCTCCACTTTTAACCCCAACAAAGCAATTAACAACTTTTTTGTATATTTGTTTTTTAAGGTGCATCAACATTTATATACGTTTTTAGCGCTTTTTTTGCTAGTATTAGGTAAGGGTTTTTAGTAGGATTATTTTGTAAAGTTTGCTCAACAGTTGATGCCTACCGGGAGGCCGAGCTAAGAAATTCCGCGAGGTCCGTTATTCGAATTTGGAATTTAAGGGCCTAGTGGAAAAAGTATTTAAGCCACTTTTTTTTCAATTTGTAGTTGAGCACATTTTCACATTGCGGCATTTATTCTCTACAAATTAGTATAAAAATCAACAAATTGAAAAAAAGTGACTTAACTACTTTTTCCACTAGGCCCTTCAATTACAGTTTGCTTTGGATGTCGCGTGACCGCGGTTTCGTTATCACTCCATATATAGAAGACTCAACTCGTCAGACATGCACTAGCAAAGCGATACTACCATTCTTGATTCGCAAACCTACTTGTGTGTTTACATAGCTTAAACTTCAAGAGAATGCTCAATACAACTCGCCAACTATCATCGATAAATGCCAACGCGTGTCTGACGAGTTGAGTTCCCTATATATGGGGTGGCAACGAAACCGCGGTCGCACCATAAGGCAAATGTGATCCATGTTTTGATGAGCAACCTACGTTTACAACTTCAACAGATGGAGCTACTCATCTTTACTTCCGCTTAAGCTTCGCTTGTTTTTACATGGTTATGTATTCGGCTAATAATTAATCTTTATTGAAATTTGTTTTTTCAAATACAACATTGAAAATTATTGTTATTTGATAATGTAATTTCTGTCATGTGAAACCTACAATAAAGATAGGCGAGCCAGGATCCTGGAGTTCATCCTCCAGTTGGGATGGCTTGAGGAATGACGGGGCGCGGGGCCGCTGAAATTGGAGGTAGCACAATGGGCCCAATTTAGTGGCCTAAGTGCGTGTGAGTTTTCTTGCCCTCCACCTACAATCCAGAATCCAGAATCCAGAAGATAGGCGAAACGTCGACGTTTAAATAACATTTTATTTAATACCTATCGAATGTCCCGAGATCAATATAATCTAGAGCTTCTAATTATGGACGACAATAACGATTTCATTAAAAAATTTGATATTGTAATAAAATGTTTGAATAATTCGTATCATCTTCATCAGGTGAAGTTAATCCTGAAAAATCTATTTTGTATAGAATTTTGTGATGCTTTCAATTTTGGTCTGATGACAATTTCCCGTAAAAATGAAATTAAGCAAGTTATAGGCGAAAATTCACGTTGGATAAACTAAAATCCTTAATTGGAGATACAATCGACAGGAAATTGTATGGATTTATTCTCATGCATATGTCTGTTGAATTTCGGCTTTCCAAGATTATTACAAGCTAAAAGTTAGTGTCCGTTAGCTGATTTTATTCACGAGTATAAACCCAGCTTTAGGTAGTGTACTAAGAATGCTGTATCTGTCACTGTTTAATCAGATTTACACTAACATTTAAACGTATGAGTATTGGTAGACCTCCATCCGGCCAATTAAAGCTAAGTTACTTGTACACGCAACATTGAACCTTGTAGTCCAAGTGCCGATCTAATCAAACTTTACTAAAACTTAAAACAAATATCATCTATAGCTGGGATCAAACCTTCACCTTGAGCACCCAAAAAGCAAGGTGCTAAACAAATTATTTGATTAAAACGGGAGCCATATTTAAATTTAGAATGGTTGCGTCCGCAAGATCCTTTTTTCTAATTGGACGAATAGTAGGCTGAGATTAGTCATTTTCATTATGAGCCATTTGTATAATTTAATTACATTATGCAATAATAAAAATGTTGAAAAATTTATCAAGAAAATAGTTAAGCTCAGTTCGAGTAACTGGCTATCAATTGGTAATGATTAACTTACCTACACTGACCTATACCTTCTGGATAATTTTGCGTAGTCGTCGTTAAACTGTTACAAATGTGTGGCGATTCATCTGAACTGTCGATACAATCTGGCTTTCCATTGCAGACCAATTTTCTGCTTATGCATGCTCCGTATGTACACTGAAATAAATATCTCGAATTACACCTGAAAATAAAAGTTAAAGACGACTGTTTCTTAATTTCTACGTTACGTTACGGTATAATCCTACAGATGGTCGTTTCATCTGACCCATCCGCACAGTCTTCTTTTCCATCGCATTGGTCTTCTTCACGAATGCATTGTTTCGAATTACATTCAAAGTATTCTAACCTAAAATTTATATGACGTAATTATGACGTTAAGCATTAACTAGATTATTCTAATGCAATTGCTTAGCGTTCCATCCTTCAAGCATTAACAGAACGGAATAATTTAATTAGGAAGTTTAAGATTAATTTGAATATAATCAATAATGTGAAATATTCTCTAAGTTTAAATGAAGTAAAATATATTTTTACGTGTTTTTACCCACAAACAGATGGCGGTCGCGGTAGTTGCTGAGGTCTTAAGGTGTTACAGAGCGACGGTAGTTCATCTGAATTGTCTCTGCAATCTCTTTTACCATCGCACACCCGTCTTTTGCTTATGCATGCACCATAATTGCATTGAAACAAATATATCGTGTTACATCTAAAACGAAATAATTAATTATAAGTTATATTTACCAACATTTAGTTAAGGAAATTAGTAAAAGCAAAGTTCCATCTCACGCCGTACAAAGTGCTCGAATAGTTAAGCAAACTTAAGGAAGACGTTCACAAGCTTTCACGACATTTATGAACATCAAAGAAAATGCACAGTACAATAATCAGACACTCGGAAGTCTAATTAAAGCGGTATTGAATATCATGTGAAATACATCTCCATTTGTCCCTATTCAGGAATTATTAAGGTGGTTTAAAGGATGAAAATCTGCACTTTCAAAGAATTTACTGATGCATAGTTGAGTACGTAAGTTAAGAAAAAGTGAGGATATGCTGCTCGGTGTGAAGCCGGCTTTATATTTAATGAACGTAGTGTTTGTTGACTATTTCGAGGTCAATTATTTATGATGTATAATAGTATGCAAAATATATGAATTTACTGGTAAAAATGTCAAAAATGGTGCCTTACGGTATTTGTTCACATCCAATCTCGTCAGATCCGTCTCCGCAGTCCTCAAGGCCATCACACTGATTTTCTTCTGGTATGCACTGTAGAGAATTACATTGAAACTGGTGATATCTAAAAATAAAAAAGAAAGTTGTTCTAAAATTGTATAATTTAAAAATTACCTGCAGATACTATTGTATCGAATTTGGGGGTACCTGGAGGTTCTGGACTGGTCTGCATGCAAACTTGTTTTTCCTTAAATTAGGTATAAGGTTAATTAATAAGTCTGTTAAATTACTTTAATTTGACCTCTACAATATAACCTTTGATAAACTAGATTACACAATTTTAAACTTGATTCGATTACTTACCAAAAATACAAAAACACAGCGCAATAATGAATCGGTTCATTATTTATTTATGTACGACCGCAATAATTACTATACAATTAATTTTTGCACTTTCTAGAGAATGGATTCACCTCCGTATCCGCCTCAGTATTGACGAATAAAATGTTCTTGTGTCATACACAAAATTAACTAAATGTTTGTCTCTGATCTTCATACAACACAATGTGATGTATTTCCCGTTTGTAATTAGTTTTAGAGACTGAGTGATCGTTAATGAGATTTCAGATAGTACGCGTTTGTTATATACCTACAAATGTCCGAAATATTTCAAATTATAATTGATATTTTATGGTGAATTGCAATAAATTTTAATTAGACAAAATATTTAATCTAAATTAAATTTTCTTAAGTTTGTATTAGTAATATAGATGGATAATTAAAGGATAATATTTATTTGTAATTATTGGACGCTCTTTCAAACCAAAGAAAATCTACTTGCTTCTCTAGTATTTACCTTCTATTTTATAATAAAAGAATTTCCGTTCGAGTAAACGTTTTAATCACATCGCATACTTTAAAATTTAAAAAAAAATTCAATTGAAGTTCATGGGTTTTTTGTGACATTAAAGAGAGATAGTTCATAATATATCCTTTTCTCTTCTGCGCAGCAAAGCAATATAAAACGTGATGAACTCAAAAAAATATACGTCAAGCTGTGTTTTTTTATTAATCCGGAATACAAAATATACTAATCTAAACTTTTATTTTGCCAAAATTTTATTAATAACGTGGAACCAAATTGGACATCAATTCCCAGTTACCAGAAGTGCACATATAAGCACAATTATTTCCAGGTCCATCATTTTCAAGACATCCACCAGTAGCTCTGACTCCAATTATGGGATTCTGACAAGATTCCAAGACACGACCTTGGTAGTCGCATCTAATTCGTGGATTACTCCTTCGACTTATTGCCGAACAGGATCCTGCAAACGCATATTATAGATTGCCTTTAATTTTTTTCTGTAACTTACGTGAACAAGTTGGTGGCTTTGGATCCCATGCTCCATTACGACATATGGAATACAACGTTTCAGGTGGATCATTGCTATAGCTTCCTTCACAATTTACAAAAATTGTGCTTAAAGGCGGAGCATGCCTTTCATTAATGACTAGTTGATCATTTACCGCGTATTTCCCATTGGCCGGATTTCCAGGAATTAAACAGCTTCTGGTAAAAGTAAAATACATGCAAACACAAGTTCAAGGTTCAAAGAAGTTGTTTTACCCCGCAGCTGCAGGTCGAGACGTTGAAGGTGTATTGGTTCCGCATAGACTGGGACTTTCGTCCGATCCATCAGCACAGTCAAATAAACCATTGCATCGGAATTTCCGATGAATGCATGCTCCATAATTGCATCGAAATGTAACGGGCGGGCAAGCTAGTGCCCTACATGCATTCTCAGTTTCGTCCGAAGAATCTTTACATTCCGTTTTTCCGTCACAAAGGTAACTATCTTCTATACATTCGCCCGAAACGCATTGAAATTGGGTGGGACTGACATTGAAAGACAATTTTAAGTTTAAACAGATTTGTTTAGTTATGGTCCAAACTATAAATCTAAATTGCTTACCTGCAAGCAGAACCATATAAGATTTGGGCAGCCCCAAGAAGACCATCTGAAATTTTTTAATTTAAATTACAATACGACTTTATTAATTAAATTCCAATTAATCGAACTTGGTGTTGCATAATTTAATATGACATTATAAAAATAAACTAACTTGTTTACGTATTTAAAATTTAAGATTAGAATACTTACTTAGCATACAAAAATATAAAAACACGAAATATTTATTCATTGCAACTTTACATCAACACCAATGGACAAATAGCTCGAAACAATTTATTGGTATTCTGTGAAGCTTTTTATATCAATCATGTTGTGGTTATCTACATGGCGTTGAAAAAAGGTGGTACAAAATTATAGGATTCATTAAAATCAGGTTCCGATTAAAATCTGTTTTATTAAGAAGTATGAATTTATTTTAATGAAGAACTCAGAAACATAATAATTATTTCTGGATATACATAAGTTTATAAAGATTATTTTCCAAGAGTTCTAAGTACTTTTAAAATTTTGTAAACCCCCTTTTCAACATCCTGTATATCAACCAAGCAATTTTTTATCTTATGATTTGTTTATAAAGATTGTACATTACGTTGCAGAAAATGTGTATTGTTAAAATATAAAATATGCATGTAAGAGTGACGTAATTTAAAATGTAATCGAAAATACCGTCGATTATGTGACAATATCTACTAGTACTTATAAAAAAAGGGTTTTTCAAGGAAGATAAAAAACAGCATGGGTTACTTTTATTATTCATTATTCTTTTCGATTAGAATTTTTTCTGCGGGTGCCATACACTGTATACATACAGTGCGTAGGCGACCTGCTATATATCCTATATCTATGGTGTGGGTTCAAAGTTATATCAGACACATAGGGGACCTATTGTTTAACATGGGCTCCCAACCACTGCAAGTGAACACTTCACTTTTCTTCTTCATCTGGGGCCTATCCGTTTAGAATGTCAGTGATCATCATGGTAATACGTACTTTATCTGCCTCAGCTCTACTAAGACCCAGTGTTGTTGTGGTATACCATGTTCTCAGGTTCTTCAACCACGATATTCTTCCTCTTCCCGGTTCCCTTTTCCTTCTACCTTTCCTTGTAGAATTAATTGAAGTAATCCATATCGCTGATTATTTCTCATGGTATTCCCTAGGTATTCCAGTATTCTCTCTCTTTACCCACTCTTTCTAGGATAACCTGATTTGTGACGTAGTATGTCCACGGTATCTTTAGAATACGTCTGTATAACCACTTACAAAGTGACACCCGTTGTCGATTCGATTGGTACCAATCTAAATAATTGGAGAGGCTACTTAGAACGAATGGACGACCAGCAATGGCCGAAGTTTGCATATCAATATCGTTCTAGATGAAAGAGAGATCAGGAAAGACCTCGGAAGCGATGGCAATAATCTCTGCTGTGAAGAAGACACATTTCAAACGCTTCCAGTTTTTTTTGCAATAAACTTCTGTCAATGTCCAAGACTCAACCCCATACAGGAAATCCTAAGTTTTTCTGCCCTTTCGGGACCTTTCTCTTCATGTTGAATTTTTCTTCCTTAGTTTTCATTAGTTTCATTTGCTTGTTCTCGTTGCAGGCTTTGCTGTTCCCCTTCATGGTTTTCCTTGTTTGATCATCGTTTGTATGTTAGCCCATTTCTCGTGACTTTGTAGTCACGACTTGTTGTTCTGTGGCCTATTTCCTCACAGCTGATGCAAAAGGGCCTCTCCTCTTTGCAGTCTCTGGCAAAGTGCCCTCGGTTTCCACACTTGAGGCAGTTCTCGGTTCTATCGTCCAGGATGCACTTTTCTGCCAAGTGACCACGCATCCAGCATCTTTTGCATCTTCTTTCTATTTCTTCTTCTTTAATTCGGCAGGAGTTGATTATTCCTATTCTAATCTTGGTAATGCTATCTAGTTTTTCGATAGCTTTTCCCCTTGCCTCGATTCTTGCTATCTGCGTCCCTTGATAGCATTGCCTGAGGTCTCTTAGGATGATCTCATCGTCAGTCCCCAGGCAACGAAGACCCGCAATTACCTCTTCTTATTTCCTATTAGGACTTGTACATGTCATTTTGTTCTATTTTGTTTCTTCATTTTGAAAAGCGTTCATTAAACAGATTTTACCTCAGTTTTGTTTAACTGTACATTTATACGCCATTGTTGCTTATACCACATTGGAGCATATAAGAAATTTTATCCGTTTACCCTTCACGTAAAACAACGTGAAGGGTTTCCCATTACGATTAGCTCAGGGCCGATCAGCGAGGGTGCAAGTTCTAAACATATTCTAAAATAACATTATTTTAAAATAAATTCAGTTTAATGATGTGCACAACACAAGAAGCTCACAAATTTACTACGAAGAAAAATCAATAGCTTAGGGTTTTCCTCCTTTCTCACATAAAATTTGCAGAATTCAAAACTAACTTGGCTATTCGGTAAGTGTATACATTTTAAGCACAACTATCCCGACCAGCATAATAATTTTAAGGTCGTACATTCTAAGCATATTCTGATAAGAAATCCACATTTTCAAATGAAATCGTAACATTAAGATAACATAAACTGGAGAATCTTTGATAACATTCAAGGTGTTCTCTTAATTCCTCTTTGAAAATACCTTTCGTATTTCCCACGAAAACTTATTGCTCAATTTAAACCCTTAACATTATCGTTCCACTATTTTTATCACCCCATGTGAGTGACACGTATTAATTTTTTTTCCATTTGAAAGTTGGTAATCCAAAATATACAATTTGGGATTTTTATGTAAAGCACAGTAAATTAATAATTACCTAAAATAAAAAGCAAATGATATAAAAAAGTTTTCAGCTTTGTAAAAACTCTATCAGAAAAAGCTTAACCGTTATTTAAAAATGTCGAGATCCTTGTAGGAAACACTTTTTAATACTGCACGAATGTTAAAAATGTGAAACCAAGTTTGAAAATTCTTTATTTCCTTATACTATATAATGATTATGCGATTACACTAGAAACTTCTGAACTAGTTTATTAAATTAAAAAATTTTGAACTAAATTGGTACTATGTCATATTAATTACAAACACTATTAAGCACGTAAGAAGAATTTTCTTAAAAATGTTACTAAACTCAATTTGAAATAGAGACTTTAACTTTTTATCCCCAAGTGAGGTTAAAACTATTGACCCATCCCATAAAGTTCAGCTTACCGCGGCTGTACACCCGCGAAACGATTTGTGACGTCATCAGTCGTAGTAATTCAGATATATTTCGAAAAATATTTGCAATTTCGAATTAATAAACGTGACTAAAACATCGTATTAATTAATTTTGTCTAAATTTATTGCTGTCCATAACAGAAAGTTAACATTTTTATCAAAACTTCATCATGAATGACAACGTGTCATGCGAATTGCTTAAACGTAAATCAATATTTATTGTTGCTTTTAATTAATTTTTAAATTGGATATTATTTTTGGTCACGTATTGAAGTCATTTCGAAATTGAATTAAAAAAAGATTTTGTTTAAATAATGTGATATTTAAGTTTATGCTATGTACACGGTTGAATTTGCATTGCTTTGTCGCCCTTACAGAACCCTAATGGAATCATCACCTTTATATGCATGCCTGAACCTAAAAGTTGTTGAAGTATAGGATACGGTCGGATGTTTTATATAATTCGAACTTTAATATTTACCAAGAAGAAGATTTTAATATCAAAAAATAAGATAAAGAAGAAATTCAATATGCAGAATCCGATACACAGAAAGGAAATTCAAACTGTGATATATGGCAACTTTACAGTAATAAATTTATACTCTGAAATAGAGATATGAGAAAATCGATAATTATTACTCGATTTTTGAATAATATACAGGGTAAGCATCAAGCATACATTAAAAAATATGATTGATGAGTTGTAGTAGTTATTGGTCGCTGGATTTAAACTGCGGTCATTCTAACAATAAATTGTAATATATCTGTAATTAATCTAGCAAGCTGTCATACGGTTTATGAAAGAAAAAAAATAAATTAAATCTAGGTATTATCAATCCTTTCAGCTCGTTTGATTCATTATAAATTTATTATATTATAAATGAAACCCTCAAAGTTTACTTTTTACTTAATATACTGTTTAAACGTTCAATATTAAGAGCTATAGTTTCACTTGGAATCCAAACCACAGCACAACGAATTTAAAAATAAATTCAATAAATTCAGATTTTTAGTATTGAAGATAGTAATAATCTTTTCGGTGCTGCTTTATCCAGAAGGACATGGGGCAATTTAGAGATACTATTTGAAATTGTTAACTTCTCGAAATCTTAATCGAAATCTTACTCGAAACTTTATTTTTTAGCTAAGCACTAACTTTTAGCTCACTAATCCAACCATGCGCGTCACCATCAAACTTTACGATCTTTTATTACCTGTTAATTATAATTAATAATATCTGCAATAATTTTCAAAAAATTTCATTTTGAAATTTTAGTTATTATAGCTTTCATTTTTTTAAGGTATTTTATTGTGTTTGATTGGAACATTAACGTTTTGTATTTTTTTATTCGTTTGCTTTTAGGGACTTGACTGGTGTAGATGTGTTGGTTTTAAGTTCAGGTTGAAAGGGTGTTTAATTAGGGTAAAGGGAGTATAGTTGGACCACCATTTGAAAAATAGTTAATAACTTCTTTATTGATTAAAATATATGCATGTTTTTAATAAAGTACATACATTAAACATTGTTTGTCCTTTTGGTAAACTTTAATAAACCAAAAATAATGCCGTAAAATTATTATAATTAAAAAACTGAATAGTTAAATTGGCCCATCTCTCCTACCTAGCATAGGAGAGATGGACCACGTGTGGTAGGAGAGATGGACCTACAGCTTTTTCGAATGTTTCTTTGTTACTTTAGGACCGCAAATTTGACAAACGTTGGTATAAGAGGTACAACCTGCATGTAACCATCGGGAACACAATATACACTTTATCCAGTCATCTTTTTTTTTGGTAAAGCGGTAATCTTCGTTGAAGCCAACGCATTCATTTTCCACATCACTCAAATTGTTCTCGTCATTGCTGGAAGAATCTTTCAAAACTACTTTAGACGAGTTTGAAGAAGAAGATTTGTCGCGTTTGGATTTATTCTTTGGTTTCTGATTCTTCTTCCTTGCATCTATTTCTTTCCTCTTTCATATGTTTTCCGGTGAAGTTATAACGCCGGCTAAATTGACGCATTTTAATAGCTAGTGTTATCACTGGTACAGGTGCAATATCATCAAGTGCTATTCCTGATGTCATATCTTTTCCTGCATTGAGGCTTTTTTTAGTCTGGTATAGGGACTAGAGTGTGAAGATTCAATTGCATTCCTGCTTTATCGGTGTTAAAAATGTTCCCTGGTTTATTAAAAAGGGCATTCTCAGTGAAAACTGTTTCAAGATCTTTAAAATATTTATTTCTAGCATCCCTCGACATTCCTATAGCTCTAGCAGCAAAAATATTCTCCGCCTTTCGTACTCTAGGCATTTTTCTGTAACAAAAATCATAGGTCCATCTCTCCTGTACATTTCTGGTCCCACGTAACCACATGTGATAGTTTATTGTTTTTAGGTTATATTTGCAATAATATACACACATGGTTATGTCACACCTAAATCCTCAAGTTAAACTTACCTGAACACACAAATACTCAACAATGAAAATATACCTAAATAATTTTTCGAGTCACTCAAAACAACTTTTTATAATATTTCAATATTACTTGCATATATCACCTTCAACTGATGCAACTAATACAGCCGAAAAAAGCAATAATTATCGCGAAAGTTTGCGAGATATTTCAAGTGGTCCGTCTCTTCACCTGGTCCAACTATACTCCCTTTACCCTAATTATTGGAAGTAGAGAATTTGGAGAAGAATTAGAGTAGATACATAATGCGTAGATGAGGTGGAAATTTATAATTTAGAAGCAGAATGGAAGGCAAAATAAAAGTGTAAAACATAAAATTATTAAAAGAAGATACCAAAGGACCAGAGTGCATTAACACAATCAAAAAATAAATTTAAGAAACTATGGGAAGGCTAAAACAAATGTTGAAGCGTAAATTATAAAGAATTTACACAGAAAATAAAGTTAAATTGAGAATAGGGTAATGCAAAGTAAATTTGAAAATAATGTGAACATAATGTGAAAATTGAATTATATTAAAATATTAATAATAGTTCAAGCAACTACGTATTAAGGCTAAAACTTTCAGCTAACTTGCAAAAACAAAACTAGCTGAAATTTGGACATGTGTGTTCTTTCAATTGGTGATGTACTGCTCCCCCCTCCCATCTGAAAAAATTATATAACTACATAATATTATATTTTCGCTTATAATTCGCATAGTCTTATTTTACAAAAAATGATTGTTGAATAGAAATTTCAGAGCTAAGCATTCTCTACTCAACAGATTTTTTGAAAAATTTTCCAACTATAGTGTAGGCAAAGAAACTCAAAAAAATTGTTAGAGCTTGCAAAAATTTCGAGAAAACTGATAATTTACAGACATATTAAGGATTTGAGTGTGACAATAAACCTCTTGGAAGTTTTCTTAAAATCTGCTGTTCCATTTAGGTTCCTCCTAGAATTTAAAAATTAATCCCAGAAATGTGAAATGCATTTTATTGTAAAGTATTAAAATGCAGCCAACGCCAACGTTTTGAATAATTTTTATTCAGAATAAAATTTTATTACATTTCATCTGCATCATCTGACGTGAATTTTGAATAGCTATTTTATAGAGAATTTTCTGCTCTTTAATTTTCGTTTAATAATAATAATTTTTCGTAAAAATGAAATGCAGTGAGTAAGTAATATGCAAAAAACCGTATTGAAAGAACTTAAATCTACAATTGCGGGAGAATCAGATATAGAGTTTTAGAAAAATGTTTGGGGGTCTATTGGGACATTCAAATACACACATTTGCCAAATTTCAGCTAGGCCGAATTTTTTACAAATTATGAAATACAATTTAATATAATAAGATATTAAAATAAGTTAAAAATTATTTTTTAAAATCACCGTCAGAAAATGTATTTGAGGAATTACAGCAGTGTATTCAATTACTGTTAGTGTACGCCATTTTTATTTGCAATTTTGGTTGCCCGTTAATCTACTCTTGTGAATCCTGATCCAGATTTTTCTTGATTGTTAACAATCAGCGATTATGACGCTCATGCATGAATTAATTAATCCATTGGCTCCAACAATAATCCAATTAATAATGGTTTTTTAAATTTTAATTCAAAACTCGCGCAATGAAAGAAAAGTCAATGCGAAGGGGGGGGGGGAGGTCGATGTGATTAATTTCAATTTCTACGAAATCGACAAAATATATTATGTTCAGAAGAAAACTTTTGCTTCATTGCGCGCACAGTACAGTAAATAAATAAGTTGACTAATGAAATTAAACTTAAATTGAAAAAATACGCAAACAGAAAATTTGAAAATTCGAAAAATAACGATAATACAATTTTATCGCCTCGTGGATTTCGACAGTTTCTGCGGTATAGTATTTATAGTATTTCATGCAGTTAGTAACGTTTTTTCTTTATTTTTTGAATAATGAATAAATAATCGTGGTCAAAATCAAAATACCTTACCAAAAGTACCAAAAAAAACCAAAAGCGTGCCCAAACTATAATTTGGCCAAAAGTATAATAAAGATAAAATATTTTTTTTTTGGGGAATTTTGGGGAAGGGGCACTCAAAGTCAAAATTTGATTAGGGCCCTCATTAAAAAGTAGAGTTCAGGCACATCGAAGGCAAGCCTAGTAAACTACCTAAGATGTAAAAAAAAACCAAATGCTCAAAGAATTAAATAAATAAATTAGTTAACGAACAGGTCGTAGATCTACATATTGCCATGTTCTGATTATAAGAGATGGAGGGTATGACGTAATTGGGTCAATTTATTAAAACACTCATGACATTAATTAATTAGACATAAGACCATAATAGGTAATTATTAGAATGTATCTGAATCTTCTCTGGTTGAAAAATTGTTTAATTGCTTTTACCTCAAGTATCTGAAATATGCAAACGTTACTGAATCTAAAAATATAAAAAAAAATGTGAAGGATAAAATATTGGTGGTTTTTGTTAATGAAAATATGAAAAACAAATTAAATTTTAGTTTATTTGTTAAGTTAGGATTTTCCATTAAATTTAATAAAAGTGACAATTCGTGATATTAGTTCATGCGCCAGTTGGAGAGGACAAATTTAGTGGGGTTTTGAAATGATAAGGGAGCGGGGATTCTCAAGTCAGCTGTCGGAGAGTCAAGACGTGCTGTTATAATTTGGAAATTAGTTTTTGGATTTAGGATTCTTGAGCGAGCCGTCACAGAGTAAAGACGGATTATTGATTAATGAAGAGAATTTTTGGAAATGGTTATTGGATTTGGATATTGTTTTGATATTAGTTTGTAATTAAATTCGAATACAGTCAAAAGTTGATATTACATTTAATTCACAAATTTGTGGAAAGTTTTGGGACCGCTGAGGAGTTTTGATGGTTATGTTACCGATGGTTTGTGAATGGTAAAACATTAGAAGAAAATTGGTTCAATAACTTACCTGTGATTAATTATACAATTTGGAGGAAGAAAAATATCCACTGGTTTTTCCTAACTGGTTTTGGTTCAAGATTCGAAGCTGATTTCCAATCTTAATCTTCTGCGTTTGGTTACTGCGACACCATATCGGCCGCATCGTTAAACTCCGGAAAAAAAAACATTCTAGTTCGGTAAGAGTTTTATGTGTCGACACTGATTTTATTTTGTTGAGATAGACAAAACTTTTTAAAGGTTCGGTCGCGTAAATTTTAGTATTTGCGGATTTATTGCTAATGTTTTACTTTGTAAAATTGAATTTGTTAGGGTTGAATGAAACGAATATTTTGTCTTAGTAAATTTTTATTGTGTGTAATAAATAACATTATATTTGGTTCTTGCAAAGTTTGCGTTTAATTTAATTTATCCATAGCAGTAGTAAATCGGAGAAAAAACACATACAAATTTCAATTTGGTTTAGTTATCTTTATAAGAAAGATCACTAGTTTAAGGTGACGTATATGAATGTTTTAATTAATCTAGATGGACCCAAGTTACGACCCATAATATTGAGTTTTTCGTACATAGCTAGTCGGAGCATAATTGAATTAAGTGCCATTATTATTCCCCGCTATATAAGTCAAAATTTAATCTTTACAGTAGCAAAACATGGCAATATATTAAGGGGAAGAAGCAGAAGAATTATTTAGAAATAAAACTCACTGAAAAGGCCTATTTAATATCTTTATTTTACAAAAAAAAACTGTCTCTAAGTGGTACGGATCGACCTATAGAAATAATTTAGCAAAGCTCTACAAAGCCAAATTTTAATTATTTTGGAAGGCTGTACAATGTAAACGAGCCATTTTAGGGACAAACAAAAAACCCGGGTCCGTTCATTCGGAACAACTTAGAAGTATACCAAATTTAGAATACAAAATCTCGTCCAATGCAATATTGAGAGAAGGGAATATCAGGATATTGGATCGCAATAAAACAAAAATTAACTGTCGGTCGACGTTTCGGCCTATTTACTAGTAGCCATCATCAGGACTAAAATGGGAAAAAACAATAAGTCAAAAAAACGTTAACAATTTTGTATTCTCACACTCACCTAACAGTTAGGATGGTAAAAAACTGTTTTGGCGAAATATAATTCGGTGGAAGAAAATAACACGGTCATTCGGGCAACACATACAACCTCGTCAATGGTATAAAAAAGGGGGCCAAAAAGTTGTAAAAATTGTAACACAGGTAAGATAATAAAAATTGGCTAAAAAGTCACATCAATGAATAACACAAACTTTGTCAAATACACTATGAAACGTTAACACAGAAAAATATAATCAGGTTATCCACCTACAAGTTGATAACAGGTACAAATAATATATACATGGTATTGACAAAAATGCGTGACAGCCCAACGAACTATCTTCCTCCGAACTAAGCTAATAGAAACCCTAATAAAAATTAATTGTATCAGGCTAAGAAACAGGGGTGTGAGAACCAACCGACAAAACTCAACAGTATGTACCTTATATAAATGTAAAATATTAAAATATTAAAACAAAAATACAAATAACAACAGGAACACAATACATGAGTGATGTAGTAGTCGGTGAACAGAACACTAGTGAAAAACACGAGCAAAATAACCCAACAAGGGTTGTGTTAAGTCACAACTCCTACGCAATGGTTTCCCTGGGAGGTTAATAGACTGTGCCCTCTTCGGAGATCTTAAACGTTTGAATGACAATGTTAGCCTCCAATCTGATAACAAGTACTGCAAAATAACTTTCCACCCTTGGTTGGCAAGTCGCATACGCAGGATAATGAAGGATGCATTGCTTGACAGCCTGCATCCATCTCAAGAATTTCTTTCCTCGGTAATGTACTTTGTAATGTACCGCGATATTCTCCACACCGGACAGACGCCACCTGGTTTTGCCCTGTCGCGGAATACATGGTGCAGATTGAACAGAGTCCGGACAGGCTGTGGGGTATGTGCTGATTCCCTGTTTAAATGGGGCAAATCCGTATCAACCGCATGCGACTGCGGCGAAGAAAGGCAAACTATACACCATCTCTCCTATAACTGCGAAAGCAGACCGAGCCACTGTACAGCTGAAGACTTTTTGAGGGCCACCCCACCGGCTGTCACTTGGATTGAAAGCCTGAACATCGCGATTTGACTGTGCATTACTGACATGTAGTTTCTTTTCTATTTTGTGTACACGCCATACGATAAATAAATAAATAAATGCTTGACAGCAAGATTTTGATAACGTTTCACAACCGCTTCACCCTCAATAACCTTTTGTTTTCGAAGACCAAAGATAAAGTGCCAACGTTGGACAAAAACAACCTCATCTATAGCGTCAGGTGTAGCTGCGATTCGGTATATATTGGACAGACCAAACAAAAATTAATAAACAGAATCAAACAACATCAATACGATATAAGAACTGGATCGAAGAAGACTGGTCTGTCTGATCATATGAACAACGGCCTCCATACATTTTCTCCTGATACTGTCAGTATTCTGAATACTGAATCCAACTATCAGAGGAGAACTTTCTTGGAGGCTGCCTACATTTCCACTACTGATAATAACGTCAATAAGCAGACTGACTATGGCTACATCAACGCTGGATATAAGAATTTACTGAGAAGTTTTTTAAGGAAGATTGAAGACTGATCCATATTGATGCTCTGGTTTTACCACTCTTGTCCTTGTTGGGTTATTTTGCTCGTGTTTTTCACTAGTGTTCTGTTCGCCGACTACTACATCACTCATGTATTGTGTTCCTGTTGTTATTTGTATTTTTGTTTTAATATTTTAATATTTTACATTTATATACATACTGTTGAGTTTTGTCGGTTGGTTCTCACACCCCTGTTTCTTAGCCTGATACAATTAATTTTTATTAAGGTTTCTATTAGCTTAGTTCGGAGGAAGATAGTTAGTTGGGCTGTCACGCATTTTTGTCAATACCATGTATATTATTATTTGTACCTGTTATCAACTTGTAGGTTGATAACCTGATTATATTTTTCTGTGTTAACGTTTCATAGTGTATTTGACAAAGTTTGTGTTATTCATTGATGTGACTTTTTAGCCAATTTTTATTATCTTACATGTGTTACAATTTTTACAACTTTTTGGCCCCCTTTTTTATACCATTGACGAGGTTGTATGTGTTGCCCGAATGACCGTGTTATTTTCTTCCACCGAATTATATTTCGCCAAAACAGTTTTTTACCATCCTAACTGTTAGGTGAGTATGAGAATACAAAATTGTTAACGTTTTTTTGACTTATTGTTTTTTCCCATTTTAGTCCTGATGATGGCTACTAGTAAATAGGCCGAAACGTCGACCGACAGTTAATTTTTGTTTTATTGCGATCCAATATCCTGATATTCCCTTCTCTCTATACCAAATTTGAACAAAATCAAAGATAATATAAATAAAAATTTAAAATCAAAGACGGTCATGAAAATACTTCGTTGATTTGATAATATGGAATTTACCCAGGCACATTTGTTGAAGTGTTTCGATTTATGACCACGGTCATTCATTTCGATGTCACTCCTAAACCAAAAGCTGACCCACACTAAAATTTGGTATGCAATTAGCCAAAAGTATAATAAAGATAACGAATTTTAATTATTTTGATGCGATTTGCGGTTGAAATTGAAAACATAATCAATTATGGACCTTCTACTTGACATCATCATCAAGCTTTTCCATTCCTTTCGGAATATTGCTACTCTGCTTCTTTTGCAATGTCTATACGATCCACTCATTGAGGTGAATTAATCCTCTTGTTTCTCTTTTACTTTCAACTAATTCATCCACAGAGTGTTGATGTTCACCGGAGGGCGCGCTAAGAAATTCAGTCAAGTCCGCAATTCGAACCCACAATTTCCGCGCTGTAACTCAACCAGCGATCACACCAAGCCACTGCTGTATTATTCTACTTGACATAAATGCCAAAACTATCACCACATCCAATATTACCCGTATAAACGAAGTCTATATTGAGAAGTCCTGTACAGCGCTATTTCTTGTTCATCGACAATCGTTAATTTATCAGTTTTGTATATATATTTTTTTAAATTTATTTAACGGAATAGTTAGTTCCTTTTAACTATAAAAAATGCAGTCATACAAATGTAAAATATACAAAGCTGATAAAGCTACATGTTTAGATGCAGTCTTAGTTGGGATTTAAACCTCACCAATGAGTTGACAAAATAATCAGTGTCAGACTTGTTGGCAAGATTTTGCATCCTAGAGATGGGCGAATGCATTCCGTAGCTTGTCCTATGGAAGTCGACTAAAAACTTGTTTGGATTCCGAACTGAGGAAGGATGAGCCCAAATGTTAACTTTGACCAAAAGGGCCGGGCAGTCAATTAAACCTTCTAATAACTTATAGAGGAAGCATAAATCCAGATATTTCCTTCTATTGTCCAAACGAGATAGTCCCAGGTAACCAAGTAGCTGATCGTAATCTGTGTCGAAATCTGTGTATTCCTGGTTTCTGCGATATAATTTTTTTTCTTTTAATACTTTACTGTTTTTTTATTGCTTCGAAGAATATTGTAGACTGAAAGTTAATAGATCATTCAATTTTATTAACTTGTCAGTAAAAATGTTCTAAACGATAATTTACTCGACATACAATAAATTTGTAGTCGATCAATTTTAATTTCTAATATTACTTTTATGTTTTTAGTTTACGATGATGTACAACTATTTTGGTGATTCTTTCATGACTTATGCGTTTCCAGCTATTACTTTTATGTATTGTTATAATATTATGGTAGCTTATATTATATTTTTGAATTTTATCTTGTCTTGTTTGCAGCCGGGTATGCAATATTATGCTTTTTGTCCGTTTACTGTATGTTTAAGGTATTTTAACATTTTCAGACTTTCATTATTTTCCTTCATGGCTTGTAAAACCACCTAAACCACACCACTATACTACATGGATTCAGTTCACTAATTTATTAACTACATTTGTTCAGAAAATAAAATATGCAAGTTACTTCACATTCTTTTAAATCTCATCGATTAATTCTATGTTTAAGATTCTAAAAAGCTTTTGTGATGGAAGACGGATTGTAAAAATTATGTCTCTCAACTCTTGGACAAGCTTTTAAATTTTATTATCTTTATGCGCGATAATATTTTTAATATGCATGAAAATTTATGTTAAGTGTCACATTTTAAGATAAATTAATGAAAAATTTATTACTCCTTTTGATTTTATTAATATGGCACTATGTTGTTACTTTTATGACGGACCATAATATAAAATTGTTCTCTATACAGCAGGGCGGATTAATTTTTGCCCGATGAAAAATATATTTTAAAACCGTAAAATTTTGTCGACCTGACAAACTATAACAATTTAGTTTTATTACGCCTCTTAGCACTTTCTCACGTATCACTAAATAGTTTGCCATTTTCTATTTCAGTTTCGCATTGCACAATTTATTTTCAAGGAACACCCTGTATATTGCAATTTAATTTCGAATTCAAATTTAATCGTATGTTTAAATCTCTTAAAATATCAACACAAAATTAATAACCGCCGTACATGTAAAATATGTTTGCAAAATTTTAAACCTAAAAATTTTATCTCTTCCAATTTACTCGTGCGTTAGAAATTTGCACAAGATTAAGCAGAATGTAAATTTTAGCTAACAAATTCGCCAATTCTATAATTTTATTTTAAGTTAAAAGTGTGATTTGAGTTTGAAAACCTTTTCATCTAATTTTCAAAACGGCGAGGTATTTTTTTATTTACCGAGAATTATTTTTTAATGTTATTATTTTTCTTAAAAGTTCATTACTGTAATTATCTTTTCAATGGTTACGTATGAATAAAAACAAAAATACAGTAGGTAATGAGGTTTTAAAGCCTTTAGAATATAAAATCGATTCGTTTTGCTGCAACTTTAGCTCACTTTTGTTTAAACTTTCTCAAAATAATGATTTAAACTTAACGAGTTTTATTTGAATAAAAAAAATTCTATCTTTTCGAAATAAAAGTTTTCCGAGTTAATTTGTTTTCTTAGCTTCATTCTGCCACGTTCAAATTGGGTATTTAGGAACAGAATTTTAGACTGAAGATGAAACTGAAGGAAATTCTGAAAGCGGCATTTATTAAATTATTTTATTTAAACTTATCTTCCTGAAATTGTCTAATAAAAATACAAATAAAGAAAAATATTTTATGTTCAGTTTCAGTGAAAATCAAATATTGATACTTACATCCCTTGCGTATTATGTATACTCTAGTCTGACTTTCAATTAGAGTAGAAATTTCAAGTAGCTTTTATTATGCAACAAAAACAAAAGAGCAACAAGCTGGGATCAAAGTATATTAAAAACTGAAGTGATACTGCTTCTAAATTTCTTTTTAATTCGATTAATTCTAAGTCCAAATTTTATTTTTCTTCCGACAATGAAAGATTATTGCTCTGTAGCCAAGGGAGTAGAGATTTTCCAACTTGAAATGGTTTTCGGAAAAACTATAATTCGTTTGCACGTGGAGAACAATTTGATATTCTTTCAGATTTTCAGGTGTCTCGAGATAAATCGTTGTAATAAGTAAACACCGCGTTTGCAATTTTATGAAAATATTTTCTGAATAAGAATCACGGACGATTTTCCGAACAATATTTTCTTGCAGGAAAAATATGAAACGGTTTCCAGTAAATAGTAAAACGGGAATTAAATGGATTAGTCTACTTGCCGTGATGGTGTTTTCAATTTGATTACAATCGCAAATAAAGGTTACTTTCAGTTTACTGAAAAACACACCAACGTAGTATGAGACGGCTCGTTTAATTATTTTGTTTATTTTAGAAACCTGCAAAAAATTACGCTTGAGTTACCTTTAATTTCATTGGTATGTTTGTTTAGTCTAAATTTTACTTAAACTTTTATATTTTATAAATAGAACTGCTTGGAAAACTGAAGCCCCCAAAAATTTCCTGCCGCTTGCTCCTTCAATTGCGAATTTTAGTTTCTCATCCACAGTGTTTTTTTGCCTGTAATTCACTTTATGTATTTCACCTTTAGTGAAAATTATTATCAAACCAAAATTGAAGGGCACAAAATTCTCATTGAAATATATTTTCAGAATTCACATTAGATGATTAGGATGAAATTCGAAATACGAATTATTCGTGTTGTTCCAATATAAATTTTTTTAAATAAAAACGCCTTTTGACTATGGGTAATTGATTTTTATTGTATGACGTAGGAAAATATTGGAAAAATGCATTGTAGAGAATTTAATGCTCTTCAAATTTGGTCCAAGGAGAATTTCTTTTGATTTATTTCATTTTTCATTTTATTTCATTTAATTTTCGGTTTTTTTTAAATAATATTTTAATTTTTAATTTACAAAAAACTTTTCCTAATATTATTTTCTAGTATGACTTATTTTTTGATTAAGCATGTCTGATGGTAGAATAATAATTCCAAAACTTCGATCTCGTATGTTAGTGTTTTTTATAATTTTTCTATTCCATTTTTTTTAACATTTTTAAAATTTATGAATATTTCATTCATTCTGGATTTTACTAAAATTTTGACTCAAGAATGTATACATTCTTTTTTGAAAATATTCTATTCTTTTAAAATTAAACTTAAGCGAATTATAGGCAAAAAAGCAATATTAAGGTTCCCAATTGAGGAAGAAGCTGTGAGGGGATTTAAAATAAATTTTGGAGGGTACTTTGAGATATTCAAATATACATGTGTGTAAATTGCTACTTGTCCTGATTATTTGCAAACTCCCACTATTTTTCGGTTTTCTGGCCTGAACTATAAAATATTACAGCAACTTTCAGCAACTGAAGTAGATAGAATTTTTTAAAATATGAAAAAAAATTAGTACATGTATAAATTTTAAATAAAAGTTGTGTCTATTGTTTCAGTTTCCATTCTTATAGTTGAACATACATAAATTGAGAGCGCAAAAAGTTTCACAACATTTAAATAACGAAAATATAAAAATTTCCTACGAAACTTCCTACAAAGACCACCGGAAAAGCCAAAATATTGCACTGATTTGTGTGCGGTATTTCTTTACTAATCTCCCGCCGTTACGCCGTGGTAAGAAAATGTTTCGTCAATTAGTGTAGATATTCTTGAGCGATTACCTCAGGATATTCTGGCGTGGTTCGGATTCCACGTTAAACTGTAGATCTCTTTATGTTACCAATGATGCAGCCCGACTTGCATTGCTTGAATATAGTCCTTAATTTGCCAATGCTAAATTTACCAACCGCTCCACATTACAGGGGATACATGGGCAGTCCCTGAAATCCAGACAAAAATCCCGATAGACAAAATCCCGGTAGGACGATATAATCCTGACAAAACTAAAATCCCGATGATAGATAACTCAGATGAAAGAAAATCTCGGTAGGGCGATCATCCCAACAAAATTAAAATCCCGGAGACAAAAAATCCTCACAAGACAAAATTCTGGTTCGATAAAATCCCAATAGTTTGTCTAAAATAAATTTTGAATGTTGTATTCATGGTATCCATCGTTTTTAATTAATTGTTTGAAATAAATTATTATTAATCAGTAATTCAATGACCCATTTCTACCGGGACCATAATACTGGAAACTACAATCGTATTTTAGCGAAAATTATTGTCGCTGGAAAAAAACGACGTTACCGTTTAGGAGTGGAATTTTTAAATGCGATGCCGTTAGGTCCACGTCGTTTGAACGCGAAACATTACACCTTTTCAAATTGAGATTAATTGATTTAAAATTGGAAATAAGAAATTTCAAATTGGAACAAATTGAGAAAATTTAATAGTGGATTGCACAACTTTTTGAGATGAAAATAAATATTACAAAATTTTTTTTTGCAGATTTTATGGTAGTGCTATTTTTGTTATTTGTTTAATCATACGAGAGGTTTTTACATATTGTAGAAAAAGAGAAATTATTGTATCCTTTTATATTACATTCTGAAAATAAATAACAATTAAGCAACAGATTTAATAACAACTCCAAAGTTGTTCCAAAGCTCTGTTCAAATGTCCCACAGCTAGAAAAAGAGATTGAATTAGGGGTTGGCTGGGTTAGGTTAGGTTAGATCCTATTTATCGAGCGCCTGGTATTATGGTTTGTTTATCATGTAGAGGGTTTGGTTAGGAGGCCCGCAGTTGGTCTGCTTATGGAGCACTCAATATGAAGGTTTGTTTGTCGCAGAGTTTTCAATGATGAAGGTCTAAACTAAAATATGTAAATTAATAGCACCATTAAATCTCCAAAGGATCAAAAGAAAATGAGGTTATTGCCTGACGTTTCGGGTCTATTTAGCCATTTTTCAAGCTAAAAATTTACACAAAATAAAATGAAAACTTACAAAATATTGAACAGGATAGTGATAAATTTCAGTAAAATATACATATCTCAAGTAATATTTAAGACTGGCAAAAGGTTGGCGGGTGCCTGGCAGGTTGGTGTGGTTGGATGAAGTTTGTCACAAGATTGTGACTATGTGAGTAAAATGGCTGCTGTATGAAGGTTGTGACAAATTTTCAGCAATGTTATGGCAGTGCTGCCAGTAATTTGTCATATTTAATGCCACCAAAGCTATCTCAGGTTATTGCTAGCAAGCTGTCCCATATGGCTACCATCAGGCCATTACGTCACATGTGGGATACCAACATAATGAGAGTGAAATCCCGAAGATCAGTAAATCATTTTCAGTAGATGACGATTATGCCATAAAGATAGACTGAAAAAAATTGTTCTTCATGTTATTCTAGAACTGCGTGCTGTATTTCCCAATATAGTGCCTAGCTCTGTATCGTTCCTGGGATTTTTCCAGCAATTATACCATCGTTTTGGCGGTCTTCTGAGTGGTCTTGGTGTGTTTGGGATTTATTATTTATTCTGGTGGTTGGTCCTCGCCTCTGTCATTCTTCTGACATGATCTCTCCACTGTATTCTTCTACCTTTTGTCCATCTCACTATGTCATCTATCTTGCACATACCCATCGGTTTTATGCTTTCTTATTCTATCGAACAGTGTATAACCAGTTATTGGGTGCAAGCTATTCATCTCCACGGTTCTCATTAGCTGTATTGTCTTCATTGTCTCCGCCCTTGTTTCCGCATTGCTTATTATCATGATGGGTTTTGCGTATGTTTAGTAAATTTATACTTCGCTTCCAGTGCTCGTTCATGTATTTGTTTCACCGTATAATATCTCTTAAGAGTCCTGCTAGCTGATGCTTTGTTGTTTTGAGATTTTACTTCATTGCATAGATTCATAACTTGTTCTATAACTTTATTGTTCGCCATTAATTTGCATCTTACAGGATCTCAAGATTTATTCTCTTATAACCAGTTCTCATTTTACAACCATTTCCAGCTGTTTCTACTTCCTTTATTATTTCATCAATTAATTAGTTTAAGGGTATGGGGATTAGGCTATACTCTTGCCTAATTGCTGTTGCAACGAGGCAATTTTAGTCAGTTTATTATTGAGTATGAATTTTGTCTTATTATTCGTATTCAATTCCTTGATAATGGTCATGTAGGAGGTGAACTCGTTAAGGATTTGCATATGCCAGTTCTAATGACTGGGTTCACGACTTTTTCTGCTTAACTCCGTTACCGAATATGGAATAAAACATTTTGTTCGTGTTATGTAATTTAAAATTTGTTTAATAAGGGTCGAATAAATTGATGTAATAATATGGTTGCTGACTACAGTACAATAATATTTAAACTTGTAATTGGTTAATATTAATGTACTCTCCAAATGGGTCTACGTTAGGAACACGTTTAAGATTGAATGAATGAAAGTATGTTCCAAAACGTTACTAAAATGATCGTTTCCAACAATGTTTGGCGATTGAGAAATTTAGTAAAACAATTAATTTCCCTAAACTAATATTAGAATACCTGCAATTAATCTAATTTCCACATATCCAAATTATGATAATTGATAAAGCAGCTATTATATCATCAATCGTCCTGGTTAGTATTCCAACTTTGCAGAATAGGTGCCAAGGCTCGTTACTGCTGGCGTGCTTTTATTTCATCACATATGGAGGAGATGTAGTTGTTTTTGTCTCTTCTAGCTGCCCGGAAAATCTCTTTCGTTAGTCTGATATATATTTCATATGCGCCCTCTATGCTGAATCTCCCAATCTTAACATTTTGCCGCTTTTTGATTAGTTCTCATGTTTCTTTACTTATCCATGGTTTCCTTGGCTCCGATTGCTTATGTGTTTGACAGTTCTTTGCCGTTGCCTAAGTATCTCTTTCATTCGGTTCCACAATTCGTTTGAGTTGGCACGTTTCATCCCCTCAGCTGGAATCTCTGTCAGACTTCTTGTAGCTTCTCTTATATGTTTTATGTCGCCTCCTAGGTGCCATCTGCTTGGCAGGATCGTCCTTTTCTTGGACGAACGCAACTTAAGGCATATTTCCGCCACGAGTGCATTATGATCAGTGCCGCAATCTTTGCCAGGATATGTTTTGATGTCTTTAATTGAGGTCTTTCACCGGTTTCTTACGAGAAAGTAGTCAATTTGATTTCGCATTCTTCTGTCTGGTGACATCCAGGTGTAGAGTCGACGTTGATGATGCTGGTAAGTTGAGTTAGCCACAAAGAGATTGTTTCAGTACAGAACTCTAGCAGTATATCCCCCTTTTCGTCAAATTTTCCCACCACTGTTCTCAGGCGATTGTCTTGAGTCGTGTTCCCGATCTTGGCATTGAAATCTCCCAAAATTAAGAGAATTTCGGTCGTAAAAGTTTTCTATTTCTTCCTGTGAGGACAGTGAGGTTGGAGCATACACCTGGATCACATTAAGATTCACTGGCGCACCCATCAGTTTAACCACAAAGATTCTATCATTGATGGTTTCATATCCCAGTAATGCTTCTTTTATGTTCTTCTGGAGGATAACGGCCACATTATTTCTCAATTCTTGTTCGTTGCTTGAGCATATTACCATGTTTTCATTTGAAGTCAAAAAGTGTCTACTCTTTCTCCGGTGGATCTCTACTACTCCTATAATGGCATCGTCTTCTAGAATTTCTAATTTTCCATCTTTGTTAAGACCCCTGGCTATCTGCATCATGATTTGGTTTCTTTTGAGACCGGTCGTATATTTTCCATGGAGTGCCCGGTTGTCCACTCACTCCTCCATGGCCAGTAATCCGTTTAACACATGCAGCCCTAGAGCAGCAGCGCCAACACTATCGTTTTCAAAAATTATCATCATACAAGTTTTCTTGGAATATATGTTGCCCGGTAAGTTCCACTTCTTTCCGTGCTTTGACTATTCAAGCGCCCCTAACCTGGGGAACAGACCGATGGGGGACTATCAACCACAAACAGAAAAAGTTCAAATAGTGGTAATATAATTATTAACCTTAAACAATGTTCAAACTTTGAACAGCAAATTTACTCAATATTACGACTTGGGATGTATTGCGATGCCCCCTCTATTGTTGACAATAACGAAATTGTAACAATAAGGTTTCCTTAAGCAGATCGTCTTAAAAATGGTAATGAAACCAATTGCGCTCTAAACTTACTAACATAAGCCTCCTATCTCAAATGGGTGTCGGTTCTTATTGGTTACGCCTTTAGAATTTCTCTTTATCATCAAGTCTTTTAAATTCGTTTGATAAATGCTCACGTGATATCTCTGAATAATTAAAAAACGCATTGGCAATGAGTTTGATTTATTATGGACATATAACGATTTAATTATTTTTTTTATATACAAGATTTATAACTACTTCAAAAGTTTTAGTACCCCTGACAAATTTTTAGTTGGTACGTTCTTTTACGCATTAGCTGCTTGTATTAAAACACTTAAAACTAACCTAGAAATGTTTTTTTTTTTATTTTTGCGCCGTCACAAACGTTCAGTTCGATACACAAAAATTATTGAATTTGCCCGGTTTGATTTTATTTAGTGAAAGAATTTTACCTTTTTGTATTAATGGAGGAACTGGTTACAAGTAAATTTTCTTTATTCATTTTTCATTATCAAGGTTGCCATGTGATCCATGACGTTTTTCCTTCTTTTAACAATGAAATCGATCATATAGCCGTTTTTCTTGTTGAATATTATCACAATAACCTTTTTATGTAATTATTTATCCAATTTAAGCACATTTTTCGATCAACAATCAATCTACCAATTTTTCATTTGACACCAAAAAGTCACTTTTTTTGCACGTTCGAATACATTAAGATAATTTTAAATATTTGCTTTTTAATTACTTTGGCAGTTTTTCTCATATTCCGATGCACTTTAATGAAATCTTTATATTTTTAAGTGACGTTTTTCATCATAGCACTTCTACACACACATTTTTTTATAAGTCCTTGTTGTTGTACCGAGAGTACTTGATCTTTTTTTTTTAGAAAAATTAATCTATTGGTTCATTGATTCACTGTTTTTGGACAAATTCAACATACAGGGTAATTCTGATTTTTGTGTTCCACTTTTTATGCAAATTTAATTGTCTTTTGCTCTTAGTTTATTCGTGAATCACTAATTCTCGAAGCACTGGATTTTAAACTACTAACTAATTAAAATTAAAAGGGATTTGGACAGTTTCACGGACTTAAATCTAATGGTATTCATTTTTTTGTCATTGCGTTCGTTAATTTTTGTTTATCTTTTAATTTATTTTATTTTAACTAATGTATTTGATTAAATGAGCATTTCTTATCTAACTTATTTAAATTCTCTTTCTATTTTTAATATGTTTTGATCATGTTGAGTAACCTTTCGTACATTTCAGATCTACTCCCATTTAAGTCAAGATTTACTCATGTTAGTTCGTAAACCACAGCAGTATGTATATAGGTATACGGGATATTTCCGGTATATTTCCGGTATATTTATTTTAATTATACGGTTCAATCTATTATAATTGTTATAAATGACAGATTACAAATACTCACACATTGCAAGGCATGTTTACGATGGGACAATTAAAGTTCAATTATTCTATTGTCAACGGTTAATTTACACCGAAGGGTTTCTTTTGACATGATCATCGATTTTGTGATTGTTGTTGATACAGCCACGCTAAATTGTTGAATCTGCAATTGAGTATTAAATTATTTTTATGTGGCTTTAAGTGGTAAGCGATTTAGTAACTGTTGCGAACTTCTAGATCATTATGCACGGTTGAAGTATTTCAATGTAATAAATTTAGCAAAACCCGAGCTTTACATTAATCGAGTCAATGCAATGTGTGTTACTTACTAGTTCCCTGGCTTCGGGGTTAACTGTCCATTTATCAGAAGATCGATATCAGGAAGTCGTTATCTACAATAACAGTATCTGACTTGGTTACCTTTAATCCCAACTTTTAAACTTGGTAGTAATACATTTTTTCCACTTCCATATTGAAAACGTTAAATGTATGAAAATGGAAGACTTGTGAACTTTCAACCATACTCCTTTATTTTGTAAGCTCCACTTGATGGTTTTGCCAGTTGGAGCAGTAATTTTAGATTAAGCAAAAAGCTTTACACAAATCACACTAAAAAGATAGTAAAACTTGATGTTGGTGGAAATATTTTTATGTTACATTCAATTTAATCACTTGCAACGTTATGTCAGACTTTTTGTTCTTGCTGTTATTTTAATTAAAAATTTAAATACCGAACTATGTACTGATTTTACCGTAGTCGTAAAACATAAGCGACGTCATTCGCATCGTATAACGACGGTGGTCACGTTGAAGTTACTAATATACCTTTGTATATACACATTGCAATATAGCAACAAAGAAATCTTGGAAGCTCTGAATTATTTTAACCAAGAAAAATTTGTTTGTTGCCTTGCTGTAAGTCTTACGTTTAATTAATATAGAATATAAAACAATTCAGTTCGGAAAATTGAAATTTTAATTAAAAAAATATTAGGCGGGTCACAAATTTTATAATAATTTGAGGCACACGAAAAAAAAATCATTACAGATTTGCTTAATTAAATCTTTTACTAAATTCGGCTCGTAAATTTTTCTTATACCACTCCAAATAACTTTCACGTGTTATTAATCAAACTGAAATTTCAATGAAAATTTTGAAAGTCTCGATTAATCACCAAAATTGTTTTTTGCCTTTCGACACAACATTTTCTGTTACAATAAAATTTAATTCTTTTAGCTTTAATAATTTAAGAAAACACTAGAAAAGGTCAGATTTTACTGCAAGATCATGATTTCGAACTTACGTTCAAAATATACCATCAATAAATAAAATTGAGACGTTTGTAGTTCAGTTGTGATTGCTTTTTCTGTTAATGCCAGGTACTAGGTTCGATTCTATACAAAATCAGAACTTTATTCTGACCATCTCACTTTGGAAGTCAATGACGAAACCATTTTCAGATTTTTCCTAGTTTTCAACTTCATTCCCCAAATTATATATTTTAATTAAATTTTTTTATGTATCTAGATGATATTTTCTTTACAAACGGGGAAAGCTGTTTTTATTTTATACATTAATTTACGTTCTTTAAATATTTTGTTTCAATTATAATTCACTTTTCAGCCCTTAAAACTTTCTAATTAATTTAAACTTTATTTTTAAACTAAATTTAAGCTCGCATTTTCTGTATTTTATATAGCGCAGCGGTTTTCAACCTAGAGATTGCGACCACCCCTTAAATTAAAAAAAACAGCCTATGTTAACTTATTCAGTAACGGATTTAATATCTTTTGAAAAGTAACTCAACATTTGCTCCAAATATATTCAGAACATAAGGAAATCCAATGTTAAAGTTAGTTGGAAACATTTCAAAAACCTTTTTAATGGATAGGAACATTATTTAAACATCTTTTTTTCTGGACATATGGACCACAAAATAATGCTTGTTTTAAATTTACTGAATTTATCTTTGGCTTTCAGGATGTTTTTCTCTCGCCGTTGAAGATTATTATTAAAATACTACTTAATACGTGATTGCATTGGTTGCGCGGCCTAAAGGCCGCATTGGGAGAGGCCAGATCAACGAATTAATTTAGTTTTATAAAAACAAAAAGTCAAAATAATTATTCAGATTTTAATTTGTAGTTATACTAACCTTTGCATCACCAATCAACTTATTATAGATTTTACTAATGAAGATTACTGTAAAAAAGTAGGGCGTGTGCGAGAGAGTAAATTTGCTTTTTTCAACTCTTAGCGGATCGTGGTATGAAAAGGGTTGAATAACGCTGATTTATCGAATTTCATGCTTCTTGTTTCGCGTTCAGCTAGTGATCTATAATTTTTGTAGGTTACTTTTATCTTTTCTTGTTCCACATTTTGTAATTTATTATATAATTTTAATTTATAATTTTGAATATGTAAGATGCAACTTTTGAATTTGAACTTCGCGCCAACGTCCTCTCCAGAAAACCGCCATCTCTTGAGAACTAACCAAGTTCAAACCTAAAATCACACTTCTTCGACGACACGGAAAATAACTTGGACCACCACGTTGTGAAATACCTACGATCGTCATCTAGTAACCAAACTCTTTCTTCCGGTGTACACAACATAGTGTCAAAAACAACTGTAACAAAACAAATGATCGCTCCGAAAGAGAGACGAACATTAACTCCCAACACAAATAAAACTACCATATTTTGGGCAATGTCAATTCTTTTATTATCTTTAATATTCTTGTTTGAGGAATTTACCCTGAAGCAATGATTTACCTAAATCGTGACCTAATAAATCTGTAGATTTAATTACCCTGAAAGTCCATTTGTTTTAAATCGCTTTATGTTATTTTGATAACCTTTAAATTACTTGTTTGAATTCAATCCTTTGGATTGTAATAATCTTTTCTTCATGTACTTAGTACATTTATTGAAGATTGTGGGAAGCTATGTGTTTTGTTGAAACACTAGCTGTTAATGGAAAAATACCTTTTAAATCTACCTTTACACCACCACCTTTTAATTAAAATTTACTACCTAATTTACCAATATAACCAAAACCAGATCTACGTTACTACAACTTAAATAAATACAAGTCTTTGGGAACGGTTTAATGTAAACTTGCTTTTTTGTTTGCCTTACGTGGCATTGTAGTCCTGAGTAATTTATCTTCCAGGCTACCACGGGATTGGGTTTCATTCTTACAAGAGTCTTCGGAAAGCTAAATTGTACTTAAGAAACCGAAACCAAAACATTGTATTATATAAGTCAATCATTTACCAAGATAAAGCTTTGTTGACTGATCGTACCATATCTTAAACCGTTGTGGGCGATTTAATCAATGACTGAATTCATCTAACTAATCTTGATAATCGTAAACAATAAGTAACCACATCGACGAAACACCCTGTATATGATAATAAATTAATTTACTAGTTGTGTGTCTATTTTAACTAATAAAACCTTTCATTTATAAATTCAAGCTGATTTGAATTTAAGAACATCCTGTATATAAATAATTATTACATTTACTTTGTAAATTTCATACGTTGCTTTTTATGAATGTTTATTCTTAGCGATTCAAAGAATATTATCTAACTGCTTATGATGCAACCTTGCAGACACCCACATTCCTAGCTTGAACAAAGAATG
The DNA here is from genome assembly GCA_932274525.1 of Podabrus alpinus. Classification (NCBI taxonomy): domain Eukaryota; kingdom Metazoa; phylum Arthropoda; class Insecta; order Coleoptera; family Cantharidae; genus Podabrus; species Podabrus alpinus. The sequence continues at coordinate 85,850,317 of OW026454.1, read as the reverse complement.
CATCAGAAGTTCATGACCCTAAAGCCCGTTCTACATTAAACTATTTCAAAACTTTTTTCTAGTAACTAGAACTTGTCATAGAAAAAAGATGAAAAAAGACCAGTGTAGAACAGAAAACTTTTTCCGTGTTTACTTTTTTCAAAACTAGATCCTAGCATAGTTTTCATCCAAGTTTCAACAAGTTTACGCCTTTTATTCATGCGCAGTAGCAATTTTCTTACCGTGCCAACTGAGTTTTAACTTTTTATGTTATTTAAAAGTGTGGTTAAAAGTTTTTAGCGGTATACCGATTTTATTTTTTGTGATTTTTTCTGATAATAAACTATTGTTATGGCAAAGAAGTGGTCACCCGAAATGACTCGTAGTCTGGTATCGTGTTACGAATTGCAGCAGATTTTATATAAGGTAAAGTTCAGGAATTCATTAAATCAAAAAACATTTTAATAAACAATTTTTAGATTGATTCTCCACTGTATCACAACAATCTGTTGAGAAATAAAGCTTTGCAAACGATAAGGGACGAATTGACAACTATCTATAAACAAGATTTTACTACAGATGAAATTTTTAAAAAAATTAACAATCTTCGCACCCAATTCTGCGAGATTAAGAAGAAATTTGAAAAATTGAAACCTAGCGGCAGTGGGGCTTCTGATTCCAAGCCTTCGTGGTGGTTATACGAGCACCTTAGTTTTTTAACTCCACATATTAAAAAAGACAAAGGCTTTTCAAATATTATATGTGCTACAAATAGCAAAGATGAACCAGCAACGCAAAGTCAGACGATTGTTGACACAACCGAGAAAACTACGGACGAGCCTTTATATGTGGAGCCTCAAGAAGGTAATTAAACTATACATAATTTGTAATTCATAAATTAATAATACAATATTGTTTCTAGTAATGGATTGTAGTATTATTGACGTAGATGACTTTCTATGTTCTGTGAAAAGTGTGTCGTGTCCAAGTACTACACAAACAGTTTGTCCGAGCAGCAACAAAAAAAGGAAGAGAGAAAGCAAACAAAATAGTACAGCAATTGAAGCTGCAATGCTGGATGCATTAGGAACTTTTACCAAAGAGCAGCCATCCAAAAGATTTATACATCCAAATTTAAAGTCGTTTACTGATTTCATTGCCACCGAAATGGACAGTATTAATGACTAAGAATTGTTTTCAAAATGCAAGCGAGAAATTCTACAAATAATTCAAAACATTCAAGATGAAGACGCGAATTTTAGTTTGTAAATATTTAAGTAAATAAAAGATATTGTTTATAAACTTGATTTACTTTTTACAAAAATACAATAAATGAAAATAATTAAATATTATGCCATATTTTATTGCTATTCTAATATGTTTACAGTATTAAAATAATATTTAAATGTTTCTCGAATTTGTAGCACTGCATTATTTGCACTGCCTCTTGTAGATGTTACTGAACGTAACTCTGTTTCAAGATTTGCTTGCTCATTTGAAGTAGGATTTGTATCACTCGACCTTAAAAAATTGTGTAGTGCACAACAAGCTTGTGTTATTAACACCACTTTATCTCTACTAAGATTAATTGGGGTAAGTAGTACCCTAAATCTGTTTGATAAAATGCCAAAGGCATTTTCAATCACGTCTACCTCGACTCAATCGATAATTGAATATTCGATCTTCTTGAGACATGTTTTTGAATGGATATGGTTTCATGATATGTTTTTGTAAAGGAAAAGCTGCATCGGTCAGTAAAACATATGGTACAGATGGCTCTACCATTCCAGGTAAAGGTTCATCATCGGGAAGATTTAATGTCTGTTCATTTAGTGCTATATTAAAATCACATCCATCAAAAACTCCCCCATCACTAACCCTACCGTTTGTACCCACATCTATATACAAAAATTTATAGTTTGCATCGGCTACTGCCAGCAATACGATGCTGTGAGATTCTTTATAATTATAATAATGGGAACCAGATGATCTTGGTGGTCTAAAAGTAATATGCTTGCCATCCATAGCACCAATGGTATTAGGTATGTTCCACAGCATATTGAAATTGTCCGCTACATTTATCCACTCTTCTTTTGTCGAGGGTATCTATAAATTATTAATTTTTAAACTAAGTATGCACACTCATAATTATGCAAATATAAATTTTACCTTTAAATACTGATCTATCAAAGCATTATAAATAGCTTCACAAACTTCTGGAACAATTTTTGATATCGCACTTATTGAAATACGGGTACTGTATGACAAACTTTTAAAAGTTTCGCCCTTTGCAAGAAATCGTAGGGTTAATAATAAACGGTACCGTGAAGAAATCGACTGGCGTAATTTTGTATCCTGTTTTTTAATTTTATTTTCTATAAGAGACAGCAGGGTTTCAAAGTCTTTTTTAGTCATCATCACGTAGTTTTTAAACGACTCTGCATCTTCTATTGCAAGTTCCCTTTCTAAAAATGCACATGCTCCAAACCTCATTTGATTTCTTCTAAGTAACCAATTTCTACTCCATAATCGCTTCTTTTTGGTCACTTCAGCATCAGAAATAGTTTTATATAATTTATATAGTTTATATAATTTATATAAATTATAAATTTTAAAAAACTTCGTCGACTGCATTTTGTAAACAAAAATATTTTGTTACCAATAGCGGTTGGTACGAATGAACTGAGCGAAATAATTTTGTCACTTCAAGATGAGATAGGTAATCATCTATCTCTTTTTATCTTTACTTGAACAAGTTTGCAAAACTAAAAAAATGTTTTCAAAAAAGTTTTGAAATAGTTTAATGTAGAACGGGCTTAACACATTGTAATAATTTTACCGCGTAACAAATATTTCTATAAATGAAATCATTTATATCTACCTAATAATTAATAACGGTGATGTGTATTTATTAAATCGATTTTAAAGTAACATAATAAAATTAACTTTGCAACACCAAGTTAGGTTATAATTTAAAAAACCATAAATTAATGCAAAACCAATCAATTAACCTCTTTACCATTGCTAAAATATATAGAACAATTAACAAATAAAATAAATTTTATACCTGGCTATTTAAAACACAAAACACTGAAAGAATTTATAATAATTCAAAATAACTCAACTGTTAAATTCAAAGAACACCGAACAAGTCTCCTCGTTTCACCGCTCGTTGTTGAATCTCGTCGTGTTCCCCCACCATCGTTACCGAAACTATTCTTTATAAAACTTCAAATATACATGGTGACTAAAATATTCTAACTCAAAACAGCGGTAAATTTGAAATTACAGTAATTTCAAAATTGCAATCTTACAAATACAATTTTTATTTTAGCTTCTACAATTCTGACCTTTTACTACCTACTTCACAATTGACTTTAATTTTAGTTTAGCTCTTGCTAATTTTGTTAACTTATAAATTTTATTTATTATTTAACACATAAACATTCTTAAATTTTTATAAACAATTTAATTGTTACTAATTGTGTAAATGTTAACTTTTCTGATAAATTTATTTTGGATTTCATTTAACAAATAAAAATGCTAAAATGTTAAAATTTAAATTACGGCAATAGCAAGATAAACTGAACAGCGATTATAAAAATTCTCTATAGATATTCTGAAAGCCGATGGTTTATATAGTAGAATTAAACAAAAAATTTGCGGAAAACACATGTTTAACTCTCAAAAACAACCCTTAAAGTAGTAGTGAAACAGGGGTTCTCCCATTTGCTGTTGGTACTGTTAGGCCACGCCCAACTCCGACTTTGTAATAAATAGTTGACTATTCTAGCTTTTTACGGTAAACTTGGAAAAAATTTGCCTGAGCGCGACAGATCCAAAAACGACATATTTCACATAAATGGGTGTAATTTCGTTGAGTAGGGGCGAAGAAGAACTCCAGCCTATAAATTGATGTGTTTCCTTTCAATTTTTATAAATTTCCAATTATTACAATTTTAAATATCAAAAATAATTTTTTAATTTTGTTTTATAAGTTGTAGATTCCAATTTTATATGGCTTTATGGCAACCATCTGCGATATTTTCGTGCGTCGCACAAAAGTACACCATCACTTTTCAAACACAAAATGTCTTTATTTTTCTTTTTACAACTATCATCCAATGCTAAAACACTTTTCAAAATTAAATTTTTAAATATATCTTTCATTTACAAAAAGACTTCCATGCAATTTCTAACATACATATTTTATTCAATCTAGGCTTATCAAGCAACTTTTTACAAATTTCAGCATGGCTGCCTCAGCAAGGCTCAAAACGCCCTGGCGTTCGACTCTGCTGTCCTTCATATCGTGAAAACATAGTGCCAACAGAAATATAAAATTCCCAAGAAAAATTTTAAAATTTGAATATTATTTAAATTTTGGTAAATTTAAAAACGTAACATCTTTGATTACGACTCCTTATGAGGTTCGTGATTGGTGAACGCGCCATTTATTTCACCTTCCAATTTAGTTCATCAGATATTTCCAAAACTTACAAAGGGTTTGTCTGTCTGATACTACATGATCAAAGGTAAGGGATTGAAGATCAAAAAAGATGAAAAAGAGATATGGTCTGCCACTGACTAATATAAAGTTTGAAGGTGGTGACAGAAACCGCCCTCTTAAATAAAAATTTAACTAAAAAATTGTGTCTAAATCAAGACCTTAAAGGCCAGCCTTCTACCTTAAAATATATAGTCTTATCTCTTATCACGAAAGCTATTTTTATTTCTGAATGTTAATGATTGAATACTTTTTTAAAGATCTCAAAATTATCTACAAAGTATAATTGAAGTTGCTTTCAGTTTAAATTAGAGTTAAATTTTTATCTCATTAAATGTTAAAATTTAACTCTGCCCTAGAATTATGGTGCGTCATCATCGTTGCTAAAAGAACGATTTACATAGGCAAATGCAGAAAATGTTGTAATTAAAACATCCGAAAAGTAATAAAAATAAATGGTATTTAATATTAATCAAATAATACATAAAAATAATACATAAAAAATATTATTTATGTCCATATCTTTTGGGTAGACCGGAGCGGCCTTCAGGCCGCACAACCATGGTAATCACGTAGGTACTGAAAATGATTATTTACAGCTAGTTACTTTATAAAGTGTCCGTTTAGAATAACCAACGGTTTAAAATACGAAATTATATTTTTCATTAGTTGGTTTAAACTTATTTATATTAGTGGTACTATAAAGACCGAGAAATTATCAAATAAAATAAACCTCCTTTAATTTTAAAATCGCATTCACATAGAGTTTAGTTGTAATCCATTCATAACAAGATCCCTTAGAGTCCATCTCTATGGGATTGTAATTTTAGGTTTAAAGGAGGTTTAAATTATTATTTGGTTATCTCGGCCGTTAATATTGCAAAAAGGGTAATCCGTAAATAAACTAAATTAAATGATAAATCATTCCGGACAACTTTTCTTTGAGACGTCTTGAAACACGTCGACTCGGTTTTGGTTGTTTTATGATTTACCAAGTTTTCAGAACCTTTTAGAACCCCACATGATAGAAAAACTAATCATTTGACGACATAAGATTGCCATCCACCCCCATCTTAGCATAATAGATTACTTTCCAGCTTAACTGATCACAATTGACTTCTCTTAAACTAAAACGTAATCTATTATACTTAGATGAGGGTGAATGTTCTGTTTACGTATAGTACAATGTGCAGTGCAATTCAAAAAAAAATTGAACATATAAGTAGAAAAATATGGTCATTTCATTCACTTTAACGTCAACCCTTCGTATTTAGGTTAATAACTTTTATTAAATTTGCTGTATTATTAACGTAAGAGCCGTGTGCGTCATTCGTGAGCAAATATGATTAGCGATTAAATTTTCCAAAATAATATCTCATTAATTTATAAATTATTTTACTTTCACCCATCTTAAACCTAATTTCTTATAATTAATTCCCATTTCGTTTTGCTAATGTTATTAGATTTCCTGCAATGTTAATTTTGGGCTTGTTTCTCTTATCTTTAGCTAAATTGAAAGCAAAATGAACATTTTGTTTTTACAACACAACCCACATGGAATTCTAAAGAGTTGTGATAAAACCTTATCACAAATTAGAAAACCAATGAACAGAAATTATTAAATATATAGCAATGTACCGTGTGAAGTTTTCCTAAGTGGAAATTTACGCTATTTCCAATTATCGAATATATTTTTAGTACCTTAATCAACAAGTAATAATCAAATAAAAAGTAAAATTGAGTGAAAATTATTTAGTGTGTTATGACATCGTCAGAAAATGCCACGCCTCCTGTAGAGCTGTTCCCCACCGAGCTTTAACGCATGGTCCTGACTATCCGTTATCCTGAAAATTCGCAGTTTCCATGAACCATGGTGCGGTTACGCATTCGACTAACGTTTTGTCGTGAACAATAATTATTACTTCTTCTCACGAACTTTAATCTCTTTTTCATTGCTGTAGCTAAATATTCTTGACCAAACTTACGTAAAATTTATTCTGACGTGCCAAATTGTAATTTTAAAAACCCCAATGGTGCTTTATAAAAGTAACAAAAGGTCTAAAATGTTTTAATTTGTTGTTAAATTTATATTTGTTAAAAATTAAAGAAAAGTTATACATCTAATTATTGTTACAAGTGGTATAGTGCTTTCAGTTCGTAGGTTTGTATGCAGCTTTATTATTATTAAAAAATAATAAAATTGAAATCAGACAGAGCCAATTAAGATCCTAGTTAATTTCCTGTCTTAAACATTTTTATCTAAGTGTTAATAAGTCATTTCGTATTGGAAGAGCGATTTATTACAAGAAGTTCGATAACAGATTTTAGCTTTTTGTTGTAGATATTATTTTCAGTTTTGATTCTACGAAACTCTGGGGAAATTTTGATCTAATATATTGCGTACTAAAGGAACTTTGAATTTAATTTAAGTTATTAATTTAACACATTCATCAAGCGACTAAATTTTTGCTACAAACACGTTTACCCATTAATAAATTTTTACTCTCATTCACAAAATATTCATTTTCAGTTACGATAAAGGCAGCAATCTTCGATAATTAATTTGAAACTTTAAATTAAAAAATTCCTTTTGAGGTGCAAAAGCGATTATTTTTAAAGGAAATGCGAAACTGAGTGATTTTCCTACTTACGACGTAATAAAATAGCAGGAAGAGAATCTTAATCCTAAATGAAAACTGTTAAGTTTTTCCAAATAACCAAACAACATTTGGAATAAAATTATAATAAATCAAACGGAACCTGAGATCTCTAAATTGGAAATTTATTGGTGTTACTTTTTTGTTTCGTTTGTGTAATGGAAGATGTGGCTTTTATTATCTCAAAATATAAGTAAAACTTTTTATGGATCTACCCGCTTTATGTTGCTCGAGGATTGCATTTTACATTTCCCGCGGGATTCTTACAATTTTCTATTAAAAATAATTTTATAAACAAATTAATGCACTTTAAATGGGAATTTTAAACCTTTGTATAGGGGTTGGAATTTTTATAGTTTTGTGGAATTTTTTTAAATGTTTATTCATTAGAATTTTTAAAATACTTTTGTACATTTTTTAAACCCGTCATCTTCACGGTTTAACATTCATACTTCTGTTTGAAAGTATCACTCACGCCAAGCTTATGTTTTGTGGTGCAGAATAATAGATAGAACTTTAGTTAAAAAAAAGTGATATATTTTACATTTATCCCTTAATCTCAACCATCCAAGTTCTCTTAAGCATAATAGCACATTGGTTGTTACAGAGAAAACGTTTAATACTTTAGTAGCCCTAAAGCTCGCGAGTCATGAAAGGCGCTTTTTCTACAAAAAGTATACTACTTGCCAGTCTGTTCCAGGCGTTAAAATATAATTGCGGAACTCTGGTGTTAGCCTCAAGCATCATTATAAAGTGACCCGCAATAAGTTTCTAGTAACATTGATAAAATTAAGCTGTGAGACTAAGTGCCATATTATCCTCACCGAGTCTAAAGCCGGTACCCTGGTATGTAGCAAAACTCAAAACTAATAACGCAAACCAACCGTACAAATTACCCAATCCGGTGTAGGCAACTGTTACACCACGTTCTGCATCCACGACACCTTTCCAACAGGTAATAAAAGGTTGGCTAGCTCAAAGTCGCGAAGGGGTGGGTTGGTGAATGGAACGAAAGGGTCGTGTGACGGCACGTCGCAAAACGTGTATTTCCTATCGACGACCGGGCAATCCTCGATCGCGATTCTAAAAATTGTCAAAATCGGTGTGAATAATTTACACGGGGGGGGAGTTAAGTCAAAATCGGTGGGGTTAATATACACGCGGGAGTTTAAATGGGCGCCACGCATACGAAGAAATGAATCTCTTTGAAGGGGACTGGTTATCACACCTTCCAAGCTGGTACGCGACAACTTGATGATCTTACAGCGAACTCTCACTCCGGAAAAACCTCGCTCAATGACCTTACCTTTACAGGAGGCGAACTTTCCGTTGGTGAAAATAGCTAAATAAACATTAACACAACAATAATAATAACACACAAAGTTGGGAAATAATAAAAATGTATTAAATAAAATAATATCAGGGGGGAGTTGACAAGGTTTACACAAGATACTATCAAATTTACATGTCTTGTATAAAAATAAATATGTACAGTTGACGGAACCTTTCCGTGTGGTTTCCGTTGCGAAACTAATACTCGTAAAACAATTACTCTTACAAAGATACAAAAGGTTAATTTGCATGAAAGGGGGGCGTATTGAATACAGCACTCCACCAAAATAAATAGTTACTTAAGCGTAACTTGATAATATTCAAAACTATGATTCATAAAATTGATCATGGAACTTAATCAATGCAATTGATCATCAAAATTCCCAACAACGGGACAAACAAACTTTAGCTACAATACTAAACTTGAAACGTTACGTTAAATTGTTTGGTTACATTCTGAACGCTCGAATGGCGTGGTAAAAGTTACGTTAATAATAGATAATAATATTAAGTTAAATAAAAGGTATACAAAATGGTTGCGATATCGTCTTCCAGGGTTGAACTGAACGTTCATAAACACAACTAATGGTCAATAGGACCAATTAACATCACAATCTTAAAAATATAAAAAGGTTTCTTACTTAATTTGGGTGTTGATGTTCGACCTCTAGGTAAAGTCGATGACGGGTCCTTCAGGAGTGAGATTTCGTCTTCAGAACGTAGAATGAAGCTGAATGTGATGTCTCAAACCATATCAGAAGGGCAGCGTAATAACCAGCTTCCCAAAAACTCTTCAAATCGGAAGGTGGTGAAATAACAGGGTGGTTCACGCACTGTACTTCACGATAAAATAGGGGTCTCCGTACGAAATAATTCACTATGTTAGTTATTCGCGAAGTGACAAATAATTCAAGCCGGCACTGTCTAAGTAAGAAATGTTAATGTGGTGTCCGATAAAAAAAAGACGATTGGAATGCACACATGGGTTGGAAGTGCAACACCTGTTTTGTACCATTCGATAAAAGCAATGCTACGTACTTGCCTTATGAGCGGCAAGCAATAACTCGACGTGATTAACGTGATAAGCAGATGGTATAAAAAGTCCGATAATTGATTCAATGTTTAGTAACAATAGACGATATTAATTGTTCGATCACTTATTAAATATTAGCAACAATTGACGATATTAATGTTCGATAAACTATTGAAGGTTTAGCAACAATTGACGATATTCTGGTTCGATAAAATATTAATTGCTTAATAACAATTGACGATATTCTGGTTCGATAAAATATTAATTGATTAATAACAATTGACGATATTCTGGTTTGATAAAATATTAATTGTTTAATAACAATTGACGATATTCTGGTTCGATAAAATATGAATTGTTTAATAACAATTGACGAGATTAATTGTTCGATAGTACCTGCAGTTGACACACACTAATTTTTAGCACAAATGACTTGTATTTATTTAAAGATCTCTAATAAATGTGAGACCTCGATAGTTAATTCCGCTTTTGGAAGCGCTAAGATACGAAAAAGGTAGTATCAGATTCCAAGTGAATCTCTCCGAATATGCAATTTGTAGCTCAATTTATGCATTCTCCCTACTCTGATTTAGGATTTTTCCCACTTACTGATTGATTTGGATCCTTGTAATTGGGTCCTATAAATTTAGAAAGAAGGGAGACGTGATTTAATTGGACAATGCCTAGAGTGTGAGAGCACACTTTCTTCTTTCTCCATGCAAAGTGTATCGAGAAGTTTTGCAGGACACGTGCGAGCAAAACAATTTTTTGCTCGTCTGGTCGGACGAAAAGGGTCTAACTTTTGCACTTTTTGTTGGTTTTTATCGAAGTTTTAAAATTGCGAAATCGCTATGCTTTCCATGTTAAAAATTAACACATGAGTTTGCAAGTCGATGCCTGTCTAAGATAACGATGTCGAATGCATTCGTTCCCATGGTCTTACCATCGCACGTGCCCGTTTTTTGTATCGACGGCCGACGTGGATTTATGGATCGCATAAAAGTTTCTCTCAGTCGTTTGAAAGATTATAGTAAAGTATAGGTATGAGTTGACGTTTAGTTTGCAACGTTAATGAATAGAGAATTTATTGCTGATGAGGTGAATTATGGATTAATGCTACGTCAACATTATTAACACTTCCTCATCTACCGTATGGTTTATTGTACGTGTATTAAAATATTTGATGATACTTTCCTAACGATACAATTCTTAAGATTATTGTGCATTTGCAAAACGTAAATTTATTAGTTGAGCGAATGTTTCAATCTTTTATTTTTACAACCCGACCTAAAAATGTTTTCTCAAAGAGTAATTTTCAACGGATCGAGTCGAAATTTAAAATATAAGTTTAATAGATCATAAACGCAAAATCTAAGGGTGCGCCCGATGCGCGTAATAAGGTGACACTCCCCTTACGTCAAGAGTTGTTATCCCTAACTACTCTTCAACTGGGACGCGCGCAACCTCAACCGAAACACAAACTGTCCTGCGATAAACCATCAACACTTGTAGTGTTGAAACAACTACTCAGCTAGTGACTAGACTATACGTATATGCCGGGAAAGAGAGAGAAGGTTCACCTAACCCTAGGCTTAATCAACCCGTGAGTCGTAGTGACTCCTACATGAGAGGGCGGTTCGCGAAATCACGCGATCATTCGCTGGCCGTGGGACCCACAAATGTCTGTGAAGACACCGGACTCTAGATCAAGGTAGACCTGAGCTAAGGTAACACTTCCTTGGCGTACTCATATTTACAAAGCCTTCTCTAAAATGGTTCAGTCGATGGGGACTGTCTGCCTTTTCCAATACGTTGAAAAAACAGAGTAAAAAAAAACGTGTGCTTGGCTGGATCAAATTTACAAAAGCCGTTTGGGGCACTTCAGTAGATGGGGACTGTCTGTTTTATCATTTATCGTTGGTGAAACAGAGAAAAAAACTTGCGCTTAGCTTGATCAAATTTACAAAGCCGTTTGGGAGACCATCCACCTTCATCATGACTTCGATCCAGACGAGATGATCGGAAGAGAGAGAAGAGGTAGTGATGGGGGGGGGGTAAGAGATAAGAGTGGGGGAGGGGGGGGTTTAAAAAAGTGAGGGGTAGCAACCTACAAGGGACAGTTGAGGGACCAAATCCTCGAACCGTCCGAGTTAAACACGGATGCAACCGGGAAAAATAGTGGGGCATAAATCGTAATACGAAACGGGACGGGATAACAACCTACAAGGGACAGTCGAGGGAGCAAATCCTCGAACCGTCCGGGTTGAACACGGATCTAACCACGAGAAAAAGAAAAAAATAGGGGGGGGTTTTCTCAAAAAAAATTAGGGTGGGGTGACAACCTACAAGGGACAGTCGAGGGACCAAATCCTCGAACCGTCCGGGTTGAACACGGATCTACGCACGAGAGCGTGCAGCACGAGAAAAAAAAATGGGGCACGAATGCCGCGTCAATCGTGTTGACCGGAGGGGCTGAATCTCCGAACCAACAAGTAAAGACTAATAAAGGATCACGATAGGCGTGATCCAAAATTCGCGAAAGACGCGATATAAGGGATATGGAGTCCGGCGGGACGAGAGTGGGACGGTACCGAACCGACACCCATATCAAAAGGTACAAGTTACACAACTCGTGGTCGCACAACTAAATATGCGATACTTTTTAAAAGATATTTACGCTACCGAGCTCGAGTTGACGAGACGGGAGTATCAGTCGTCAACAATGATACAACGAGCATCAAATATGAAGTAAAACCAGAAAAACTGAACCCTATACGGGGGTAGGGATTGTCTTTGTCAGTATAACCGAAGGGACCGAATCTCCGAATTACACCGACGAAAACGAGAACGCTACTCCGAAATGATCGGGACATTTCCATGAAAAAAAACTTGGAAAAACTTCCTACTTGAGAATACCCGACGTCAACTTGACTGGTGGAGTCCAACGGCGGTAAGCGCCGACTGGAAACTCCAATCCAAGGAACGCCTGTACCAGTATGTCAAAGTATGAATATACCATACTCGGTGGAGTCCTGTACCTCCTATGCAAAGTATGAATATACCACACTCGACAAAACCTGAAAAATCTAGAGGTGAAAAAAGCGAGAAAGGTAGTTTAGTGTCTTGCACGGGCGGTTGATCGGGAAATCCAGCGGTGACTGACACCGGGGGAAATCTCCAATCTAAGCGCAAATCGCGCAAAGCGACAATGCTCGCCCAAGATGGCGACACCATAAGAGTGGAACGTATCCACCAGAGCTATATGTCACAAAAGTGTAAGGAATGTAACAAGAGGGTCTTGCTCCAAGATGGTGACATAATACTTCGGAGTCGGGCAATCCGTAAAGTGCCTGGATCCCAGGGTAGTACCATGACATCAACCGAGAGTCAACATGGTTGAAAACCAAAAAAAATATCGGGAACTTACTTTGACTCGAACCGAGAGTCAACATGGTTGAAAACCAAAAAAAATATCGGGAACTTACTTTGACTCCAACCGAGAGTCAATATGGTTGAAAACCAAAAAAAATATCGGGAACTTACTTTGACTCCAACCGAGAGTCAACATGGTTGAAAACCAAAAAAAATATCGGGAACTTATTTTGGCTCGAACCGAGAGCCAATGTCGTTACAAAATGAACGAAATGTTCACAGATACTGAGCGTTATACCTTAATCCTAAAGAAAAGAATGCAAGGGTTGAGCACCTATGCACTAGAGTACGAGAAGAAAAAGAAAAAAAAGAAAAATGTTCGCATCATTTCAGATACTCCTATACCGGTACTCTTGGACGTGCGTCGGAAAACACCGACACTTCCAAAAAAGAAACAACAGTAACACGACGTTCGTGACGATCCGTTATTGTACGTGAACAAAATCTGAAAAATATGGAAGTAAAAATTGAGAAGGGTAGTTTAACGTCTTACGCGGACTATTTTTCAAAACCATAACAACAGCGACATAAAGTTCGGGACGTAACTATCACGTCGTGAGAGAACAAAATCTTAAGAACCTAAAACTAAAAGTGAGAAGGGTAGTTTAATGTCTTACACGGACTAATTCTCAATGCTGGTTCTATATACAATTCGGTAGCCGGGGGGGAGTTAATTGACTAAACCGGGACTAAAGTTGTTGTTTACCCACGAGAAAAAAATATTCCCACAAAAACGTAATTTGGTCAGGGCTCGACATGGTGACAACTGTCTGAGTTGCACCTCTAATGTTTACTGTAACCGCATGAAGTGACTCTACTACATTTCATTCAAAAAAAAAAGGGGGGAGAACACAATCGTTCTTCCAAACAAAAATCAAAATTAACCACAAAATTAACGTATGACTGATGAGGACGTTGGGTAACTAAGCCACCGCAACACCAATCTATACTTGGTCTACCTAAGCGATTTATTGGGTAGTTACTCCAATGGACCGATAAGTACACCCTCTAACTTCGCGTAAACTACTTCCTTAAATGTTCGATAAAAAAAAACGAAATTCGCGACTCCTACCGTCATGCGTGATAAACAAAAAAAACCAACTAAAGACCTGATTACTTATGGGGTCTGTAATTTTACTCTATACGCTCGAGATACCGTTAAATAACTTCCTTTCCCCTAACGTCTTCAATCTATCTACATAATATCTAAACTTAACATTGATTAAATCGATACCTTAAAATTAATTACACCGAAACTCAACCTAAACTGCTAATTACACAATAAAAGAATAAAGGTCACACACAAGGAAAATATTCGAGGTCCTAATCACTTCTAAAGCCGTTGTGACTGTCCTAAGAGAGGGCGGTTCGCGAAATCACGCGATCCTTCGCTTGCCGTGAGACCCACAATTAACAACAGGGACGCCGAACTCTAGTTTGGGTTGGGCCCGAATCTAAGGTGAAATTTAAGAAAGGCGCGATCAAATCTACAATGGCCTCTGGGATGAATGGATCAGATATACAAGTTCATCCCTAATTTTCTATTTATTTTCCAAATGTCGTAGGGGAGAGAGAGAAAAAAAAAAGGGGGGGGGAGAAAAAAAATACAAACTAATGATCGAATTGTCCTTCCGTGGACCGACAGATGTCCTAACTGCGTAGGCCGATGGTGGTCGATCTGTTATTCCCTAACAAGGTAAATTTCCCAGGTTGTTGTTTCGAGTTTAACCACTACTCCTGTACAAAGCTCCCTTTCCAAGAAGGTTCCTTTGGGGCAGATTATAAATCGCCAAACTACGAGAAGAAAAAAAATATATGGGACGATAATGCGCCGAGGGATGGACTATGTCCACAAAATTACTCAATAACCCCGGGGTTTGGATCGACATCCAACACTGGATTGACGTCCAAAAAAATTTTATCTGACAGTGGAACTAGGTCCAGCCTGATAATACGATAACTCAATGAGAAGCGGGTTACTCTAAACAACTATCAACCAATCGCAACCGCACTACAACAATAAAATTCGATACAAAAAAATCTCCTTACACGGGACGTTAGAAAAAAAAACTTTCAAAAGAAAGCTCTACTTAAATCGACAAACTAAACTCCCAACTAAATTTAAAAAAGCCTTATTATAAATGTCGGTACTACATTCAAAAAAAATTTGAAAAACTTCACGGCAAATGTCGATACTAAATCCAAAAAAAAATTTTAAAAGCCTTACGGTAAATGTCGATACTAAATTCAAAAAAATTTAAAAGCCTTACGGTAAAAGTCGGTACCAAATTCAAAAAAATTTGAAAAGCTCTACGGTAAAAGTCGGTACTAAATGAAAAAAAAATTGAAAAGCTTTACGGTAAACGTCGATACTAAATAAAAAAATTTCAAAAGCTTTACCTTAAGGGTCGGTATTGAATTCAAAAAACTTGACGTAAATTAACTACGTGAACGTCAAAAACAACCTTCTACGGGTCCACTAGGTGGATGCGTAAACTTCCAAACCGTACCTATAAACTAATTAGAAAATTTGAACTTCAAAATTAAGTTCACCAAAAAACATACTTAAATCCTAACCTGAACTTTAATCGGGGCTTGACTTCAAGTCCTTGGCATGCCATGCACCAGGTCTCACTCCTGTGGTGTCTGACAGTACAAATGTGGTGTTCGAAAGTTTCTTATGAATAACAAAAGGTCCTACAAATTTTGGAGCTAACTTTGCATTAAAATGCTTCGATGCATCGGATAAAACATAATTACGTCTATACACGGTATCACCGACATCGAAATTCGACGGACGTCGTCTTAAATCGTAAACAATTTTAGATTTCTCATAAGCGCTTTCTAATCTTTTGGTGATGTCATCGTAAACATCACCTAGTGCTAATGCACGTCGTTTAAGTTCGTCACGATCGGCAAACGTTATGTCTTTCAGCGTGTTCTGATCAGCTGTTTCGATACGCTGTCCACCGGACATGATCATCTCTCGACCGAAATTTGCGAAATACGGAGTCATTCCTATGACTTCATGCAGTGCAGTTCGTACTGCGCAAGCAACCTGGGGGAGATAAATATCCCAACTCTTATGATTATCGTTAACGTAAGAAGCTAACATAGTTTTAATTTTATCTTTACGTTTAGCTAACATCTTATGAAAATGGGTCGAATTTACAAACTTGCGGGAGTTCACTAGGTGACCACGTCCTAATGAGTCCCGGAAGAGTTTTCCGACCTCCTTCTACTCTGACTGGGGTTACAGTGGGGGCAGGTTTTTGTTGTTTCACCTTTTCTCCCACAGCGATAGCAATATATTTGTTTCTGCGGAACGGTACAACGCGACGCTAAATGTCCTGTGCCACCACAATTCCAACAAGAATTATTACTTGAAGTTTTACTAAAAACTTCGACAGCGCTATTACGACTTTTAAAAGTCGGTTTATTTACAGATCGTTTATTATTTCGTGATTTATTAAAAGACGTTGATTCGGCACGCGGTGCGCGATCATTTTCTTGAGTCGGTACACTCAAATGGGTATAAGCTACGTCTGGTTCTAAGTCGTTTTTCCTCTTTGACGGCGGTGCGTAATTGGAAATGGTCAACCTACGCGCTTCGAGAATGCGCCCGAGTTCAATTAGCCTATCAAAAGACGTAATTTCGGTAAAACCTAACTGTGCAATATAAAATGGGTTTAAGTTTCGTAATGCGATACTTAATTGTCTTTCTTCCGATAATGGGATGACTAAACGAGCAAACATCGTTTTTAACATTGCTACATACATTGCCAAGTTTTCCTCGTTCCCTTGAGTTCTACGTGTAATTTCCTCAAGTAATCTGACGTCATAGTCAGCTGGTCGAAATTGTGCATTTAATAATACTACTAATTCTGACCAAGTAGATGCCTTATCTCTATTTGCGCGAAACCACAATAATGCTTTACCCTCGAACAGGTCAATCGCCTCTTCGAAGAGTTGACTTAAATTTACACGTCTAGCAACAATTAATTCATTGACTCTTTCTAAAAATGCAGTGATCGAAATACTTTTTGCTTCACCGGAAAACTTTAATCGCCACTTGACAACAGGTGTTGATTTCGTACAATAACTTTTCTGCCCTACCTCAACCGGAGGGGGGTTAATATTTAATGAAACTGGGTTTGAAGTTACGATTACTTCTGGTTCTACTGGGGTCTCTCGACTAATTTCGGCCACGATATTCGATAATGAATCTCGCTCCGTTCGAGAATTTGCTACAAATAAGCGGTACGCGGATCTACATTCTTCTAATTCGTCCATAACTGTTCGTTTTGAATTTTTATCTTTTACTAAAAAGGGTTTTGATCGGGATAATCTATTAAAGTAATGTGCTAACTTCGTTTCTACCTCGATCTCTACGTTAGGTTCTTGGTCTCGTGAAACTTCCAAGCGACCAAGTAGTCTATGAAGAATCAATAAGCCGGCTCTTAATGCCACCAAATCTTCTGCAAAGGTAAACGGATACCACGCTAAAGCGTAACTTTCGCCTTCTTCTTCTTTATCAAGGGCTATTACTAATTCATCACGTAATTCTTTTACCGAACCGTGAAAAGGTAAACCTCTAATCTTTAATTCGTATTGGACCTCGTCCTTTCGCAACTTGTCCGGTACAATCCTGAATGCCATTATTAATCGAAATGAATAAATTTAATTAAATACAAAAAAGAATTCGCGGAACACGACTCTACTTTGTTCTCTGAACAACTAATGGTAAACGGAAATACAATATTTGATCTTAAAATCGCGATAATTTTCACTTTTAAATTTAAATAGGGGGGCGTTATGGAATCTCGTTAGTCCATTCATGCGCGTCGGTACTATTTTACTTGATTAACTAACAAAAATTCGATATAATGTGCCAAAAGGGCTTTCTTGACAGCCGTCTAGTTGGACGCTAAATTATTTTTTAAACCTACAAAAATTAATTTGGAATTTACTTGTTTTATAAACAAAAAAAAATTCGATACCATAACATGCCAAAAGGGCTTTATCGATAGCCCCACGTTGGCCGCGCCAAATTATTATCCTGTTACACCACGTTCTGCATCCACGACACCTTTCCAACAGGTAATAAAAGGTTGGCTAGCTCAAAGTCGCGAAGGGGTGGGTTGGTGAATGGAACGAAAGGGTCGTGTGACGGCACGTCGCAAAACGTGTATTTCCTATCGACGACCGGGCAATCCTCGATCGCGATTCTAAAAATTGTCAAAATCGGTGTGAATAATTTACACGGGGGGGGAGTTAAGTCAAAATCGGTGGGGTTAATATACACGCGGGAGTTTAAATGGGCGCCACGCATACGAAGAAATGAATCTCTTTGAAGGGGACTGGTTATCACACCTTCCAAGCTGGTACGCGACAACTTGATGATCTTACAGCGAACTCTCACTCCGGAAAAACCTCGCTCAATGACCTTACCTTTACAGGAGGCGAACTTTCCGTTGGTGAAAATAGCTAAATAAACATTAACACAACAATAATAATAACACACAAAGTTGGGAAATAATAAAAATGTATTAAATAAAATAATATCAGGGGGGAGTTGACAAGGTTTACACAAGATACTATCAAATTTACATGTCTTGTATAAAAATAAATATGTACAGTTGACGGAACCTTTCCGTGTGGTTTCCGTTGCGAAACTAATACTCGTAAAACAATTACTCTTACAAAGATACAAAAGGTTAATTTGCATGAAAGGGGGGCGTATTGAATACAGCACTCCACCAAAATAAATAGTTACTTAAGCGTAACTTGATAATATTCAAAACTATGATTCATAAAATTGATCATGGAACTTAATCAATGCAATTGATCATCAAAATTCCCAACAACGGGACAAACAAACTTTAGCTACAATACTAAACTTGAAACGTTACGTTAAATTGTTTGGTTACATTCTGAACGCTCGAATGGCGTGGTAAAAGTTACGTTAATAATAGATAATAATATTAAGTTAAATAAAAGGTATACAAAATGGTTGCGATATCGTCTTCCAGGGTTGAACTGAACGTTCATAAACACAACTAATGGTCAATAGGACCAATTAACATCACAATCTTAAAAATATAAAAAGGTTTCTTACTTAAGTTGGGTGTTGATGTTCGACCTCTAGGTAAAGTCGATGACGGGTCCTTCAGGAGTGAGATTTCGTCTTCAGAACGTAGAATGAAGCTGAATGTGATGTCTCAAACCATATCAGAAGGGCAGCGTAATAACCAGCTTCCCAAAAACTCTTCAAATCGGAAGGTGGTGAAATAACAGGGTGGTTCACGCACTGTACTTCACGATAAAATAGGGGTCTCCGTACGAAATAATTCACTATGTTAGTTATTCGCGAAGTGACAAATAATTCAAGCCGGCACTGTCTAAGTAAGAAATGTTAATGTGGTGTCCGATAAAAAAAAGACGATTGGAATGCACACATGGGTTGGAAGTGCAACACCTGTTTTGTACCATTCGATAAAAGCAATGCTACGTACTTGCCTTATGAGCGGCAAGCAATAACTCGACGTGATTAACGTGATAAGCAGATGGTATAAAAAGTCCGATAATTGATTCAATGTTTAGTAACAATAGACGATATTAATTGTTCGATCACTTATTAAATATTAGCAACAATTGACGATATTAATGTTCGATAAACTATTGAAGGTTTAGCAACAATTGACGATATTCTGGTTCGATAAAATATTAATTGCTTAATAACAATTGACGATATTCTGGTTCGATAAAATATTAATTGATTAATAACAATTGACGATATTCTGGTTTGATAAAATATTAATTGTTTAATAACAATTGACGATATTCTGGTTCGATAAAATATGAATTGTTTAATAACAATTGACGAGATTAATTGTTCGATAGTACCTGCAGTTGACACACACTAATTTTTAGCACAAATGACTTGTATTTATTTAAAGATCTCTAATAAATGTGAGACCTCGATAGTTAATTCCGCTTTTGGAAGCGCTAAGATACGAAAAAGGTAGTATCAGATTCCAAGTGAATCTCTCCGAATATGCAATTTGTAGCTCAATTTATGCATTCTCCCTACTCTGATTTAGGATTTTTCCCACTTACTGATTGATTTGGATCCTTGTAATTGGGTCCTATAAATTTAGAAAGAAGGGAGACGTGATTTAATTGGACAATGCCTAGAGTGTGAGAGCACACTTTCTTCTTTCTCCATGCAAAGTGTATCGAGAAGTTTTGCAGGACACGTGCGAGCAAAACAATTTTTTGCTCGTCTGGTCGGACGAAAAGGGTCTAACTTTTGCACTTTTTGTTGGTTTTTATCGAAGTTTTAAAATTGCGAAATCGCTATGCTTTCCATGTTAAAAATTAACACATGAGTTTGCAAGTCGATGCCTGTCTAAGATAACGATGTCGAATGCATTCGTTCCCATGGTCTTACCATCGCACGTGCCCGTTTTTTGTATCGACGGCCGACGTGGATTTATGGATCGCATAAAAGTTTCTCTCAGTCGTTTGAAAGATTATAGTAAAGTATAGGTATGAGTTGACGTTTAGTTTGCAACGTTAATGAATAGAGAATTTATTGCTGATGAGGTGAATTATGGATTAATGCTACGTCAACATTATTAACACTTCCTCATCTACCGTATGGTTTATTGTACGTGTATTAAAATATTTGATGATACTTTCCTAACGATACAATTCTTAAGATTATTGTGCATTTGCAAAACGTAAATTTATTAGTTGAGCGAATGTTTCAATCTTTTATTTTTACAACCCGACCTAAAAATGTTTTCTCAAAGAGTAATTTTCAACGGATCGAGTCGAAATTTAAAATATAAGTTTAATAGATCATAAACGCAAAATCTAAGGGTGCGCCCGATGCGCGTAATAAGGTGACACAACCTTGGGGTCTAAACGCTAAAACCGTTCTCTAACAGTAGTCGTTCGGAACCGATGATAAACAGTAGGTCCCCATACGCAACCTTAATGCTAAGCATATGGTGTGAAGGCGAAGTTTGCCTAAAGATGGAAGAGGATGCTTCAGAAAAGATTAACGGAGGATGTCCTTTTCTTCCAAGCTTTTTCCACTTTTTAATTCGAACTTAGTACCGTTATAAGTTTTACCGATGCTGAAAGCTAGCATTTAAGATGCCTGAGGTTGCAATGATCCTGGAACATCCATACAGACTTAAGTGCTAAAAGTTTAAGTCTTTTTAGTAGTCACGCGCTGAACGACGACTTCTATTTTTGAACGAAGATGTTTGAAACTGTAAAATACCGTGAGTTACTCCAGCTTTCGTATACAGTATAGCTATTTTATTAAGAAATTATTATCGTTTATTTCAATTTTACCAAACGACCTACCTTTTTGTTTCCACATTTTTATCAGCCAGTCTGCACATTTATTTTTAAAGTTTTACATAGTTTCATATTTTTATTGTAGCAAAATCATAAAATAAATAATGCAAGTTATGCTATATTGAAATTCTATATTTGCACGAATTTGTTATCGAAATTTGAAATTACCATGTTTTACATTGTTTTCTCTTTTCGAACAATCGATCCCGTGATCGCTAAATTACTGAAAATACATTGGAATATAAAATGCAGTATGATACCCATAATGTAACCAGTCTTGATCATAATGCAGGGAAAAGGCAACTCCAAATAAATCTTTAATTAGTACTAAATTATAAATAATTCCATGTTGCGTCAAAACGACCTTTCATAAAAGTTTGATAGAATATCAAATAAAAACTTATTCCGGAAAAACTATGGAACTATGGAACTAACACTTCCAAGCAGCATCTCCGGTAGGAAAGGGACCAATAACTTTTAGCAAAATCGTAAAAAGTTCAATTTCATGTAATATACTTACATTAACCATGTTGAGGTAAATACATGGGCGGATTAGCACCACATTTTTTGTTCGCGAAAGTTTTAAACAGCTTCACACGATTGCGGTCTTAAAGTTACATTATTCAGTACAAAAAGCGAAAAGAAAGGCATTTCATTAAATAAGTAGAATCGTTTAGGATTTTGTAATATAAATTTAATACAGAAGCGCCGCAGGCGATTTTATTAAAAACTTTAAGTGCTAGAATTGCTAGCGTATTTAACTTTTCATTAAATAATGACGAGTATACGAAAATAATCAGGACATGCAGATAGCTTGAAATTAAAAACTTGTATTATTGGAGTAACGCCCTGGCAATTTAAAAAAAATTTGACTCGATGTATATTTTCAAGAGGCTGAATAATCTTACCTTCAGAATTCTCTTGAAATGAGGAGCGTCATGAAAATTTTATGAAATTTTAAAGAAGTTCGCCCAAAATACTACGTTTTCATAATTAGTGAATTTCATTATTGATCAAGTCAATATGTTACCCTAATAGGAACATAATACCTATTAACTAAAAGCTTGCTAATGCGAAATTCGCCGCACTCTCCACCTGTCCAGCTTACCTTGGGGGTAATACAAATTATTGCAACCACAAAGTGTTTCCGTCTATCCGAGGGCTGAGCTAAGAAACTTCATGAATTCCGATATGAGAACCCGAAATTTCTACTATATTATTTAGAACAATCAGTAACCAGCGTTGAATGTAATATCTAACATAAATCACAGAATATAACCTTTTTTTAAATTCAAAACGTGATTTACAAGTTTTGTTTCTGTTAATTTATATTTCCAATTTCATATTGCGTCCATTTGGCATTGAAACTTTTTTTTGTATAAAATTAATTACCTATAAAATTGTTCATAATACTGTCAATAAAGTGCTTTGTATACAAGTAAGCTAAGTATCGGGTAAATATTAATAATACAACAATAACTTAAGAATTTCAAAAAGTTGGGGGTGGTGCATTTTAAATTCAAATATAAAATATCTACAAAGCGAAACTGTGAATTAAATTGAAGACTTAAGTACAAAACAGATAACAAACTAAAGTTGAGATTTTTCTGAATATTAATAAAAACATTGGATTGCCATTGTAAAGACAGTTGCTCATGAATTGCGCTTATTTCATAGGCTCTTTGTGCAGCATCGAGAACAGGAATGTTCGCAAGATCTTTCAGTCAATAGATGGTCTTACAGCTAACTATGCAGTAAACAAAATGCTGGTATTTCCGGTTGCCAGCTGAACAAAATAAAACAAATAAAACGAGTGAAAAGTTTTGTTTTGTTGTTATATCAAAAGAAATAGTCAAAACGATTGGGAGGGGGGGGTTTGACGTGTGATTTCAATTTAACATCTGTCACATACACAAACATCTAATTTTAAGCAAATAACACTCAGAATCCAGCTTATGGCTCAACTCGACGAAAAAATAATGAAGAAAACATTTCAAAAATTCTCAAATCAGCGTTGAAATATTTGAACATAAAAAAGTCATCACAGATGACGCTCAATTAGTTAAAAACATAAACAAAATTGCGAATTTTGACGCAGGTCCTGCGTCACCTATACATCATCAAAACCTCCTACGACCTGCGGTTCCTCATCTCTGTTGCTTTACGATAGCAAGCTACAACAAAAATAATTATACCCTCAATCGGGACCACCACTTGCTATAAATTATCTTCATTCTTTGCTTCGAAGATGCAGAAATTGATAATAGGAGTTATTTAAATACGTCGTCATGTGTTCTTAAAATAATGGTGATCAACCAGTAAAAGTTTGAAATTTCATCAAGGACACCAAAATAAATTCAAATATCGGCATTTTCAGTAAAAATAAAATGCCAAAGCGGACGTTGTTCCATTAAACCCCAATATAAGTCATCTCGGATCACTGGAGTAAAAAAAGTCTCCTCAAATATAAATATAATCTTGGTGAGGGTTAGTTGTGAAAGATTAACAGAAAATTATCTTCAAGTAAGAGTTCATTCAGATATTTTTGTTGAATCAACCAATCAAGCAGCAGAAATCCCTGAATTAACTCTGATCCAAGGAGCATTTTCTATATACAATTGGCCCTACATGGATTGAATACAAAAAATTAGCGGCTTCACAGCTACGAGAATGCATATCAAATTTCCTATGATGAAACTGCAATTTAAACGAAATTTTCTCGCATTGGAAGTTTATATTCTATATTAATTTATGTAAACTAAACAATGGCACAAAGGATTATTTATCTGGAAATTCATAATTTGATGGCCTTTTAAATGATAGAAATAAGGCTTCTTGCTGTACTTTGTATAGTATACAGAAGCCTAAAAAAACCAAGAAACATAATGAATTTGCTGTTTTAAAACTGAGAACAAAAGTTGAGCATCCTCAAAATAATGAATCAGTATAGTGCATATTACCAACCTTGAAGCGCTAATATCATCAACTTGATTTTGTAATTTAACACAGGGAGGAACGAAATAAAAGCACAACTTTAAATAATATTCCAAGTACGCAAATGGATAGTAAAAATTATATAAATATCTTCTTCCCCTTCTGTTTCTTTCAGTCCGTTTCAATCCAATTTTGAATTCAGATCTCATTAAGCTCTTTCCATTTTGCTCTATTTTTCGCTCTTCTCCAAAATAGTTCTGAAGGTCTCTTCAGGTCAATCACCAACAGACTTACCACCAAGCCATGGGTTGTACTGTTGCAACACTGCATTCGATCGATATCAACTTGTCACGTATATACCTTACTCTGGTCGCCTCTTAGAGATATCATGAGGATTTGTCGTTCCATTCCTTTTTGAGCTTTTATGTCGCATAGAGCACGCATAGGTCGTAAACTTTGGTTATCAGTTGCTGGGGAATTGTTTTGTTCTTTGAAATATGAAATATCTTAACCACGCAGAAATCAACATTAAAAATACATCAAAATTTTTGGGGGCTGTAGAAACAACGCTAACCCCCCATCGTGAATTTTTTAATCAAATTGGTGCCGATCGTTCGAAAATCGTTTCAGTTTCAATGATAATCAAAGGTTCTCAATAAGAATTGAATTGTTTAGAACAATTTTTAGAGGGGCTGAAAAATCGTGAACCCTCCCCTCCTCATCATGAATTTTTCAATAAAATTAATACTAATCAGTCGAGAATCGTTTGAGATTCAATGATCTTCTATTCCCATCGTTTGGACCTCATAAACAATTTCTTTTCATTTCACTCCGAGCAAGTAGCGCCATCAAACAGTTTTAGGTTTGTCAAAATAATTATTCCTCTCTTTTCATTAATTGCGAGTTTCCGGAAAAGTGGCCCAACTGTAGTACTCATTATATTAAAATAAAATGAACTTTCGGGATTTGGACTTTTTAGGTTTAATAAAACTCTTTTTCTGTAGTCGACGTTTCGAGTATATAGAGATATTTATAGATATTGATTAATAATTATATTACAATTAAAAACAAAAGCCATTTAAATACGCGAAAACAAAATTGACAATACAATTACAATTTAGCACAATAGGTCGTGCAAGCCCAACGCTTCTTCATGCATCCGCTCTCCCTTATTTTACAACTCAACGGTACAAGCAATAAAAAAATTCATGTGGCATTCAAATTTAATTATTTCATGTCTTGATCAATCCAAAGTAAATTTTTGAACGGCTGCTCATCTTTACAATATGTGATAAATGGTAAACACGTGATCATATGGTATCTGACAGCACAACTCAGGAGTCAACCACTAAAAGTAAGGGAAAATTGAGTACAAAAACTAATTCATTTCTGAAACAATTCAAGCAGATCGACACAAATAAAATTTATATTATTTCTACTCGTTGAGTCAATAATCAAGACCCAATCGTTCGTCGTATTCAAATTTTTACAAACTACAGACTTTCAAAGCTAAACACTTATTTTACTTGAACAAAGAATTTCTATTCGACGTCGCCACGGATCAGTAAGTCTACGTTTTAAACGCGTGACTAGTCTGCGGGTTATTTTAAATTTTTTATGAACTATTTGTAGAAAATAAGTTAGGAAATTCCTTTAGGTAGGAAGAAAACCAATACACGATAAAGGTCATTATTAACGTATCCAAGTTTCCAAGTAGCTTCTGCAGGAAACAGGGACCAATAAGTCTTCGAAAAAGGCATAAAAAGCAACGTAAGAACCTAATATATAGAATTTCACTTAACTTAATTTTTTTTACTTACCCACCTAAAAAAAAGGAATATTATAAATCATCCAATATTACGCTCTTTGATATACAAATGGGTAAATCATTAAGCTTCTAAAGTTTTTATAAAAGTTATAAGGGTTACAATGGATGTTTTAAATTTTTAAGATATAAAAGTCTAAAAAATTATTTTTTGAACAACTTTATGGGGAAAAGTTGTAAAAAATTTCTTTAGAGTTACTATAAATTTTAATATAAAAGTTTTTACGTTACGACCACACAGTTCACCTGTCCACCGGAGAACTCTGTACACCGTCAAGTACCACACCAAGCCACTACTAACTGTGGTCGCGTTGAAGCGCATGCAGTCTGAATTAATTAAATAAAAAAGTTTAACATAAATTGTAAGTGAAGTGGCAGAAAATGCAAATTTTGAGGAAGTTCAAAATTTTCCTGACAAGAAATATTGAGTTTTAAACTAAGCAAAACACGTCCAGAGGCGAGGCTCTAAAATTTAGAGCAAGAGACGCGCGTCAAAACGTGTTGCTTTTACTTTTCTACAATTTTCTCGTCCCTTAAAGCAATACATTTATCACGACCACTCCAGATTTTTAATATTTAATTGATCCTTGACGTATCACTTTTTCGTGAATAAATAAAAAACTGCGTATTAGGTGAAAATTTTTACGACAGATGAAAATCGGGATAAAATAAATAACAAATGGAAGTTTGCTAACTTGAAATCTTCAGGTGATCAGGTGAAAAATGCAGTTAATTTATTAAATTTCATTTACAACTGTAATAGTAGTAAACTGTTACTGAAAATATAAATTGAGTTACCTAACGAATAAGAATAAAAACAAGTTAACAAATATTGTACTTGGGTTGACGTAAAAGTAAAACCCATTTATCTTGTAAAAGAACTTAACAACAAATTGTCATTATTTTCAAGGTTTTTCTTTAGCCACTTTGGAATATCTCATTTAGATATAATGGAGTTAACCATGCGTTGCGCATTTCAATAACTTTATTTTATTATTTTCATAACTCAACAGCATTATTATTTTTTTACATAATAGAATTGTTTTTGACATCTCTCGAAATATCAGTATTTGTTAAGGAAATATTTAACATAGCTTCACTAATTCCTTTAAATTTTATTGAAATGACAAATAATTGAAATTCCATAAATATATCATATTTTTCAGTTCGTTTGGTCGGTGATATTATAAAAAAATGCTTTTCAACATTCTAAAATTACAAAGTGTCTTTAATATGATTTTTAAATAAACATGAACATTTTTTGTTTTTCTTCTACCAAACAAATTGGACAAAGACAATCGTGATTTTTTACGTAGAATTTTATTGACTTTAAAAATACCATCGCATACATTTTTGTCGTGGGTTGCACCAAAAGCGAGTAAATTTCGATAAACTGAAACCCTGAAAAAAACGTTCAAAAACTGTTAAAAAATTATCAACTTAGAAAACTCACAAGAAGGGTTGTTATTGAGGCTAGAAAGTTGTTCTATGCGGAAATTTACAGAGAATTAAGTACAGTTCCACTCATATTTGACAAACTTTTGCGTTAGATAAACAGAAAGAAAGTTCAAATTAAAATTTGAAAAGTATTTAATTAAAAATATTAAATGAAAACCGGTTTTGATACCAATATGGCACCATTTGATAGTTATTTCGAATCTTCAGTTCAGTTCAAAATCGCAAAAAGTTTGTTTGATTGTTAACTATGTACTCGTCAATGTTTTTAATTAAAAAATAAGTAAAATTTACCGTGCAAGATAGAAAAAACTGAGGTTTTAAATGTAATAAAAGCACCATAATAAAAATATTTATACAGACTGCCCTCTCCCATTGCAATCCTGTTGGGCAGTGACAATGGAACTCTTTTAGGTTGGACCACTTGACCATCCACCGCCACTAAATAAATATTAACTAAATCAATTAGTCTAAATCGTGTTCAAAGACCCACCCACACATAAATCAACTACTTCCATTAGTTAAAATTTTATTTAGTGGCAGTAAATGGTATAGTGAGACTCTAGCCTTAGAGAACAAATTTGTAACCACCGATTTTGTCTAAAACCAGGCCCAAATTGAGTTCGGTGGGCCGCTGTCTTTCGGGCTGCAAGTCGTCATTTTTTCTATTTTTATTCTGACCGATAATCTGAAATGAAACTTAATATATTTATTATCCTTTTTAGTTTTGAAAAATTCGTAGCATTTAACTAAATTTTTTTGCACTAAAGCTTTTAGCAATGTTAATTATCTATTAATTAATTTTTAAAGGTTATTGTAATAGAAACAGTTTTTTGCTTGCTTATATTTAATTACAATATTTAGGTATTTGATTCTGCAATGTTGTTTTATAGTAGGTATAATTATTTTAATGTAAGTTTATATTATCAGGTTTTTCATTTTTTTGTTCTTCAGGAATATGGTTTTATTTCAAACTTCTGACCGCTCTTATTAGGCAGGAGTCTCACTGTATGATCTACTGCTCCTAATTAAAATTTTAACTAATGGAAGTACGAGTGGTTTACATATATTGATTTATGGGTGGGTGGGTCTTTGAACCTAGGTTGAACAAATTTTATTTAGTAGTGGTAGATGTTACAGTGAGACTCCAGCCTAAGGCATTTAATACTTAATTATCTGTGGTCTATCAACACAGTTGCGGTGGTGGTTCCTGTAGTTGGATGATCTAACAACTGAGAATATTGGATGAATCTTAAGATTAATAATCTTAAGAAGATTAATTACCGAATACGTAATCACTGATTAATATCGGCATCGAGAAAAATAATGAGAATGGAACTTTCATCAAAGTAGCCCTTCGATTTTCACGTATGTAATGTAAACAAGATGTTCGATTCAGAACAATTCTTCAAACCAAGAAAAAGACTGCTCAATTGGCTTAGATTCCCAAACACGCATGGGGTATGATCGTTGCAGCATCAAAAAATCACAAATCCACACTGACCAAAATTTCTCCACTACGAGGTGCAAGACCCAGAACACCAGTTGAACGAAGGACAAAAATCTTCCGTTCGGTAACCTCGAGTGCAGAGCCACTACAATGTTCCCATTTGGACTTAAAATCGAATTTTACGTCTACTTTGTTTTGTGATGCAATGCGAAGCCTCGCTTTTTGATAACAATTTTGCAGTACTTTTGCATGAAAATGTAATCAAGTTACCACCTTAAAAAATAATTAGTCTACTTTTTACTTCTTTATGTTTTGTAAAAATTTCTTGAAGAGCGGTGCCATCCAACGGAGTTGCTCTGTAATTAAATTATTACCAGTCCGGGCCTGTCTAACACTAAACAAATTTTAAATTTTTATATTCAAATGCCTAAAGCACGGAAACTATTAACCTTTTAGTGTTTATAGTTTAATGCTTTTTTAAATAGCGTGAAATTATCTACAAGTTAGATTATAATCCTTAATGGTTTAAAATCAACAGGTTCCGAGTTAAGGATCATATTTAAATACAGAAATGCTGAAAAATGGGAAGTTTTATTTTTTGTTTTTCTTGCAAAACGTTTATATTTTAACCAAATGCTTTATAAAAAAATAAGCGGCGCTTTCCTAAGAGCAAATTTAACAGGGTTCAACGTTAGTCCAGTACAGGATATTCAAAAGTATCAACAGTTAGTTTTTATATTTCAGTTTTTCTGCGAAATAAATTTGTTTTTTTTTAAATTAATTAACACACTAAAGTTGTGGTCGGTTAAATTTTTAATCTTAAAACGGCTGTCCATATTTTTGTAAAGCGTTTAGTTTAAAAGATGCAGGGTTTGCAAAAAAAATGAAACACAATTTTGCTCAATATGGGCTTCATTCGTCCTCTTTCTCTTACTTTACAACTCAACGCTACGAAGAAAATGCCGTGGTATCTCGTCGTTTGCTCTTACTCGTCCACATAGTGTTGATTTTCACCGGAGGGTCGTGCTAAGAAATTTCGTGAAGTTCTCAATTCGAACCCACAATTTCCGCACCGTAACTCAACCAGCGATCACACCAAGAACTGCTGTAGACAGTAGCTAAGGTACTAACTCAGAAAATCAGATCTAAAGTTCAAAAAAGGAAACATTTCTTCATATAATTTGATCCATAACTTGAAAGCTATTGATTTTAACCAATTAATATTGTGTATAATTTCACGTTTTTCAAAGAAGTACTAAACCATTTACACAAAAAAATCAATATTTTCGGTGATATGGCCGTTGAATGTCGAAATTTAAAACAAATATCTCCTAAATTACCCTTGTTTATATTAAACTTCAGTTAAAATTAAAATACTTGACAGCTTTTTTGTTAAAAGAATAGATAATCTAAATGCTTGAAAATTACTGTTTAGGTAGCTTTAAATACACATTTTTGCAATTATAAACAAAGCGACTTATATTATTAATCTTCTTAAAAATATTTTCAACAATAATAAAACTCGTAAATATTTTAAACGAAATGCTAAAAAACAACTGCTTTGTTTATTTACATCAAAATCATCCAGAAAGCTTTGTAGAAACTAATTTTAACAACATTCAACAAAAGTTATGAAAATCGTTAATTCAGGCTTATGTACGAGAATTGTTTTTTTAACAAATTGTTGAATTATTTTGAATTAATAAATTACGTCGGTTATGACCTGATTGCGCGATCAACTACTAATGTGTATAGGGTTTCCGGGTTCGACTCCTGATTTGAGCTCAAAAATTCCTTGACCGCCTCCGTGCTTCGGAGGGCACGTAAAGCCGTAGGTCTCCCCTGTGTTAATGGTTTTACTCACGTCGAGGGCCAGCTTAGCAAGCAAAAAATTGGTAAACACAGTTCCCAAACCAAATTCAAGAGAAAGAAAAGAGAGAAACTACTAAAGTCTAATCTTTCAGTTTTTTTCACTGACTTTTTCAATTTTTCTGACTTTACTTTTAACAACTTCCATCATACGTTGGAGCATATTCACATCAATTTTTTTGGCACGGGACTTAATTCGTTTTTTTAATTGATGGCCTGATGTTGCTCCCCAATCATTTTTATAAACTAATAATTGTGAAAAATAGACCATAAATTTTCAATAGGACGAGCTGCAGGAATATTTGGCGGATTAGCATATTTTGGAACAAATATCGTCCATAATTATCACTGTATATCACCTGTTAAAAAATGTTGCCGGAAAAGACGGCTCCTTCTGGGTCTTTCCGCTAATTTTTTATTTTAACGTTTCTCTTATACATTTTTACATTAAATTTTTTTTAAATTTCAGCAAATTGTTGTTTGAGAAAATTAAAATTTTCTTGTTAGTATGCGTGTACTCACTCCAATTTGGTTTTTGGGGGCTTTCTTCAAGACACTTAGTTGAAATTTTTTTAGAAATACATTTCTCCCGGTTTTTTTTATTTTCAGGACTTATATATTCTTAATAATCGAATAAATGGTACTTCGACTGAAACCTTCGTTTATAAAATGATTTAAAACGCAACTTTTATCTTGCCCCACAAGCATTCTAAAAACGCGTTTAGGTAAAACAATTCTGTTCGCACACTTTCATAATAACAATTCAAACGAAACTGATTACATTTGATAAAAACAAATTAAAGAAGGTATAGTAAAAAAATCAAAAGGATTGCTAGATTATAACTAATTTTTGATGCGATTGAAATTTGTCCAGCTAGTTTCGACTCATACATTTTTACTGGACCCAAATCCTAAATGATGTCCGTCCAATAATAATGGATTAACAGTGGGAAAAGTATCTTAAGTGTAGAAAAAAGTTTTAGCTCATTTGTTTAAGAGTCAAAATATAAAAAAACACACACACACTGATACGAAATTTAAACCGTGGTGGATTAAATTCGTGCAGCCGCTTATCTCAGGGGCGGCTGGGCAAAAAAAGAAAGGCTTGCCCCTAATGCTAGCTCACAACAGCAGGGCAGGAGACGCTTACAAAAAAAAATAATGAAGCATACAGAGCCGATACTTCCTCTAGATGTAGGGGGGTTGTACAGGGTGCGCTAAAAGATGAGCTCCAAAGAGCAAGCGAGAAAGGTGTAGTTTGGGCGCCACGCAGCTTAAAACCACCCTGTAAACAAATATAGCAAACACTAGCGAAACTGCGGAATAAGTGTTCCTGCAAAAAAAAAGGTAAGGGGGTCTGATGCTTCAAGATCAAAAATAGCGCTGATCAGTTCTAACTTCAGATTTAATTGATAACTAAAATAAATACAGTTAAGCGCAATATTGGGTCAATCTTTCTAAACTCGAAAATAATGAATAATTAAAGCAATTATTAAATAATGCGAGTTATTAGCGTTTGAATGTAGCTACCGCGTATACGTATATTCGGTTTACAGATAACTACGCGCTTCTGTGACTGGGTCACAGAGATAAAAAAATAAAGAGTTTAATAAATTTCGTTTACAAAACGTAAATACGTTCCTAAAGAACGGCCCAACAAATGTAACCCGCGCAATAATGTTAGATAGTCAAAAATGTAACAATCAAATCTGATAAAATAAAACAAAGATCTTATCTGAGTAGTTGATGGAGTCTTCGATGTTGAAGTTGTTGGAGTCTTCGGTGTTGGAGGGATGGAGTCCTCGATGTTGAAGGGACGAGCAGATAAGAGCACCGTATCGGGATAACGGTGTTGGTCCCAAGCAGAAATGGTAGTCGGAGTGGATCGGAATGGTGAATCGCAGAATGCTTTCCAGATGGCTTCGGAAGCAGGGTTCAAAACGTTGGATTTCCAAAACCCAAACAAATACTGATCACAGGCGGTAAGGTCTTGATCTCAAAGACGTGGTTAGAGGGTTTTAATAATTCCAGATGGTAATCAATTTCCTTCGAGGTGTTGAAAGTTCGGACGAAATAAATCCTTCAAATGAAGTACGGAAAATTCTCCCAAATGCTTACGAAATGAAGCCGGTACGGAAAATCGTCCAAAACCAAGTGACCAAAATGTATCCCAAAATAATTGGATTGAAATATACTCAAGTTCAATAAATAATTAGTCACCGGAACGTCCAAAAAAACTAGATTTTTGTTCCAAAACTTGAACACAACGCACTTTTCGAAATCGGAAAATTAACCATCTGCCTATATATCACAATCGCCCGTGATAGTAAAATTTGTTCGAATTAAATATAAAACTTGCATTCTGATGCCGCATATGAGATTCTCATAAAACTAAATGGAGAAATCTTCAATCTTTCGAAAAATATATCCGTGAGAAAACAGGACCGTAACAACACTTAGGTTGATATTGTGAATTTGGAAGTTGAAAGAAGCATTAGGATTAATGGATCGTGCAATTGTTTCTATTGCAACACCTGTGCTTACATTAAGTTCTCAGTTTTCTGACATATTACTTTTTCTATTTATTAATTTCGTCTAATAATAATACTTACACAAGATAAATATTGGCTTTGTTTTCCAGAAAGTATAAATTTCGGTTTTATATTGGTAAGTTACTTGGATAACACCGCTGTATTTTGTACAAACTAACGTTGAAATTTACTACAAAGGACTTGGTCTAGACATCTTGATCAGGCAAGTCGAGTTTAATAATTAGAACGAAAGATGAAAATATAAATAAAACAAAACATAAGGAAACATAAATAAATGGAAAATTGTAGTTCAAAGGTTTTCTAGTTTGGAAAATTTAAGAAAATACGAAAAGAGTTGATAAAAGATAAAATCAAAGGATAGCTTAATTAATTTTTCCAAGTAGAAGAGAAAAATATATGATATATAAAATATTCATTCAAATTTACATTTAAATAATAAAGATAAAACCGAGCGCGCATATGCTCGAACAAACAACTGTGGTCATACTAAAGCAAATATTTTAATACTATTAAATTAAATTACATGAAGTAAAAATACATTTTATAATTTAAAAAACACATTAAATAAGAAAAAAATTAAGTAGATTAAAATCCAACAAATGGTAGCATCTCCGTTTGTTGTAAGGAATTGGCGTAAATAATTCCATAGAAAACTAAAAACACAAACTTTAAATTGTATACTTGGTATACTAGAGGACATTTTAAGTTTAATTGCAATTATATTAGATAAAATAAAATAAAATTTTTCTTCAACTAATTTGATCTGCTTACAATACTAATAATTAGGATTTAGAATAAATTCTAAATTTCAAAATTCAAGTTTAGTATTTCAACTGCATTGAATGAGATCGTATTACGTAAACCAAAATCAGAATAATACATGGGAACTCAATTTAACCGTATAAATAATGCCACACGAACTTTTTCGACAAAACCTAGAAGTACTAATATATTATACAATTTTACACTTTAGAACTGACCATTATTAATAGGTATAGTGTCCATTACAGGGGAGTTGACCGTATATCGATTTAGATTATCACATTGAGATTGAAGTTATGCCGAACAAGTTTGCTTTTTGTAATATCGCTATGTTTTAACTTTAATTTTGCGATTAAGTTTCACAAGTAATAATTTTTTATGATCTTCTTCTCGTCGAGATTATTTAAATTTTAATAAGTTCGACGCTAATTCACTTAATTTGAAACAATTTACAGTAACAAAACAAACTGCGAGTTCAAGTTGAAAACTTGGAAGGAAGAACTCATTGAACACAGAATTCATAATTTTAAATGATTCATTAATGTTATTTTCCAAAATGTTTCATAATTTCATGGCTAAATTATTGTTGTAATCATTAAAAGGTGTTTTAGTACAATATTACAGGTTAATTGTTTATAAACTAACAAATTTAGCTGAAAGTTTCGCTATTATGCAAACTTTGTTACAGAAGCCACTATCAAATAAATAGTGGAGATTAAATGAGTTTGTCTATTTTACCAACTTGTGGTTCGTATATACGTAGGTAGGGAAATGTTATGGATGGAAAATTTTTGTCAAAGAAATTTCCTTTTTATGAACAAATGTCGTAATATTTTGATGTACTACCTACTCCATGTATTTGTTGAAATTTTTATTTTAATATTGAGAATATTCCATAAAATGTTCTTTTATCAATTTGTATACCCCCAGGACTACTTTCTACATCTTAGGAAATTTGGATTCTTTTGAAAAATCATTTAGTAAACGGTTTCACCTTATGTCACAGAAGATCATATCCATCGACTTCACTTCCCTTTATTCGTTATTGATGAATCAATTAATTTCTAACAAAATCGATTATTTGAGCAAAAATACAAAGCAAAGTTTATATACGTCTATTTATAAGGTCCAAAAGATAATATCGTCATGTGAATACAGAAAAAAGTCAAAATTTTTTGATTTTTATTTTATTACAGAAAATTATAGTATAAGATGTGTTTTACAATGCAGAAAAGTCCTAAGTCCAAAATCCTAATAAAATTTTATAATAATTTTGGACTTGGGATTTTTCTGCATTGTAAAACAATTCTCAAACTATAATTTTCTGTAATAAAATGTAGATCAAGAAATTTGGACTTAGGTTTTTTCTGCATTCACATGACGATATTACAATGTTAGTCTATTAGAAATGAAAGGATTTCAAAATTCACAATCAGCTTATTTAGGTGGACATCCAATTTATTTGGTATTCGCGAGAAGCTTTTATTTCACGTTTTTCCATTTTTATGTTGCGATTACCACTTTGAATTAATTTTTTTGATAATTTTGGATAGGTACCCCATGAGAAGCCTCCATAGCTAAAAACAGTATATAAGTCTTCTTACATTTTCTGAGAGATTTATACAAGAACAGCTTATTATTTAGTGATAATTGAGATTTATGTCTTACCAACCTGTATATTTCTCTGAATATAAGACCATATTAGATTGTTCAAATATTCTTCTTGTATTTGCTTCTTTTGATCCTGGCTTAATCCGCACCCGCATTTCAAATCGGCGGTAAGAAGGATGTTGATTGTTATAGCTTTCCCCGGCGAACCGTAAGTCGATTTTAAAAGTTATATTTTATTCAACAAATTTTAGACATAAATATATGTACATAGTACCTATTAATTAATATACTGAAACGTTCCATTAGTGGAAGCTGTGTACAAAATTTCATATCTCTTGCATGCGAAGATGTTGATCATAAAATGACTCAAAGAAGTCCCGGCAAACATATAAACTAACGAACGAACAAACGGTCAAGGCAAGTTAAATAAAAGCGTTTTAAAACAACCGATTGATTGGTTGTATTTCATCGTTTCAATTAGTGTAATCATTTCATTAGTTTAGCTAACCGAACCACAGCACCAATAATTTTGTACCAAATGGAAGTCAAACCTGTAATCCTACAGTCCGAAATTCAAATTCAACTCGAATATGCAAAACACCGGTTGTACTACAAATAAGAATGAATAAATTAATTATGGAATATTATTGGCCAGTGGCAGAACCTGACTTCTTTCAATGGGGGGCATACAATTTAAAAAATAAGGAAAAAAATAAGTTTACCCTGTTAATATTTCCTTTCAGAGTAATTTAATTCAAAAGAAGCTTTAATCGGCAACTCTTATGATAAACGTAATCATTTAAGAAATTTTTCGGTTTCCATGCATACCCCATGTGGATGTGTATAAATTAATTTGTAATCTACAACGACCAATTTGTCTGCTTTTGAAGACTAGCGACAATTTACTGTGTTAATTTAAAAATAGTAATCCTCTTTATAGTAAAATTAAATACGTCCCTGGCCATCGAATTAGGACCACTCATAATTTTTTATTAATTTTTGTTTTTTAGTAAAATTAAAAGACGTAAACAACTCCTAATGACAAATTTATTTAAACAACATGTGTTGTACAACATAACATTCATATTTAGTAATTCCACCCTTTGCCTTAATTACAGGGCGTACTCTATCCGGCATGCTCCGTGTATGCACCTCTGTATCATTTGTTTTATATCGTCATTATTGTGCCACAGATCTTCAATTTATGCTTTCAAATTTGCAATTGTTGTGTTCGGGGACAAATAAACAACCAATTTTAACGAATTCCAAACATTTTCGATGGCACTTAATCTGGTGTACTGCCTGGCCATGGGAGTAAAGTGATCTTCTTCGACGCAAGGTGTTTTATCACAGATTTGGCTCCGTGGCATGGCGCTCCATCCTGCATATATGTATATCTGGATCTTCGTGTCCCTAGAGACTCGTAATACGGAAAGAGAACAGTTTTAAAAACATCTTGATATTGTTGAGCATTCATGGTTTCGTCAACGAAGTATACACTGGACCCGGCCCTGTATTCGTAATACAGGACCAGATCATTACTAATGGGGGATGTTTTACAGTTTACACCACATAATCTGGATGAAATCGCTCTAGAAGTTTTCTCCTTACAAACTGAGCCCTCTCCGTAACCTTCTCTAACCGTGTTTCATCGCTAAAGATCACCCATTGAAATTAAAGAAATTTGTGAAAATGTAAGAATGCGTCAGAGCCATAGAATGTTAACTTTAAGACCAAAAATAAATATAAATTACCCTTTCGCAATCTTCTATTGTTAGGTTACGATGTGCCTTTGCCCACCCCAATCGAGATTTTTTCATTTTTGGAGTTAATTTAGGCTTTTTTGCTGGCCGTCTACACTTAATATTAGCTTCATCAAGTCGTCTTCTTAATGTACGCTCCGATATTTTCACTCTACAATCTTTTAAAGCTTCCATGAGTGCTCTGGAAGTTGTACGCCGGTTTTCTAATGCCACTTGAACAATTTTTCGATCTGCCCCTGGCGTCGTTTTACGTATATGCCGACAAGACGATCGTTTGTTAGTAGTGGGTGATATATTATCTCTCATATTTTTGGCAATTCACATTACTGTTTGATGAGAAACGCCTTCATTTTTTTGGGATTTGACGCGGAGATAGGTTCCAGCTTTAAGAAGACCAACAATATAAGATTTTTTTTGTTTTTGAAATATCCCGTCGTTTCCCCATATTAAATTTCAATTAATACCGTCTTCTTATCACAAAAAAAGATCACACATTTTTTAACACAAAATATAATAATAAAAATATGAAAACACTCACAGAAAACTAAATTTGTTAAAAAAAAATTTTAAAATAGGTTTTATAACTCGAAAATCACAATTAAAATGATTTAAATTTAAATAAGAAATGTCGAATATTTAAATAATGCCTTGGCAGGGTACCTGTAGGGTAGTTTTGAAGGGTAGTTCTATTGTATACCTCGTCTTTTACATATTTACTAAGAATTTGTACAGGTAGGAACGGTTTGCTATCTATAATCAGTGTTGTACTTAGGAAAATGAAAAATTTTATATGTGGTCCTAATTCGATGGCCAGGGACTAACACAAGTCAACAATTAATAGAAAGTGAAAAATAAAAACAGAAGTGTTTGGTATATATGGAATATACCCTACCATACTATCGTGGCTAAGAAAAGTGCAGCAGTAGCATAAAACATTTTTAATGTTTTACCGCTTGATCACCATGTGTTGGGGAGTATTCCATGAAATGAACTTGGTTAAACATGAATAACTTTGGAGCCACTTCGCCAACTCCAGATTTGCCAACTTGATCGTGTAAAACATCTCTAGATCAGCCCATCCCCAAAGTTTTAAATCATTTGGATTTGGCGTTACAGAGCTACGGAGTTTCAAAAACTAGGAAAAATTTGAAAATGGGGCGCCCCAAAAAAACGTTGGGTACTGTACATTTTGAACCGGTGATCGGATCATTACGATCTGTTTTATAAAAAAATCATTCATAGGAGGGTCTACCCAGAAAATATTTCAAAGCCAGGGTGTAACTCACCCCATCAGCGCAAATATGGCAAAATTAACTTAGTTAAACGTGAATAACTTCGATACACCCCAATTTTCAATGTTATCGTAAATATGAAAATCAATAATTCAACAAAGAATAAGCAGTATAGGTCTTCTATACAAAAAAAGGTGGATCAATCGTCTTCTTTCTCTGTAATTTACAACTGAACTTCACCAATCACATCAAGCCACTGCAATTTTCCTTTTTATTCGAAATATAATCATTTATTTCTTTGCAAAGTACGATCTATTTTTCGAGGTGGAACAAACCACTTCTTTCTTTTTTATTTTTGGAAGTTTCGCGATGTAACTCAACCAGCGATTAGATAATGGCACTGCTGTGATTGAAATTAAAATAATGAAACGAATTCATTAGCAATTTAATAAAAAAAATTTGGAGCGTTCTGATTGGCTTTGAATTATGCGGACGGACAGACGGGCGAACAGGCGAACACGGAGCCAGATCATAAGACTTCTTTCTATACTTCGTATAGAAGCCTAAAAGTACATAATTATTCTGGTTGAACGAGACATCACATTCGATTACTACAACCCTTGTAAAAACAAGCAAAGCTTAAGCGTAAGCGAATATTAAATAGCGCGATCTGCCTGAGGTGAAAATACAGGCAGGTTGTCAAAAATGGACCACATTTGCCTTAACGAGAAGTCCTATCTCTCTTTCTGGAGATATGGAATGTAGAAAATTGACTGTGGAACTTAGAAGTCTATCGGACCTTTAGGTTGAAGGTAGAAAATTAGATGTGACTTTACTGTAATGATAAGAACTTAGATTCTATTGGGCGTGTTTTCGGTGGACATTACGCGTGGAGACGTCTTTGATGCTGTGGCGTGTTTAACTTACTTCGAAATTGTGATGTAACCTGGAGGTAGAATTGAATAATACATTCTCAATAAAAATGTTATGTTTATTTTTAATATTAATTACAAATTTATGTTTGTTTCGTGCGCTAATCGTCTTTGGCTATTTATATCGAATTTTTTTGCATTTTAAAAGTTTTAAATTAAAGTCATGAAGTCATGAGAAAACATGAACATTTATATAGGGTAAAACCAAATGCGAATGGACACAAAAAGATTAATGTGGCGGGCATTTATTTTATTACTTAATTGTATACTTTTGTTCCTTTTTTTCTGAGGACTTATTAGATTTTAAATGTGCCATTTCATTACTTAAAAACAAACTTCCATGAAGCTCGGTTGAAATTAAGATACGATTGATAAGACTAATGAAGCATTGCTAGCTGGCTGGTTTTTATTTTTATGCTTTACATATTACCTACGTAACTAAACTACCAATTATACTTTTTAATAACTTTTTTTTACGTATTCCGCTTGTTTAATAAATTTCCATAGAGTAACTAAAATTGAAGGCACTAGAATTTTAATGTACCGACACAAAAATGCGAATGTTCAGAAATCGTGTCTAAAATTATTCTTTTCATTTCGCAAAATAATGTTTGCATCAGTTAATACTGGCAATCGTTTTGGATGCCAATATTTCTTAACTTCAATACTTATCACTATTTACAGGCATCGCTTTAAGTTAACGGTAGTTCCACCTTTTTTAAATAGACCAATCAACGTAAACTCTCAATATAGTAACCGGTACCGGCTACCTAGGCATTGCCTATTATTTACAAGTGACCTGTGTTTGTTCCTTTATGAAGGTGGTGCTATTTCATCAACGCTTACGCTTTGTTTGTTTTTGCTAAAGTTGTAGTAATCTAATATAGTGCTTTTTCAATGAGAATAATTATTGACTTTATATAAAGTAAAAATATTACAATTCAATTCTTCATCATATCACGTTTATTTTGCATTTAAATAACATATTTAAATAATATATTCGTTATTCCAGTTATTCGATCAATATATTATAGAATATATCTTTAGTGAGAAATTCAAATAAAATTAGCGCAATAGAACAAAGTGGCTTGTAAACAGCAAGCAGAAATTTGAGGTTACAGTGTTAATAATAAATCTTTCAGCTGATCGTAATTGTTGCTGTGATATGGTGGCTTACAAGAGAGGGTACTTGCGTATGAAGTAACGACGGGCTTCTCAATGGCCCTTTGGCGGAGTGTGATAAATAATACTTTATCTCGTATATCATAGAAAAATAGACACCTACATTATATAGATACGGTGTCGAAAATACTGAGCTTCATGGTTGAAAATCTATTTGTTGACCTCTTTATTATTTAACGACTTAAAGAACCACCACAAATCAAGTACGTTTACGAATTAATGTTCACAAACAAAATGGACATAAAACCATAAAAACATAAATTAGTAGAATTAGAATAAATTATAAGCAATTGTGAAATATTCTGAAAACTTCTGTTTTTTTGATGTACATGAAACTAATTTAACCTGAAAAGCTAGAACTCGTAATTACGAAGCTATCCGTTCCATTTTTATTAAAAAAGTAGGTTTGATTTTTGACACATGCCTGTCTGCAGTATTTGTAACATAACTAACGTAAAAAGATTTTCAGTATTTGTTGTTTACATTGCAAAAACAACACTGTTTAAAAAATGAAGGTCAAATTCGTTAATGGTGGAAATCGGCCAACCGGAAGTGGCTGTTAACCTACAACGATTTTTATATCTCTTTTTGTTCAAATATTTTTAAACTAATCGCGATAGAAGAAGATTTATTGAACAAAAGTTACAGCTTATATCTTTTTCTATGACTTGCTTCCAATTTTTTCCGGCCTAAAAACATATTGTTCCATTATACATTTTAAAAATAGTATCAAATATTTTCAATTATTTAATTAAAACAAAAGGTCCAATATTTGAATAATTAAGAGCACGTGGGTTGTTATTCATATGGACCTAAAAATATCGAATATTTTAAACGTCAGGACTTTTAAAAATAATTTAACCATAAAGTTATTGGTTTTACCTTCGACTTTTTATTTAAAATTTTCGGCAAAAGATGTTCTTTTTAATAAAACTTTATGTCACTATTACTAGAGAAAAGTTTATATTTCCAATTTTGTTTAACAATTTAGTAAACTGACAAAGAGTGTTGCACAAATTGTTGGCCTCTTTTGTGAACTGAAAAGATACCTAAGTAAATAGAAGAGAATTCAAGTTATGTGATCCTTAAAGTTTGCAAGTTTTGTAAGAAACTTTATAACCATTTTATCATAAATTACAATATCAATTTTGTTCAGATGGTCAAGTACTGTAAGTTACTTCATTACGCACGGATAATCGCAAATCTTAATAATATTTAAAAAGGAATTAGGAAATAAGTTATTTTTTTTCAGATCGCACATTAAAATTTATTATATCTCAAGTTTTTATTATTTAAGACTATTTTCCAAATTTGTGTTCTTGTTATTTCTTATGTTCATTGTGGAAAAGAACATAAAAACAGAAGTTACGCCGCGAACTTTCACTCGTAGCGCTGCAATAACATTTAATTGTAATTTTTCTTTTAAAGTTCGTAGCAGCATATATTTCTATCTTCAATAGCAAATTAAGGACAGAATTAAAATAGTGGTGGAATATTTAATAATAAGAGAGATAACAATTGCGTCCACTGCTGAATCCCCCCCTCAGCTGCCTAATAGATAATCAGGTGAATTTACAGGAAAAAATGATGACATTGATAAAAAATGAAAGGAACGGAAAAATAAGAAATGGTAAGATGACAAATTACTTCTGCAAATTGTAAACTTGCGTTTACAACGGGGCATTTAATTTGTTTCGGGAATATAAATCACAGGCATTAAATTCGGAACGACACTTAAAATTGCAGTTATCAAAGTCTAAATTACAACTCACATTCGAGAAGTTTTGATTTAATTATTCTTGTTATTCGATTCACAACCACTCCGCGTACCTACCGAAGTTATAATGAGTAAAATAAAACTGGAGGAAGGTGGGAAAATTTAAGTTTCTAACTTCATTGTTAAAAAATTGGACTAAAATGGAAAAAAATATGTTCTGCGAACTACATTAAAACCTGAATAAACAATTTTGAGGTTAATCCACTTGAAAACCCCGCTTTTATAAAAAAAAATTAACTGGAAAGTAAACCGAACTGAAAAATATTTATCTAATATTTTGCAACATCCATAAAAGTACGTTGTAATTTAATTAACTCGAATTTTTTCGGTTTTACTGTGATGTACCAGATACTTAATATTTTTAAAACAAAAATTTTAAAATAAATATAATAACTGGAAACCTAATTATAAAGGTAAACTTTAAATATTCATTTTTAACAAAATCTGATTATACAACATTTCAGTTCTAATTAATTCTAAAATAAAAATGACCATAGCATTTGAAATATTTACAATATTTAGTTAATAGGATAATCATGCGGTTGAGCAGCAGACTGCAGTGCTTTTATTAACTTTTATTAAACTTTTTTTAACT
Source organism: Podabrus alpinus (assembly GCA_932274525.1). NCBI lineage: Eukaryota > Metazoa > Arthropoda > Insecta > Coleoptera > Cantharidae > Podabrus > Podabrus alpinus. The sequence continues at coordinate 85,807,062 of OW026454.1, read as the reverse complement.
TTATTAAATAAATATCGTATTAATTTACTCGCAGAATTGGCCAATATTGTTATCGGGATTTGGACTGAGATTAAAAAAATACTTAAAAATTTTGAGCTATACTTCGCTCTTCATCAATGTGATATGTTTCTTTTTGTAGTCCTGATGAAGAGCAAATTATGGCTCGAAACGTTGACAAATTAAAATATTTATTTAAAATGGGTTCAAATTCCGATAAGTATTTTGATCATCTTCACTGTTAATAACGTTTTAATTATTTTTTATGAATTATTTTCTTATTCATTGCGTTTCTATTAGTACATGATTGCCATGGTTGACACTTTTTTAGGTTGGCAACCAAAAAATAAACAAATAAAAGATGCGTTAAGAAGAAATAGACTGGTAAAACTCTCTGCTCAACGTCGAAAAATGTCATTTCGACCATATACCGCCGTAGTGGCAAAAAAAATCACTATAAATATCTTGCAATGTAACAAGATAATATTATTTTTCATATAGGTGGATGTGCTTCAGTGCAGTTAAATATGGGTTGTCCACTTGCAAAGGAACAAATGTGTGTAATTTTAGCTCTAAGGAAGGAAGCAATGTCTGCAAGGGCTGTAGCTAATAGATTAGGATGTAGCCATGTTATTACTGTAATAAAAATTTAAAAAATATATCGAGCTACTGGTCCTTAAAATAGAAACAAAGGGATAGGTTTGATAAATAGGAAAATCAACGATAAACACGCTTGACTTTTAAAAAATTTGTGCCTTCAAAACTGGAAAAAACATCAAGGGAGCATTCGGAGTTCCATAACAGAACTGTCCGATGTAGGTTACAATCCTGTGGATTTTTGGTGAGAAGACCTCATAAAAGACCAGCTCTTACAGCACAAATGAGGATTAAGCGGCTAAACTTCGCAAAAACTCTGAGTCAATGGACTTAAAATGATGGGAAGAGGATTATCTTTACTGGCGAATCAAAATGTAACCTAAACCAATCTGATGGAATTCAGTACGTTCGTTGAAAGATTGGTGAAGAACTTCACGAAGACTGCATTGTCACCAAGAACAAGTTTCCAGTCCATTTCATTTCCTACTTTGGAATGGAAAATTGAACCTTGTACTCTGGATCCATGATTGGAAACAGTTACATCAAAATCATGGAAGACTATTTGATCCCATCAATAGGGAAGATGCATAAATTTTTTTTATAGCGTAGTTGGATCAAAAATAACTAAATATACTAATTAATGCTATTTAATTTATTTATTTTCGTTTTGATAATAATTTAAAAAATATTTAAAAATCCGTCAATTTGAATTGAACGAAACGACCGCGCAATTTGCCACAGAACGTGTGACGTCACAGTTTAATTTTACATTCATTTATATTATTTTTCTGTGGTTTTGTGCTTTGAAAGTTGAAGTTTGTTAGTGTCAAAAGCTGTTATTTATCATAATTAAATCAATTAAAAACAAGAAAGTTAAAAAAGTACTTTACACGAGTATTGTAAACATGAAAGTAAGGTTATTGTTATTGTGCCGGTGACTTCGTTGCGTTTAAGGTCACATGTTTTATTTTAAATTATTATTGAATTTTAAAATGGATTATTTATAACAATATACAATAAATAGAAGTTATTTTTGCTGATTTGATATTTACTATATAGGATTAATCGGAAAATACTGTTTTAACTAAAATTTTTTTTTCATGCATGTTCCCCATTAAGAGACTCTTTCCAGGGATTTAAGACCCTATATTTCAGGACGACTCTGCACCCTGTTGCCGTGCTCGGAAGGTAAATTTTGGCTATTTTGCAGTCCTTATTATATTCCATACATATTAAAAAATGGCAAATAAACTTAAGCTTCTTCCGGTTTTACTCTACAGGGTCAAGAATTTGTTACAAAGATCGGTATTACAACACTTCCTTGGCCTGGAAATATCCAGAATCTCAACCCTATTGAGAACTGCTAGGAAATTTCAAAGCGCAGTATATGCAAACTAGTTCCTTCAATAAAAGACGAGTTTAAAACTGCCACAAAGATGCTTGGAAAAACCATATTTCGGCAGAATACTGCAGGAACTTGATAAAGTCCATTCCAAGGAGGATTGAAGCATTTCTAAAGGCTCGAGGAGGCCACAACACAAAGTATTAACAAATTGTTGTCATTCTAATTATTTTTTAGTTACAAATATATGGCTTTATACAATCAACACATTATTTTACTGTTCTAGAGAAAAATATTTTGTTTTGCCCCCCCCCCCGCCAGAAATGAAATAAATACGAGTATATTCTGTGTTTTGTTAGATGAGTAGAGGTAACTTCTAGAGGGGCATGCGTCCTCCTATCTCAAATCAAATATAAAAGCTATCTAGGAATAATAATAAAAAAAAGTAAAAGTATATATAGTAAATAATAATTAAATAATAAAAATACGGGAAATTTACATTTTTCTTTACATTTAGTACCCTCCCATTAAAATAAGTCACCGGCCGCTACAGGCCAAATTTATAAATTTATAAAGTATAATGAAAGTAGTAATAATTAATAATCAATGACAAAAAAAATATTTTGACATTTATTGTCACAAGTCTGTAACTTTTTGTGTAACATTAAATAATAAAACCACCACTTTATGAATTCAATTATTAAACTGTGGAGTTTTAATTAATGAAGAAGCTTTGAATTATAAGTTTGTGATAAAACAATTTTATCTTTGACAAGTTATAGTATTTCAAAAATTATTTTCGAAACTTGAAGGTAACTTTGTAATAAGTAAAAAGTTTTTGCGTTTATCTTGTCTAATATTAAACTGTTCTTAGTCCCAGAAATAAACTCTTACTTATTCAATTCAGACTCTTCATATTTGTAAATTTTTAACTTTTCAACTTTTATGTGGTAGTAAATTACAGACTGCTCCAAAAGTCGTGTGAATAACTGAAATATCTTTTAAAATTGTTAAATAATAAAACGAAACTACTAAGATAAGGTATACATATATCGAATGGCGCCCAACGTGGGGCACAAATATATTATTTTTATTATTATCTTTAGATTCATTATTTTATTACAAAAAATAAACCAGTACTGAGATAATGGGCCTTACAGGAGTAGAGGAGGACAAACTCCCGAGATAAGGTATATATGATACATCAAATGGCGCCCAACGTGAGGTACATATACATTATTCTTTGTTATTATCTTTGAATTCATTATTTTAATGCACAAAATAAAAAATAAAATCATCTATATTTACCAGACAATCTCCTCCCATACTTGCATACCTTGGCATTGATTAAGCACAGCAATATATACCGTCAATTTAGGTAAATCAGAAACAAACGAATAAAACTTAGTGAACTATTTAGTATGCACAACTAATCCGAACTTAAATCAACAGATTGGCTTACTGGGAAACTGCAGCGGCGGTATATATTAATATTGCATTAATGGCAGTATCGGGTTAAATCTCACCTGCTGTTAGGTGAACGTAATGAGCCAAGTACATATTTAAAAACGCTAAAGTAATAAATAATACGAATTTAAATAGATTAGGACCTCCTTTGGGGATGATCAGCAGGAGGGTTAAAACACTTATACATTTATACCCTATACACCATTGGGTTTATTTTTACCTCTTTATTTGTTTTAATTCTATTTAGCTCGGGCTACTCTTGCGGCTATACTATAAAATTTCTGAGTGGTCGACCTACAAATTTTCCGAATTAGTCCGCTCGATAAAATTGCTCCACCTAATTATCGATTCCTTTCGATTTATAATTATGCAGTAGGTAATATTTCTTCGACAGTTGACGAGCGACACACCACCGACTTATTAACTATTCTGCAAGAGTTTCACGAAAACCATTTTATCTTTTCAAGTTAAATAAGAGTTTTCTTTTGTTCAACTTATTGCATTGAAATAGTTTTTGAAAATCGACCAAAACTTTTTATTTTCTTTTCTATTACAAATTATCGGCGTTCCTTTCTTTTCATTTCCTGCTAAGCAATAAGCTACATTTTTTCTGCGGCATAAATTCAAAAAGGGGTTTTTCAATTGCTTCCGAAAGTGAACATTTTTATTCAAACTAAATTTGAACAGAGGTGGATTTAAGCAAATTATTGAAATTTTCTATGAACATATTTTCGGTTATTTCGGGCCGATGCGATGGTTCTCATTTGGAACAGATATCATTATTTAACTGTTTGAAAAAATTTAGGGCGATAAAATTAACGTGCTAAAGCGATAATGCATTTTATGGAGATTCTTAATTAAGTTCAAGAGAACATAAAATTTTTAATTAATGAAACGATTGTTGACTAGCAATTTTACTACCTACCACTTTTGCGAAGCTATAACTAAAGTTGCGTAATTTAGAAACACTTGACATTTTAGTTGAGTTATAAACAATACAGTCGGTTCCTGGTAGATTAATGTACTTTATTGTCTACTGATCTCTTTGTATTACTTTATTAAATCTTCAATTAAATCTTTAAGACCTGCGATTCAGCAATTTTGATTTCATGAAAGGTTGTGTGTATATAACTTAGATATAGAGAAGATTAACGAAAACTTATACTTTAGTTTGGAATCTCATCTCAAATATTGCCACTAAACCACACTAATTTTTCATCTCAGTATGAGCAGAATAAAAATTTTAATTAAACTGCATTCCTCGGCTCGTTAAGTTTTATCGTTAACTATACTGAATGTAAGCATCCCACTTCTGAACTTAGCTTACAATGAAGCTCATTAAATTTATTTTTGAATTTAAACTAAGCTCCTACGGATTGCATATTATATTTTATATAATAAGTCGAATATCAAATTAAATTGTTTTCATTTCTAATTGCAACTACAAATTTTCTCGTTTGGTAGCGTAAATTCTCACAAAGTTACTGTTATGTTTTTTTTCGGAAAAGCTCCAGAGTAATGGTTAATGATCGTTTCGCTTTTAGTAATCGCTGTATTTATTTTTAGAACCAAGTTATTTAACGAAAACATAATTGGTAAAATAAACATGTTTTGATGGTGCTCAATTTCGAACAGGGTTAAAACCGTGGTATTCGAATGTTTGCTTGTTAGCAATGTAGGAATAAGTGAACGGTGGTAGCTGCACATTGTAATTTCGAATCAACACAATGCATTTGGAAACTTTGTTAAATTGCACCTAGCTAAAACGAAAATTATCTTACATGGCATTGTGCTGTTATTTGCATAAACCTGATTCCTTTCTATTTTCAGAGCGTTTCATTACAACGATTTTGTTTCATCTCAGTGTAATACAATACAAATTTAAATACTCAAACATTAGAGTTTGTAATAGCAACAAGGATATTTACAAAAATAACAATAAACGTTAACGACCGTTGCGAAATGTATATACGAGGGTTGAAAACAGAAATTCTTTAGACAGTCAACAGAATGAGAAATAAAAGTTTGTCAACTTGTAGGAAAGACTAAAGCTGATATTGTATATCAAGAATTTATCAATAACGTAGAGCTTTAAATTTCTTATTTTTATTTTATCCTTTTCTTAAAAGCCTTAATAAAAGAACTGAGCTTTCGTATTCTCCTGAATTTGCCAGAACTTCATCGACTCCGTAGTCTATGCAAATTATTATCTCCTATTATATATTTTTTTTGTTCTTCCATTGTAGTTCTTATTATATTTTATTACTACTAATTTACTTTGGGAGCACTTACATGAAGCTTTCTTGAGTGCCAATAGGATTAGTAAGGATAGATCCATAAAATGGCTTGTAAGTACACACGATTTAACCCATTTGGTTTTTATCTCAAAGGTTTTTTGTGGAAACGAAAGTCAAGAGACCAAAAAAAGATCAAATATTACATTTATGATATTCTATCTCACAAAGTTCGAGAAACTATTTTTTGCCTAGATATGTAAATATCGAAAAATGTAATTTGGTTTGATCGCATCGTTGAGTCTTACGGTAACAAATCAATATAATATATCTTCGTATTATAAAAATATGGAAGTCGTCGTCACATTTTTTGTTTAATCCAAACCATCGTCTATAAGTAAGAAACTGTTTAGGTGTGTTTATATTCAAAGGCAATTAAATTGATAATAATCTTCCAAATTAGTTACCAACTCCCAACCGTTTCTAATCTTTTAATTTACAGTTGCCAATTTTTAGCCGCTAAAAGGCTAAACCGACAAATTTTCCCCTCAACATCGAGATGTAACGTGAATAAATATAAATTTAACGAGCAAAAGCAACTATAGGTAAACAAATTTTGCAATTTACACACAGTTTGAACGAGATAAACCTCAAATATTTTATGGGAATCATCAATTATTGATAATGCAATCTAAACCGCATACCGGATCTTTTTGATCTGATTGACTATCGGAAGTCAACGTAGAAATCTCTCACTGAAAAAGTCGAATATATTTAGAGATATCACCGGTATTTACGATGGAGCTTCATATCAGAAATTGAATGAATGCATTTTTTATTTTTATTCCGCACTTATTATTTCCATTTTACTATCTAGTAAAATAATCAGGTCCGGTCAGGAAGTATGCTACTTTTCGCTAGACTAACTGGATAACTGTACTGTTAAATAGGGTAATTATTTTATGTAGAAATTAATGAAGTTTTTATCCATGAACACAATTTAAAACTTCCAAAAGTACATCACGTACTAACATTATAAATTAAATTAAGAACTACAATACAGGACGATAACATAGACAAATAACGAAGTTGAAACAACAACTGTACAAACATTGTGAAGTTAGTTGACCGAAATAACAAATAAAACTTAATAATGCTTTTAATAGTAGTTATCCTAAAATCTAGTTTAAAACAAGGAATTCAGCACGAGGCGCCAATTTTTTGACATGTCTTCGTTTCTTTGTATAAAAATACCGGAACTCAAACAAGATCTGAAAACAAGGATTTTAAGTATTTTACAACTACAAATCTTTGCTAGCCACCAGTAGAGTGCGGGCAAGACGCCAGGTTCTGGTAAATAAACCATACTAGAGTTGGTAATAATTGTTTTTACACAAGTAGGTTTTTGTATCTTTTATAACCTGATAACTGAAGCTACGTCTGCAAAGTTTTATTATTTGAGCTTTTAATCTTATTTTTCCCTCAGCAATTTGTTGTTTAATATTAATTCGTTTGTTGAATTACTCCTGTTTTGGACACCAGCTATGGATATTAGAATATTAGGTGGCACTGGCCTTAGGCCGCACTTTGGAAGATTGTGAACACACGCCTAGGTTGCAATTATAGAACCGATTAAATGATACTGTTAAAGATTAATATAATAAAAAATATAAAAAAAATTTTTAAATACTTATTTGATTTTTTCGGTCGAGGGTGAACGGCCCAACTGACAAGGAATATTCCAAAAAAAAATCCCTTGATATTTAGGTCAAAAAAGGCATTAGCTACAATGAAAAAATAGGATATTTGAGGTAAAATAAGAATTGATACCGAAATTTTAGTAAAAACACTATGCGGTGCCCGGGATAGGTTGTCGGCCTATTTTTTGCGTGGTTTCGAGAACTACGGACACGCCCCCAACATGAAATTTAGTAAAATTTTGGGTAAATCACGGCCTTTTTGGCTATGTTTCGGTCCGAATGTGTAACTTTTGTCGTCGCGGAAGTGATCATAAAAAAAAATCCGAAAAAAGAATAAGAAAGTTGCATTTGTACGGGGGCCACTGATACACCCCGGATCGATGTTCCATCGTTCGCCCGTCGCACCTTGAAATCGGGTGAAATTTTTTCGCTCCGATTTGAATTTTTCTTTGAAATTCGGATAGGTGGGGGTGTGATTAGTAGATATTAGTAATAAATATTCGCAAAAAAATGGAAAATAACACGTGTATTGCCGAAAAAGTGAAAAAATTAAATTTTTTCTTCTTCGATTTTTGGGCTGTGCATTCGATAGGGAGGGTAATCCATCGTCAAAACCTACTCTTCCGGGGCGCCGCTCCGCTCTGCACCCCTCCAGAGCGGTTTTGACTCTGGTTACTATGCTAAACATACGAGAAGGGCCTTCGATCAAGAAAACCGGGATCTAAATAACCAGGATGTTAGGGACCCTTGAAAAAGCATTAAAAAGTATAGAGTCACGGTATGCGGCAGTTATCTTTTACGTTTAACCCCCAAAAAAGCGCGTAAAACAAAAAATAATGGAAAAATAGTAAAATTTCATCGAAGTTACAAGCACGGGAGACGTGTTGCATGTGGCCGGTGTGCACACCGCTTCGTATAAGACTAGTTCAATCTGCACGGACCGACGACAAAATGAACGAGATTCCACCTAAATCCCGCCCGCGCGTCACTGAATCGTGAAATTTTGCAAACTTCAAAGTGGATTTTCTCTATCAGAAGTTGGTTTATCCTGCTATAGGAGTGTTACCATTGACTTTTAAAAACATTAAACTATCCGAAAACCGATAGCTAAAATTGCAATTCGATGTTGGAACATTCACCCTCTTCCCGATTTTTTAACTATCGAAATTAATATAAGCAATGTTCAGCAATGTTTATTGCTATCTTCAGATATATTTTAACAAACAAATGCATAGGAATGGATATATAATGTTATGTTAAATGTAAGTAACAGGTAAATGTACACATTTACCGGTAAATGTTTGAAATATAACTTGGTAAAAGTGAGTGTACTGATGGTTTTAAATTCTAAATCTAATTTCTAAGTATCCTAATTTAAACGAGAATAAATTTAAAATGCATATTATATTAAATTATTGCCGGATAAAAATTAAATTAACAAGTTTAGCAACAATAAAATTTAAATTATACTTAATATAGCTATCAGCAATACAAATTTAAATTACACACTAAATAAAACCGAAGAAGACAAAACCAAATCTATTACTGAAAACTCATGAAATAACTTTAATGTTATTTTGTTTTGTAAACTTCATAATTCCCTCATTTTAATTAAATTTGAAATTTTTTATCATTTAATACTTAATCATGATTAAATGTAAATTACAAATTGTAATAGTACCTGTAATTACAAGTATAATCAATTTTATAAATTCTCAATATACTTTTACCATATTATTCTTTTACTATTTTTTACATTTTTACCAACATTTTCACTTTTTTGATTTAAATTTTTCTTTAGCTTTAGAACATGTCGTAAAATCGAATTTGATTTCCTTGCTTAAATTTTAATTTTATTTCTTACAAAGATTTTACAACTTTTCATATTCTCTTCTGACTTTTTCTCCTATTCTCTTTTATTGTTTCTATGACTCGCTCCTTTAGTTCTTCTTTAATATTAATAATTTCTGATTTTTATCTTGTCTTCAGTTTCATCTTCAACTCCATTTTCCTCCATCCACTTTATCATCAATTATTTCTTCAAATTTATATACCATTCACCAATCAAATTTAAATATTTCTATTTCAACTTAAATTCTTCCACTAAAATCAAATATTGCCTTCCTTAGAGTTCAAGAGCGATTCAAAATTATACAAAATCCGGCAGTTTCGAATACAAAACTTTCATTTACCAAAACAATGCAATAAAAAATTCCTAATATAAAAATTAATACCTTTTTAAATTTTGCAAATAAAATATTTTGAATAAACTGTAAAAACTATTTAAAAACGGGGGTGGAGGAATAAAAATTAGAAAAAACCATAGCATAATCGATATTTCGGTATTATTATAAATTTTATTATTTTTTTTATTGTTTTTTCAGATTTATTCGTTGAATTTAGTGTTTTACCTTTTTATTTTTATTGGTTTCAAATTTCGTTATTTCTAGTTTGATTTGTTGTATATTAACTTTCTTCAATTTTTTGTTCTTATACAATTTTTAATCATTTTATTCTATTTCTCCTTTATTTCATCCTTTATTTAAGATTTTCACTTCAAATTTTCTATTTACTTGAATTCATTTTTCATTTTCTAACAAAGTGTTTTATAATTTTATTTTTAATTATCATTTCTTTGTGTTTTACCTTTTTATTTTTATTCGTTTCAAATTTCGTTATTTCTATAGTTTGATTTGTTGTATATTAACTTTCTTCAATTTTTCGTTCTTATACAATTTTTAATCATTTTATTCTATTTCTCCTTTATTTCATCCTTTATTTAAGATTTTCACTTGAAATTTTCATTTTCTAACAAAGTGTTTTATAATTTTATTTTCAATTATCATTTCTTTTTTGAATTAAGAATGCCTTTTTATTAGGCTTCTATACAAAGTATAATAAGAAGCCTTATGATCTGGCTCCGTGTCCGTCCGTCTGTCCGTCCGTCCGCATAATTCAAAATCATACAGAGCGTTTCAAATCGTGTTGGAAATACTCTGTGTGTATTTGTTTTGATTAGAAGGGGGAAAATCTTCAAAGATTTCATCCAGCTTGTACTGGGTGCGGGTCTGCTGTCAGATTCTTCCTGACTAAAATCTCCCCCCATAGAGGTATATGCCAGGAATCGCTTGGAGCATTTTGTTTTGAAATCTTATCATTTTTCTATTGTTGTTCCACCTTTTCGAGACTGTGTTTTGACCGAGACTCCCCTCATTTTAAAACTTCATAATACTATTTCATTAATTGAGGTGGTCAGAACAGAAAGTGAATCAAGTCCATAAATGCTGTTAATGAATTATCGCAACTTAAACTACTTTGATCTTTATACCGGGTGTTGAATGGGTTAGCCGTTCATAGGATATTTACATGTAAAAACTTATTTATGCAAATTCCTGCTTCCCTAATTATTTTAGAAAAAAAATGAAAGACACAAAAATCATGCAGAAAAATAAATTACAAATGATAAAAGAATTATTTTCATCTAGCTTTTACTTAAAGTGGCAAAAATGCTTTTGAAATTGTTCAAATTTTCATTTATCAGACTAGCCATGAAATAAATTCAATTTAATTTATTTATTACATAAATTATTAATAATAAACAATTACAAACATTAAGAAATAATTAAATTTACAGCAAATGTTCAAACAGGTTTCCATATTCAGCTAAACAAAAACCAAGTCTATCATAAAAGTTACATCGTACATTCGCAAGTTGTCTTTCGGTAATATTGCCACACTCCTCCACAATTTTATTTTTTAATGAATCAATACTTTGGTATCGTTCACCATAAATTTTAGATTTTAAATGACCCCACAAAAAAAGTCATTTGGAGCCAAGTCTGGTGACCGAGCTGGCCAGTTTATTGGTCCATTGCGTCCTATCCAAGAATTGGGATAACATTCATTTAAATAATTGGTTACATCTCTAGTATAATGTGCCGGACATCCGTCTTGTTGATAGTAGATTACGTTATTTTCTCCTGCCACAATATCAATTGCCGGTCCAATTTCGTTTTGTAACATTTCTAGATATTTTAGTCCATTCAAATTTCCATCAATAAAAAATGGTCCGATGATGTTTGCTCCTAATATCCCTGCCCAAACATTTACAGTTTGGCGATACTGTGAACGATTGTTGATCATTAAATGAGGATTTTCGGTGGACCAAAACCGATAATTTTGAACATTTGGTTCCCCGTTAATACTAAACGTTGTCTCATCGGTAAAACAAATATTTTTAATAAAATTTCTATCCAAATTGGCCTTTTCGATAATGCTTTCACAGAAAATCATTCTTTTGTACATATCCTCTTCAAAAATTTCTTGATGGTTTTGGAACTTATAAGATATAAATTTATGTTTTTTTATAATTTTGAACGCCGTAGTGTGATGAATATTTAACTCCGCACCAATTGTTCTTGTACTGATACAAGGATTATTCACTACGGCAGCAATTACATTTGTTTCGATATCGGTACCTGGAGCTTCACCAATATTGATTTCTTCTAAATTTATTCTTTTATTTCTGCAGGTCTTGCATGACGGCTTAAATACAGACCCATATTGATTTTGATTATCAATTACATTTTTAATTGTCGAATAAGTAGGGATTGGTCTTTCTGGGTATAAACCAGCAAAGAGATCTCGTACCATACGTATACTGTTTCCAGAGTAATATAGTTTTAAAAATTGATTTTTTTCACTAATTGTGTACTTTGCTTCCATTTTATGAAATTAAAATTTAATAAAGTGCAAAACTGTAAACAAAGTGCAATTGTTTTTTAATACTTATCAAAAATAATTATCTTGGAAACTTTCATGGCTAGTCTGATAAATGAAAATTTGAACAATTTCAAAAGGATTTTTTGCCACTTTAAGTAAAAGCTAGATGAAAATAATTCTTTTATCATTTGTAGTTTATTTTTCTGCATGATTTTTGTGTCTTTCATTTTTTTTCTAAAATAATTAGGGAAGCAGGAATTTGCATAAATAAGTTTTTACATGTAAATATTCTATGAACGGCTAACTCATTCAACACCCTGTATATTCTTGTCAGTAAAGAAAGTAAACAAGTTACATAGGAAAACAAAACGAACAAAATGTGACTTGATCTACTTTAGCACTGAAGTAAATTATGAACTAGGACGCATAGGAACCATAACTCCAAAAATCACAAAAATGGACTTGATTCACTCTTGTTCTGACCACCCCAATTCTTAATTTTATTAAAATTTGTGGTTTTAGCTTAAGAATGTATGCATTTCTAATACTTCAAATTTTATTATTTTAATAGTCTTTTTAAAAAGAAATGCTTCCCTATAAAAATATTATATTAGCTAGAAGTAAGTTATATGTCAATAGTTGCTCAGCTCTTCGCCTCATGCATGAAACCCAAGATTATTCATCTTTGACCTCACTCCGGGGGCGGGGTATGGCGATTTTTTCGGTGTTGTACCTTGAGCAATGCCACACATAATTAATTTGAGTAGAAGAAGTCGAACTATAATAAAATTTTATTAAAAAAGGGTTATTGTATTGAAAGCAGAACAGCGTTAATTAGTGAAAGCACGAAACATAGTTTCAAGTTTTGTAGATGGATGAGTTTTAGAAGACTTGAAAATTAAAATTGAGAAGCGAGCGGAAATAAAATGTATAATTATTAAATTAAATAAGATACAGAGGGCTTTACAATAAATTAAGGAAGCATCAGAAGAAAGAATAAATTGTAAAAAATTGAAATAGAAATTTACGTGAAAATATACTTTATAAAGTTGTTGACATTCAGTTAGCATCTGCCCACGACAAAATAAGTTATATGCCCGAAGGCAATGCCTAAAAATTTAACAATTTGAATTACAATGAATCAAAGGCCAAAGGCATTATTTTTAAATAACATTCAACATCAGCTCCATTTCCTCAAATGCTCACAGCTTTATGCTACATATTTTGTTAAATACCATAAGGCGGTTTTAACAGGCAGATTTGCCTACTCAAAAAATGTGGGCATAAATAATATTTTTTATGTAATTATATATTTAATATTAAACATCATTTATTGTTGTTACTTTTCGAGTGGTTTAATTACAAAATTTTCCGCATTTACCTATATAAATCGTTCTTTTAGAGATGGTGGTGACGCATCATAATTATAGGGTAATTTAAAGTAAAAACAGCTATGAATAGTTTGTAGATAATTGTATAATCTTTAGAAATGATCTTAAGGTAGAAATAATAACAATTGCTGTAAGAGGGATACCCTTGAGAATCTGAATTTAGACAAAAAATTTTTCTTAAGAAAGCGGCTTCGATTACCACCTTCAAGCTTTTTATTGTTCTGCGGGAGAGCCTATATATTATTTTCGAAAAAAGTCCGCTCCTCCTAAGTTGTATCTATTCTAAACAAGCTGCTGGCCCACCCAATATTAAACCTGCGATTCCATAAAAATATAAAGGATCCAAGAAAAGTATGACGACATTTGACAGCTTTAAAATTTTCCCACAATGATTTTAAACGGGACGATTAATAAATAATAAACATAAAAATTGTTAAAAAGAAGATTAACTGCGTTTGATTACCGTAGAACTGATTTTTCGTCAGCTGGACGTCAGTGCATCTGTAAATTGCAAAATATAATTTGTGCACTTCAACTTAAGCGACCGAGTCAGTGCCAACGTCAACGTCATCGATATAAATTGTGAATCCCCCTTGACTTTCTGTTTATAAAGTCATCTGTGTTTTAAAAAGGATGCAAAGCTACCCCTTCTGGCGCTTGACAATAATTTCAACTTTTTGATTAAAAAAATTCCTTTCGGAGAATTTTATTCAAATTGAGATTTTAGGAATTTTAATTAAAAGAATTAGTATTTTTGTTGATTTAATCATTATTTTTTATAGAAAGAGCAAAGGACTCACAGTAAAATTTTGGTATACATAAATTAATACGTTGCGTTCAAACCAAAACATACAAACGAGGTGTCAATCGAATTAATTCAACCAAGTGCGTATGCGGTAGACGATATCTGGTGAAATAACATATTTTAATTTCACCTAACAGGGAATAAAATTGCATATCAGAAAGTTTAAATGAGACGGACTGAAAATTAATATTAAGTTTACATAAAAATTTTTATTTAAATTTAAATTAAATTATGGAAATATCATTAAAATTCCCTGAATAATGGCTACTTCGTTAAATTATAACTAATTATAACTTTTAAGTAGGGTTTAGGCCATTTTAATTAATAAAAAGTCATTTATTCTTTTAAATTTTGTATTATCATATTAATTACCTACCTGTAAACTAATAATATACAAATTTATTGTGATGGTGTACCTTATAATATTTCCAAATGCGATATTTGATATTTTTCCCAAGATTTCCGAATAACTAAAACAGACGTAGGCACATTTCAGAAATAAAATAAAAAATATTTGACGTGTAAAATTACAAAGTAGCGGAAAACTAAAGGTTGACGTTTTGATATTACGTCAGTGCGTATGCTAGAGGCAATATTTGATGAAAGTTTAGTTCTGAAATGTTTCTAACTTCTTAACTTATGATTGTTCAACATTAACAAATATTTAAAATATTAAATCTTTCAGATTTTGTTATTTTTTGAACTGATAAGACTATTGTGAGAGTTAATCTGACGGATTCAATTATTAGATTTCCTGTTCCATTGATATTAATTCGCTAATAAGGCGATTATCTACCAGGAAATATAATTTTTGCTTTATGTTCCTCTACAATAGAATTGTTATGGTTATTAACAGAAATATTTTAACTGAAAAAAAAACATGAATTTTCAGGTTTTTTGAAAGGCAGTTTTCCGAGTAGTTAATTCGATTTCCAATCTAGTAAATTATGTATTTATTTTGATTATAATTAAGTAGAAAATTTGCCCAACAATTCGCCATGATAAATCACTAATTTTCCCCAAATTTTAACTTGTAGTTAGTTGATCAAGTTCATTAACTTCATTGTGGAAGCTTGTGATGTTCCGTAATTTGAACTCTTTGATGTTCCAAGTTCTTACACCGTCTGACTTATTTTATGTTTGAACTAGGGGTGATCGTCCAAATGACATCTAATGGATCAATCACATATGACATAACCACTTAAGGGTAGTTTACGATTTTTTTAAAACTTTTGTCCTGTAATAACATTTGTCAAATACTATCATGGAAAATGTGACAATTTTATAAAATTTACTTTTAAATAAAAAGTTTTGCTTTTATGCCGTCAACCTTATCCAATATATCTGTATTTTGTCGAATCTTCTTACTCCAATTTTCTTAAATTTATTTTCCATGATGCTTTTCATAAATAGAATCGTAATTTTCCTATGTAAATGTTTGCCTGAAAGCAATAATTCCATTTTATTCGGAATAAAAAAATCCTGGTGTTGAAAATTCAAATTTGCTTTATTTTGCCAATAGCGATGTGTTTTCCATGTTCACTAGCACAATTTCAATTTGTGAAGCATTTAAGCAGGGGAATTAATTTGAATTCAAACTATCGACTTCAATAAAGGACACTATTAATTTTATGCTTGATTTCAAAAATCTGCATTAAATTTAAACTTGTCGGAACCGAAAGTAAACATACGTCGTGAAAGGAAATTTGAAAAATATGCACCGATTATTGTTTTTAATTAAAATTTTTCTATAAATAAGTCCAAAACATAGTGGCCAACATTTCATTCGGTTTTATAGTTGAACGATATGAAAGTCAGTAATTCTATCGCTTGTTAGGATTTCAGTTCAGTAAGCTTAGATTTAAATTGTGAGTTACTGCGTCCTGTTAAATTGCAACCATAGAACTTTTCACAGCTGGTAAATTCTTTTCGATTTCTATATTATGTACACAACGAAAATTGAAAAGTTATGTTTGAGGTCGAATTGTAACCCAACAGACCATGTTAAGAAAGCGTAAAGAAACCGATATTGGATTGTATTTTACAGGTTAATAGTAACCAACCCCAACTTCCCATTATAATTTTTTTGCATTAAGTTAAAGTGGTTTTGTGTTTTTTCAACTTAAATAACCGTGACGATAAATCAGCTGAATGCTCGATTTATCTTGGCACTAATTTCAGTCAAGTTGAACGTGGCTCTCGCACACAATCAAAAAGTTTTCGTGTTGACGAAATTGTATGGTCGTTAATCTGAGCTTTTACATTAAAATGAGCTTTTATTTATAATAATTAAAGTCAAATTAAATTGCGCTTTGTTTATCAAACTTAAATCAAGCATCGATGCGCAAAATCTGTGCTATGTAAACTAGCAAAATTTTTTTGAATAAAATTATTTGACAACTTCGTGTTGTAGGATGAAAAATGTTGGAAAAATTCCTCCGGGTTAAATTGAATAATCTTCAATTTTCCTGACTACATTAAATCGATCTGTTCGGCTTTTTTAAATCAAACACTAAATCAAAAATAAAATGACAAAAATATTCTCAAATGTTAGCTTTTAATTCATTAGTATGCATTCCGGATTTTACATAATTGACTTTTACTAATACAATTTTTACATCTTCATATTTCTCAATTTCAGAAAGGTTCAAATGAATGGGGATTTAGCAACGGTGTTTCTTTCACTGTTTTGAATTTACTACGTCATAACGTAATTATCATTTTACTGCCAATCGTAACTTTTTATACATTTTACAGCGTACCATTAGTGTAATGACAGTACAAAAATAAAAAATATGCTTCGTGGGCACTTTTAATGTAAATTTACAAAATATAATACCTTCTTACATTATACCCACTGCTCAATTTTTAAGTAGCTTAATATTTTATAATAATTATATTACGCCAATTTTTAGGTTTTCTCTACCGCAACAAGAAAGAATTTTTCTGATTTTAACAAAGGAAATTAGGTCGAAAAGGTGTGAGATGTCTTCTATTGTCGTGCGGAGTTGCTGTGGTGCAGAAAACCAATTTCTAGATTTTTTGAGCTGTCACATTTGACAAAATTAAACTTTTTCATTATTTTCCATCATAAAAATTTTCCAAACACAAAAAAATTATTTAATAATATTAAATCTGGAAGTCCTATTTGGATATTAACGATTTTTGCTGGGAGTGGTCGTAACGTCGTCAGGATCTACATGAAAGAGAGTTACGTAAATTAGTACGTGATGCTTTTACGAGATGAGCAACAATTTTAAATGGGACAAAGCCAACGAGGCATTTACAACACTAAACTCAATTGGAGAAAATTTTTAATTTTTGGAGTTAAAAATTGGTTAAATTGAAAAATAATCCGATGTTTTAGTAATTGATGAGTTTTTAATTATGTTTTTGAATTTCCGATAAGTAAAAACTTTCTACGTGATTACATCAAGTTCCAGCTCACTGGAAGTCAGTTCTATTGGTATCGACTTCACGCTACTCCGTTCGTCTGGTTCCAGCGGGATTTAAAAAGCACGATTTTTCGGTACTCAAAAGATCACAGGATCTTCTACAATTTATAATACCCACGCGGTCATGTTAATTAACCAAATTAGTAAGGGTAGCTGTTAGTAACATATTTACTGTTAATAAAAATCATGAACTTGTGTGATTGTGAAATCATGAGAGCACTGCTAGCTGTCAAGGCCAGTTAGTTTAACGTGGAACCCAAATCCCAGAATAAATAATGCGGACCTGACAGGAATGACCTAAGAACTTACCTGCTTAGTATATCCATAGATCAATTTCACTCATGTCCCGTTGTTGTAGTGCCTGTCCCATTTTAAATTTGATTTATAACGGTTTTCCTATAAAAATAATAAACCGGAAAATTTTTAAATTATGTTTATTGTAAGCTATAAAATTAATTACGGGTAAAAAGCAAATAAATGAAATTTGCGTTATTACAAAAAGATGTACAATATTATGTGCTATTAAGCATACAATGGTTTGGAAAATTGTCTGTTGTTTAGATTATCTTCAGGAATATCCACTTTCTGTCCTTTAATGGATATCATCCTGTGCATAATAATAGCAGTAACTATTTATTGAAGCATAATATAACCGGGTTTGAACGTACATATTAAGTTTATCGGAAGTTTCCAAAATGATGTTGTGGTCGTGTTTTTCATTTTTGCATTTTAATATATTATTATAATAACTCCATAGATTTATATTTTCTTTAAACTTTTCGAAGTACTTAAGTTTGACCCATATAATCTTCATAACATGGAATGTAATACTATGTAAATTTAATGTTCATACCTACTTACAAATAATATAATATCACAAATTATTACATTTACTTCAAAGTTTCTTTTAGAAATTTTTATAGTTTTAAAAGGATTTCATAATTAAAATTACTAATGAAAATTTGATGTTTTTTTGAAAATTATCGAGCACTCTCGTAGCCCTCTTAAGCCCAGTTGTTCAGTCTCGGTTTATCTTTTAACCCAGATTAATTTCCATGGATACAATTCTTCAAACAATTACTTATTTTAACTTATGTGAGTCTTAGGATACCAAACGCATTTTTGGTGCATTAAAAAAGAATAAAATTTTTAAAAATTGAATTTTACTCCTCTGGGAATAAAATAATAAGTAGTTTAAAAATTTTTATTATGTGCAAAACTTGACTGACAACTTTTCGATATAATTTATTTTGGTCCTTACCTTATAATAGCTAACGAGATTCCAAGACTTTCAAGTCTGATACTGACAAAAGCTTGGTGTTGAGGGATGACGGCTCGCTACGAAAGCACGGAACAGATTTCTGAATCATCCCTTTGATGTTGACTGTGATATTACTGATAATAACATTTTTATGCTCATGACGTCACGGACGTACATCTCCACAGAGAGCCTTTGATCAGTTTTGCAGTTCTGGTAAGGCAATGTGTGCACAATATAAGATTTTCAAACCAGTTGCAACAATTTACCTAAAGGAGTGCCCATTCATTATTTATAATTATGGTGCCCCTGTAACATCGGAAGATGACGTAGAAGTAGCATACTAACGTATCGTTCGTCTTTAAATTTATTTATAATACAAAAAGTACAGCAAATATTAAAAACTGCATGATTATGCGAATACCTAACTGCCAAGGTTGTGCGGCCTATGAAATATTACCGTAATTCGAAGTTTGTACAAAGTATAAAAAATAATAATACTGATAATTGCAATAAAAATTACCGAAAATTGTGATTTTTATTGTTAGGTTTACCAATTAATTTTAAAAAATTTATTGATAATTTTTACTATACTACCTATATTAAATATTTTTAAAACATAGTACTTATTAATTATTACATAAAGTATTAATTTATCCATCTCTTTGTGAAGTTAAATTGATATGTTGATATTCGTCAGTGCGGCCTTTAGGCCGCACAACTAAGGCAATTCAAATTGGAACTTTGTAGATTGCGGGGCTTACGAGATATCGTGATGAATGTTTGAGTGGTCGCTACGGATCGACAATTTTTTAACTTTTACTGTGATCCTCTTTGGAGGCATCGGATTATCAAAATATCCTTGGCGGCGACAATCAATCAACCAAATTTTGATTTTCTGCAATTCCAACACAAAATTTCTGCACTGTAATACCACCAGCTATTTGATTGATATATTGGTTATTAATTGACTACCCACGCCTCTGTAAACCGATGCTTGGACGGTTAGCCTTCATTCTTTGCTTTGGAACACGGGAACTTTGGACTTTGGAACTTGTGGGTTTTTGCAACCCTACAAAAATTGTTGTGTTTGTTAATTGGAGGTGATCCAAGTACATAAACAGACACTCCAAAGACATTGATTTAATAACACACACAAAAATTTAAGAGAATGAGGGACGTATTCTGTTAATCTCTAATGGGGGACCCAAATTGAACACAGGTGAATACTTTAAAGCCAGGCAGCGGGCAGTCATTGGGACCTGTATTAAAAAATTAACTAATCTATCAGCCCCACGCCACTGGTTACTGCGCAGCTAATAAAAATACCGTTGCTCCGAAATAAATGAGTAGCTTCAAATGAAGGTACCAACACGTCAAATTAAAATTACAGCATACTTGGTACTTACCGCCTACTGGAATTAAAACACCATGGATATTTCGGACTCGGTGCTTGTCCAAAAACAAATTCAAAATGTACGTAGCAAATTACGAAACACAAAGCTACAATAAATTATAAAATCGACAAACGAACGGACACCTTCAAAGTTTTTCTGCGAAATACAAAAACATAAGAGTAGAGGTGATCGAAATGATCCGGGCGTGGTAAAAAAATTAAACACTTCAAATATGACAAAGTGTTTCCTCTTATAGTTCACGACTAAAATAGAAGGCAGTGTGGAATGGATTTTTCTTTGTATTCCAATTAATTGGATCTAAAAATGGATTAGGACTGAGCATCACATGGAAGTTCCAAGACACACAATTCCCCACGAAAATAACCGTACGTGAGATCGTCAGATCCACTGAACTGATAACCTCTGGTGGTAACCGATTATTGCCAAAAACCTAAAACCCACCCAAGAACCCAAATCTAGCCAATCCACAAAAAAACTAATCAGATGCAGCAATAAAAAACAACGTTTTTAAATTTAAAGTTTATGTTACTTATCACAAAGTTATTTACTATTCATTCGCCATTCGTCATCTGCTCGTATCTCCAATTTTCCTAATCACTCTAATTTAAATGCATGTATAGGATGGTGCTCAATTTATAATGCAAATTTACACCGATAGTGGCGTTATGGGAAGAGAGCTCACTGAAGAGATGTAGCGTGCTATACTAAAAGGGAGGGTCATGGCTTTGACAGTTAAATGCGTTTACTGCTAATGCAAAGCGCTCGGTTCGAATCCGGGCAAGGTAATAACTTTATTCAGACCGTCTCTCCTCAGCTAGCAATGGCAAACCACCAAGATTATCTGCCATGAAAGTCCATCTCTAAATGAAGTGTATTAAACTTCCCGTGGTTCGGATCCTACGTTAAACAAATGGGTCATCTATGTATGTGAAAAAGCTTCTAAAGCATATCACATGCATAGAACGAGATGGATCACGACGCTTCTGTAGAGAGGCATATCGACTGAGGAGAGAGACTGTACACATATACTAAATTTTTTTGCAAATTTAAAGTAATCTAGGAACGGTCATAGCCGAATGGTTAAGTGGACTGACAACTAATCCCGGTTAGTTTCCGGGCGAAGTAAGAACTTTATTCTGGTTATCTCCACTTGGAAATAAAAATCTCCTTAAAATGGTAATATAAATATTCGTTAAACTGTAGGTTCCTTATATGTGTAAAAGAAAATGATTACATAGCTGATTATACAGGAACATAGCTTCACATCTAGTAGTCATACATATACTTTTCAAAAGTTATTCTTACTCGAGCTCTCGTGATTACATCTATAATTATATAAAATGAAGAACGGAGAAACATAAAAAATAAATTGTTGTTTGGTTTACAATAATTCATTCAATATCACAATTTTCTTATGTATTCCAAAATTTATGTTTGATAATTGGCTTCCTTTTGATGACATCGCACCAGTATACACTGAAGCTACCCAAGTTTCCAACGCCAAAGGCGAAATAGTTTCTTGCATAGTTATTCTGAAACAAATATTAACTATGAAACCTTGAATGATCTAAATTGTTATTCTGAATCCAGCTCGTTGACTGTTGTGTTCAGTTCAGCAATTTTAAAATTTGAAAGTGGTCGTAAGTATTATATATCATATTTATCATAACCAATGGCTATCTATCTGTCCTTTCACGTGACGAATATTCCCCATTTTGCTTTCCGTTTTGCACCGAATATCTGAAGCAAATGAATTTTTTGGCAACCGGTAGTTTGGTAGTATTGCGCATTCTTTTTGCCGCAAAGGTAAATATGCGGAATCGTTCATCATTTTCGGAAAGTATACCAATGTTACGGGAAAACTTTTTTCAATTGTTTTTTGAGATGACCGTTATTAGAA
The DNA here is from genome assembly GCA_932274525.1 of Podabrus alpinus. Taxonomy (NCBI): domain Eukaryota; kingdom Metazoa; phylum Arthropoda; class Insecta; order Coleoptera; family Cantharidae; genus Podabrus; species Podabrus alpinus. The sequence goes on along the minus strand of OW026454.1, from coordinate 85,784,776 downwards.
CTTAAAATAAAAAATTAATAATTTCTACTATTATATTTTATCAACCTACTCATAAAAGGTAACCTATACGAAAAATGTCCATATAAATAAAGTTAAAGAAAGAACGTCACATCAATTTTCATTTATCATGTCACAAAGATGTCGTTTATATCGATTCTCTCCATGATGTTTATTTTATTTTAAATTAGAGGGGAACACTAAAAGTTGCTTCAGGCGGTAATAAGTTACCATGCCTATTATATTATACTTTTTGGTGATACTTGCTGGAGTTTTCATTCGTACGATTTTATTGAACGTAAATGTCGAGAAAGCATTAAATTATGTAGAAGAACGTTTAATACTGAGTCAATAAAAAATTTTGAGAATGAAACAGGAATACCAACGCCACAAGGATAATTCGACTTAATATTATATTGAATTTGGTTTTGGAGTTAATTTTATCAGAACAAATTTATTAAACAATATGTAAAATAAAAGTATAACAATCAAATAACATAGAGGTCATTCGCCTGGATTAAATTATAATATGTTCTCGAGAACTTCAAACCTCTCAATTTTATAACGACGGTTTTAAAGCTCCGTATCATCCCTTACAAGTTTCCAACTTCTTTTTATATTATTTTTTTAATTACAAAAGAGATTTGGTTTTTGCTAATTCGGTATAACTTTTATCTGAAAAAATAATTTTATCAGGATATAAACCAAACCGCTCCCATAGGTTAATTTATTAACTGTCTGATTTCAATTAAAAACAACTTTTTTAATAATAATAAAATGCAGCCAAAAATTTTAAAAATTTGTGTTAATGAAGATTTTGTACGTCAACTATGAGCTGTGAATAATCGATTTTTTATAATATAAATTTCTAAACGCTTGTGTTGATTGAGCTTAATTAAAAATAAAGTGCTTTACGACAACCGAAAATTGTCCCAATTTAGTGTAAACGTTCTAGTATGGATTTCTTCTGTTAGTGAAGTTATTATATAGACAGCTTAGCAATGTTTGAGGGTTTTCGAACATCCAAGTTATCTCTATCCAGGTTTTTATCGCAGTCTCTGTAAGTTTTTCCAATTTTGTAAATTTATGTAACAAATTACCGACTTCTTCAATTTTTTGTTGGGCTTTGAGTGTGTTTTATAGTACGAATCATGAATCTTACCATTCGTTTTTTTTAAGTTTTTGCCAAATTAAAGTTTTTCAAAAATAAGGTCAGATAAACAAAAAGTGAGGGAAATTTAGTGACACGCTGCAGCAGATTAACTCTACATTTACAGGATTTCATGATAATTAATTATTTGAATGCTTTTACATTTGCATGAGAAAGTAATTACTTTGATTATTAAAGTTAACTTGCACAAATTAATTGCTTGACTTACTAATTCAAAACTTTTTTTTTGAAAAGCACTTTTGAAAAAAAAATGTACAGGTTATTTTCCTCTCATGGTAAAATTTTAAATTAAAGTACACAAAAGCACTCTAGTGGGTATTTTGCTCAGCGGTGTTTTAACATTGTAATTTTCAGAATTAAATTTAGTAACTAGAAACTTTTAAACCCGGTTCTAAAACGTGAATAAGCTTATGTAAAATCAGTAAACTGTTTGGTAAAATAATCTTTAAAGTAAAGTAATCGGCGTAAGAAAACTATTGCAGTGCTTCGGTGTTCAAGAAGTCGAATTCATCGGGTCAAAATTATTTGCCAATAACCACATATTAAAAAATGCAAAATTATATTACTTATCAAAAACAAAAATACCTCTTCAATCTTCCTGATGGAAGGACTCACGGCAGAACGGCAATCATTATTAGTGGAACAATACTCCATCAGGAGGTTAATAAATATACGAAGCTTATTTTCTTCATTCAAGTTAACAAACTTAGTATATACTCAACTAAGGGCCTTTTAGTCTTTTCATCATCGGTTAAATTTTAACGAACCGTTAAGATAATTTTCGTCTTTTTTTCACTCTCACATTACAATTTAACTACGTACTAAATCACCTTACCGTTCATTAAATCTTCAGTCTATTTTGTAAGCCATTAAAATTTTACCAACCCATAAAACCCAAAGTAATAACAGAAAAAATATACGAGGGCAAATTAATATATGGGATACCGGATACTTGACCTTAAGATTAAAAGATGGATTGTCCAAACTGTCCACCTAGACACAACATTAAAAAAAGAACACTGAAATTTATATCAGATGGGGACGCCCAATTCAGGTTCAGACTAACTACGAAAGGAAGAGATTTATTAATCTTTTAAGGGGCAATTTATGAATCCCCAGTTACAGTTTCAATTAAATTTATCTATCAGATAGTGAAGTTTGACGTTATTTCATTGGTCACATGATAGATTTATCTGACGGTTAAGTTTAACTGCATATTGATAAGCTAACCTAAATGGAAAGAACTACAATACCATCTTATGGTCAAATATTCCGAATAGAAATTTACCCAATTTGGGTAATGGAATAGGATGGAGTGCTTTGAAGTACAATAAAAACAGAGTAATCGCTTATCAAATTAGCTTAAAAGGCAACTGAAGGAACAAAAAATTAAACTTCAGTATCTATCTAAAAATTGTTTCATTAGGAGGGCTACAAATGCATTCAAAAGACCATAAACAGCACAACGTGCTCTCCCTTCCCAAACCGAAAACAGCAATTATCCAAAAATAATATAAAAACCAATGTGCTTCCTATGCATCCTCATGAATTGTTTGGGTGCTTCCTTAAACCACTAAGGAAAATCTGAAAATTGCAAAATCCAAAATGGTAACTCCAATATGACGGTCAACATAAAAAAGGACATGCTAAGAACTTAATAGAGAATTACCTGAAATTCTCAAAAAAATGAGCTCAACTAATGTTACGCTTCATTCTCTCATAAACTAACTGAGAGTCAAATTCGTGCGTTTCCCTTGAGCTTTCACAGATTATTTTATCTTAATTTTTATTGCTTGCTGTCTGTTATTCTTAATATCATCTGCTTTAATTTTTATTGTTTAAAATATTTCTCATAAATATCCTTTTGGGAATTATTTGGCCCAGCGGAAAAATCGCTTTGGCAGTGACGTCCTCAAGTATTGTGACCACATTATTGCTTGAAGGTGGGCGGTATAGGACACCTTTAAACTGCCTTTAACTTGCTATATGGAGATGATCCACTGTACAACATTAAGAAGCTGCCATACTTACTTTACCGAAATCAGTAAATATAAAGATAAATATATATTTATCCCTTTCATTAAATTTTATGCCCTCCCATTAAAAATATTTACGAGCTACCTTTGTAAATGCTGTTCTAAAAACTTGATGGTCGTGGAGACCGGGAGGTCTGGGGGATATGAAACACCCCCCAGCATATCGTAATCGGTAAAACAGTAAAATAGTTTTACGATGTTGCTTTACTTTTTATGGTTATGATGATAGTTTTCACTTTCCGTTATTGACTAAAGTTTTTAATTCAACAAAGAATGACTCTGTATGCAGTCGGACCGCTGCAGATTACAGAAACAATTTACACCACCACAGCACGGGAGTCGCATGTAAGCCCAAATGACATAAATTCTTTGGAATTATATTACTTTGGAAATACGAGTATATAATCATACCGTCAATTTAAATTTTACCCTTTTCCTGAAATTTGGTGTCCAACTATGGATAAAAGTCACGAACCGGCACCGCGCCGCTTCATAATTTCCTGGTCAAAATCGAACATTGAAAAGGCTGAAATACGTTGAAAATTTATTCGAGGCTCTTCTACAGATTTCGTTATAGTAAGCTTAACCTTACACTCTACCTCTTAGCGTGACAGCAATGTGGCGTAAGCATATATCGGCAGGCTAGCGAGCGGTAATTCAAAGCTTAACATTGATCAGTGGGCTATGGGGAAGGCAACAGAAAACTACCTCATTATATAAATATATTTTCTTAGCCAGAATTCAGCACTTAAAGATGAAGACGTGGCTAGCTTTTACATCTAGCGTGGAGAGTGGGAAATCTTCTTTCAGTTATGTGGTTAATACTGTTGTTTGTGGGCGCCAGAAGACATTAATAAAACAAAAGAAATGAAAAAAGTTGCTTCATTCGTAATGAAAATCAAGATAACAGATAATGGTGGCATATCTTAAATTCAAAAATCTGGGACAAATACAAAAAACAATTTGGTTTAATCTGCAGGAATAACCCAGGAAAAATAATAAAGAATACTTGGATTGCCTTGAAAGAGAAAAATAAAGAGAAAACGTTAAAAGAGTGCTACGTATTTAATTGACTCAGAAAGGCACAAATCATCGTTGTAAATTGAGCAGAAGTGACAAATAGCATTCTAAAATTAATTACGCAACAACATTGTACCTACTTCGATTTACCCCCATATGTCACAAGAAGATCCTTTCCCTAGCTGCAAACAAGATCAATTACACATTAGCGAAGGCCCAAAGACGGTTATAGCTTGGCACATTGACTGCTGGTATGTGGATATTCCTGGTTTGAATCGTGGTGAGGTAAGAAATTCATTATCTCCTCGAAAGGCAATATTTTACGCTTCCCATGATTCACAGTTCATGTTGAACAGTAGGTCCCCTATGTATGTGAAAAACCACTTCGAACGCACATCACACAGAGAAAATAAAGATAGTTACGACGTTCGTAATGCAAAAAATATGACCTAGAAGAAAAACTAAGGTCAATTGCCTGTTACTCTCGGCATCATTAAATAACCAGATAGAATAATTAAGACTGAACCGGCTTAAATCATCTTAATATAAATAATTCTTCCATCATCGGATAGAAGCTATTCTGAATTTACGCTTTTCTTTTCTATCCTCTTCTGTTCTCATCCAGTTATAATCTGTGGGCGTTCCATACTTCCTTTGTGAGCCCGCGGTCTCCACGTTATTATTTTTCTTGGGCATCGATTGTCTTTTGCTCCATCTTAACTGATCCTTTCTACTATGTCGGCTACCATGGATCTTCTTTCAATTTCAGTGTCTTTTAAGTGGTCTCAAAGAGTAATATCCCGTTTAAATCTTCTTCTTCTTCTATAGCCCGAATGCTGCTTTCATAAACAACTCTCGTCCATCCCTCCTAGACTTTAGGCATCTCCCCTGTTGAGCAGCAAAAGGTGGCGTTATTGTAATTTAATCACCAGCGGTCACTCATGCAAGTGCATACTGCTAGAAACATTGCTTGACGTTCCGTAATCTAATGACAAAAGACATTTTCATTGAGCTACGTCGCTGCTTTTCCCCGTTTAAATGCTCGATAACAATTCCAAAATTCAAACGAGTTCATCAACACTAGTATAATTAATTGATCCAGACATTCATTAATAAAATATTGTATAATTACAGACATCCACATTAATAATCCGACTAAGATTGAACAGATGCCATATGGCATCTGACGTTACAATACGAGTAACGAACACCTAAATATAACTGAGAATTTTAGGAATAAAATCAATGCCATAACAAAGGGGTCCAACACACCCCATATTATTAGAAAATAAAACCAAAGTGATGAAGCTAAAAATTCTATTGTAAATAAAACCATAATGGATTAAAAAATAACCGACCCTCAAGTTTTAAAATTATGTTCCTTATAGATGATCGACTACTTATCGAAGGAACATCAAAATTTTTGCAGCCTTTTACACATAATGAAATAACAAAATAAAAGTACTGAAAATCTTGTAATTTTTGTTCGAAGTAACAAATTTTGGTGTCAAACAAGAGCATACAGGGTGGTGGACAATAAACAAAAAATCGTGTTGTTACATGACAGTTATGTAAGCCAATAACGCTGCAGGTTATATCATAACGGGTAAAGCACCCTCCGAATTTCCCAAGGCGAGAATAAAATTCGCGAAAATCTTGTTTAACTATATCTCAAGATTGTTATGTTGGCCAATTTAACTGAAATTCTACTTTCTAACTAAAAGTTAGATTTTGAAAAATCTTTATCAAAAAAATCATCAAGATTAAAACCTAAAATAAAGTATTCTAACTAGCCCCGGTCTTCCCTACATGTTTTATATTATATCTGAAATAATTTATATGAAATAATTAAACATATTTTCAGCTCGAAAAGCAAAATGTACACTAATTTGTTTAAAAAAAATTATGCTGACGCTAACTAGAACACCACTGCTACTATAATCTCTTTCAAACTTTACGTTGAACTAATACGATACGGCATAACACCTACAACTGTTAAAATTTATATGCGAAGCTATGTTTTATTATGAGGAAATAATTTTAAATGGGCGTAGCAGAAATTTTTAGTTTTAAGGCCTGACCTTTTTACCTTTAGTTAAAGTTCCAGATAATTAACTATTAGTTACCTTTTTTTGTTACGTATCAGGTTGCAGTAACGACCATGCAAATTATTGCAACGTTAAATGCTAATCATGCCGCTAAGCAACCAAAAACTTTAACCAATAATTAACTATCTGGAATTTTAACTGGGGATGAGATAAGGTCGACCCTAAAGCAATAATTAGATTTTAGACCAGATAAGTTCCAACTTGATGGAACGGTAATTGCCCGTCCAAAAAAAAATTAATGTTATAAAATTTTGTAAAAATACGGTTCTTATTTAATAAACTTAAGATGAACAACCATTAATCATCCAATTGAATGTCATTGATTTTAACTTTTCTCATTTATCACGACCGAAGCACTCACAGCTTACAGAACAATAAAAAATTTAAATTCTAGTACCAACACCGTAATTGTAAAATATAAACTGGGTTTATATCTTAAATTTCGTATTCAATACTACCTTGTTTTATGATTAATTTTAACTCCAAAGTTATTTATTACACCATAGTATGGTAGCATAATCGCTATAAATTATTATCATAGTTGAAATTTTATTACGAAACAAATTCGGATTTAACTCAAATTTTATAACCCAATATCAAAAAATAATTTTCAATCAAGTTCTGTGATTAATTTATAACGAAGTTATCTTTTGAGTAATTTTGCAAATTAATAAAAACCAATACAAAGCTGTGGTTAGCAGCAATACAATTTTATGAAAATTCTATCAGGGAAGAGAAATTATATTATATTTTTTAATCAGGAATAATTTTTATGATGTACCTATTATAATATCCAGAATCCAATTGTTAGATTCGAACGTTTCTTTTAGGTATACGTTTTTCTAATTATCTTTGAAGCTTTTTGCCTGCGTGACGTCAGAATCGTGCTTTTTAGATATCTGCGGTGCCTAAATTCCATTTTTATCCTAAACTTTCAAATCAATCATCATTGATTATTTAGACTAACGGTTTAATTTATTTACGAAGGCCTAAAAACATAACAAAGTGCCAATTTTAACCAGTCCAAAAATAAAGAGCGATGTTTTGGATTACTGCGATACAAAAACATTAAATTATTAACACTCGAATGCTTCTCCGGTTTGCAATCAGCGTTAATTGTGAGGTACTTTACTCCACAGAATAAAATATACAGAAAATTCCGAGACGATTTAATTAATTTGTGCACGGGCACTTTTTTCAAAATAAAACTTTAAATGAATTGACTTCTATATAAATGAAAAGGACACAGAAAATTTGATTATCCACAGGTCTGCGTCTGAGGCGAAAATCAATATAAACACAAACATTGAACGAAGAGAGATTTGTAAAACTGCCATACATACACAACTAAGTAAATAAGAGAAAATAAAATTGGTATTCTCTTTTTTACATCTTTACACATTTTTGTTGACCGGACTTGCCGTCCTAATAAAACGCCATAAATGGACGGATTTACTTTTTATTGTTTGAACAAGGATCAAGTTGACTGCTGAAAAAGCTTTTTCCATTTTTTGTCTATTTTGTTGCTTATGATAGCCTTTTTTTTTACCTACAAATGAGATCTTTGGTTTATGGAGTCTAACAATGTGTCTTTATTTGGTGAGACACATAATAATTGTAACGTATTTTGCATATCGACATAGAAAATATTTTACATTTTGCAAAACAATCCTTGGGCAAGCTGTTTGTTCTATGAGAGCGTGACTTCATTTTAAAGCTTTGTGTGGATTGTATACCATAGTTAAATATTTAATGAAATGCAGTGAAAACAACCATAGAAAATTTAGACTCTTTATGAAAATTCTCATTTTTTTCATGGCACATAAAAGTATAAACTAGCAACATCACAAAATACATTTTTTTCAGTTGAGTTATGTTTGCAATTTTTATAACCATAAATCATATACACCAGTTCAACTTGATTCGGAATTTTAATAATCCATCCTAAGTGTTACAACTATTTTCCGAAAATATTTCTTGCTAATGGATACCTAAAATGTTTTATATTATTTGTGGATAAACCTTGTATCTGCAAGCTTTGCATAACATAAATTCTGCTACAGTCGGGTTAAATCAATTTGTTCTCGTAATTCATGAAAGTTCAAAAAAATTATTTACTACACAAATTTTTGATTTTTTCATATATTAGGACCCCATTTCAAAAAGGTATCGGGCACGTTATTAAGTTCAAGAGCAAAACAAGTGCGGCCTTACTCAAACTTAAGCATGAGGAATTCAATCTAAAATCTTTCATGCGAAACTAAATTGACCTCTCAGGAAGTCTACAATCTAACTTCACGACTACCCCGACCATCTAAACAAAGTTTATTTTAGCATATTCATATGGAAATGGCTGTAACTTACTTAATGAAGGGTAATCTAAATCTTAACAAAGTTGGTGTTTGAGAAAGGGTGACGTTTCTGCTTAACGCACAAAAAGGAAAAGCGGAATTTATTAAAATCTGAAAATTTTAATAAAACCCACATTCAAATAATATTATGAGTAAGGTGATTTATAAAACAAAATTCAAAATTGCGAACAGAATTTAAGTATAAAAGAGGAAAAATTATTCAAAACAAAAAATATAAAACTAAAATACATTGAAAAATATTTCGGAAGATAAAAATAATAACATATCCGTAGAATTATATTATTTGCGATTTGCATTGCTATTGTTATTGTCAGACGAAAATAATTTTGAATATCGATTTAAAAAGGGTGTCAGCCCTTTGACTTTCAACGGGCAAAAATCCGATTATCTGTCACTTCTCACCGTCAGTTTGGCGAATTACAGCTCCGAGCTATTTATTATATTAATAATCCACTGAATGGATTATTTTAATGTAGATCCATAAAAAGCGTAGATCATAAAAATATACTCGCAAAAATAGCAGTAATTGAAGCAGAAATTTATTTTAAGGATTGACCTGGTTTTCCATAACAAAGTCAATTCAAGTTATTACGTCACGAAAAACGGTCACATGCGGAAATAACTTGAAAATACCATTTTTTTCTTTACACCTTATAGAGAATGTAGTATAGCTTCGCTCATCTGTGAACCACTTTTGCACCACATGAAGGGAAAAAATCTAGATCGGAAACCAAATACTACGTTTTTGGCAACAATTGAAAAATAACTTCTGGGGTTTAGAAGTTTGGCATCTACAAATAGTTCCATGTTTTCGAAATCACGTTTGGTACAACATCGGTGAAAATTTGTCGAAAAAGGTCTCAAAATTCACCAAATCGTGGATTAAGCGTTTGCAATGCAACCTATGCCTAAAATAGATATTAATAAAATTTAGCCCCTTTAGTTAAGTCCTTGCAGAAACCTAAAATTTTTCAAAAAAATACGTAGTTTTTAGTTTTTGAAATAGACTTTCTTTCCTCTTCATCTGACGCAAAAGTGCACCACAAATGAGCAAAAATGGAATACATTCTATATAAATCTTCGTATATAATCCATATAAACCAAGCAACAGTAACTCACACCTGTGCGGAAAACACACTTTTTTCTTCAGAACAGCATAAAGGATGTTCGATCCTTTTTTCAAAATTAGGTATTAGATATTAATTGATTTATTTCAAAATTTATTCGCTTTCGTGCATTCGAATAACATCCAAGCTGAAATTTGGAGGACATGATGTGTTTTGGAATATCCTAAATGAATCCCCTAAAAATTCTCTAGAATTCTTCATCAGAGTCATCAAAATCAAATTTTCCCAAAATTTTGTTCCTCTAATGCGGTTTTTCGCTTATAATTCCCTAAACCCAATTATTCAGTCTCAGGTTATTTTTTAACCTGGGTTATTTTGTATAGAAATTATTGTTCCAAGAATTTTATTCATAGAAATTAATTCAGTTTAAAAGATAACCTAATACTGAACAACTGGGCCTTAATGTCATTTTCACGACCAAAATTGAATCAGTTTGTGTACCCAACAAGGGAATGCTGCACGGTGCTAGGATCGATGCCACAGTAGCGATCATGGACGAATTTTTCCAGCTTATTGGTTAATTTTTGCAATTGTTATTTGATGTTTTTAATATTATGAAAATATAATGTAATAAAGTTTAATTATTCAAAAATTTTAATTTCAATTTATTAAAATAAAACGTAACTCGGCTGAGAATTTGAAATTATGATCGGATGAGAATTTTCTGTCAAAATAAAGTTAAGCCAGTTACAAGCAAAAAAATCACGCCCATTTCTGGAAAAAGCTGATAGAAAATTTTAAGCAACTTTTACAGGATTCATTTGGACACACCAATATGTTATGTAAATGTTTCCAAAATTTCAGCTTTGCTGGACAATTTGGAAGCTCTAACCATTTTTTCAACTTCTTTATCTGGACCGTTTTAGTAATTTTGGTGTTAGGCAAATTTTACTTATAATCAAAAATATTCTGTGACTTCGAAAAGATTATAACTACTAAAGATCTGGTAGAACAAAACATTTATTTTGGTTGAAATTATCTAAATAAAGCATGTGGCATTAAATATCATCTTTTTCTCAGTTTAGCATAAAAGAAACTATTTCCAAAAAAGTAAAATTAAAATTTTTCAGCAGATATTGAATTAAACTTTTGATGTCGAAAATTCTAAACTATTCGGGTTACATTTCAATTTTTTCAATTACTTACATTATAATTTTATTCTTTGTGCATTTTTCAATATTTTGGTTCTTAAAAATTATATTTCTAGTTGGAATCCCTCCACAAATTAGGTATACGAACGTCCCTATACCTTATAATTTGAGGCTTCAATAATTACAATAAACTACGAAAAATAATTTGATCATATCAACAGAGAGAAAATTGCTCTTTTTGGGTAAAATCGAAAAAATATGTGTACGTTTTGTCTAGTTATTACTGAGAATTGTATTTGGTTTAATTTCGCTAACAACTATTTGAGGAATATACAACATAGGATTCATTGAAAACGGCCGCCAATCCAGGACTTTTTAATATTTATGATAAATTCTTCCTTGTTATAGACTGAGCTTGATGTCAAAAACTTAAGAGCTGTTATCTAATTCCAAATTAAAGGAGCTAAACAAAAAAATCGCATTTTCTAGTTATTTACTCGAAAAATTAGGTACGTAATGATTTGACTTAATTTGACTGAAATTCAATACCAAAATTTGTCACCGGCCCAGGCTAGGATTTAATAACAACGTCCTACCGGAAAAGTTCCAATTTACCAATAGGCCTATTATCCACCGTTGTTATATATTATTTGCTAATAAGTAATATATTTTTGTCAATTCATATCTTCTGTGCACTTAAGTGCAAATAAAAATTTTGAGACTTTTGTACCATCGGAGTTCGTAGTGTATGGTGAATTAAAGGATGGTAGCTAGAGGGTCCACGTTCACCCTTTAATAACGGAAACCTTTTGTTTTCAACCGAGATATCTGTCAAAAAGCTATTCTTGTCCTTAAATTAAGAAACTTTGAACCCCCTTGCCCGAGTCCGTTCCTGTCCATATAAACTACTTGACTACGGGGGTGGTAAAAAAAGTACTTCGCTTCCAGATTGATAAGTAAAAATAGTAGTTATCTAAATGAACTACAATAATATCATATTATTATTAACAAAATCTTGGAAAATTTCGAAAAATATCGATGTTCTGCTATTGGTTAGGAAAATCACCCTTAGTGATTTTCAGTGATGAAAAACAGCTATTCCGGAAAAAAACTATAGCGTTAATCAATCACAAAATTTAGATAATACGTAAGTCGTTAAACCACGCCTCCGTAAATAATCTAACAGCTCTAATTAATTCCATTCCATACGAGTATGAAAATTACTTCAGTAAAACCACTATTTTACTACTGGACAAATTTGCAAGTTTTTAATAACTTACTTAGTCGAATTAATTACAAATATTAAGTTTATGTAGTATTTCATTTAATACCAGGATATTATGTAGAATATTTTAAATTTACTTGTACGTTATTAAATATTTAAATGTTCAACCGATGCAATCAATTTAACCTTTTTTGGGCGTTACTGTTAAAAAAAATTAGGACTATAACCAGATTTGTCGTAAGGATCAAATCTAAAGGCTACAACTTCTTAGTCAGATCTTATAACGTAAGAACTCCACATTTGTTCATGATCAAGTACAAGAAGACGGCGGCCATGGCCTGATAGCTTCGCGGTTCTACTCCGGGTCTGAGCGTAAAAATTTATTGACTGCTTCCGTGCGTCGGAGAGCACGTTAAGCCATAATAACTAAAAACAGAGTGTTGGTACATCGAAAGGCAATCCTAGCAAGCTACCTGAGATGTAGAAGCCAAATATGCTCATAGAACTAATTACAAAAATGAGTAAAGAACAGGTTCTGGACCTATATTAAGAAGGAGACTTATTAATAATTGTAGAAGAAAAATAAGAAGTACAATAAAACAGCGTACGGCGAAAACTGGGCTCGCCTGTGTCAAAAAATTCCTAGTTAGCAAACGATCTCGAGATATAATTTAAGAATGAAATTCCAAAAAATCCAACGATGTAATTTGTCTTTATTTAAGTATTTATTCGTGCTTGTAATTAAGGAATTAATTATATAATAATTTATGTTTTTTAATTTGGTGCTTGGCGAATAAGTCCGTGTGTATAAAAAAAGGAGAATATAACAATCAGGTAGTGAATCAGACTAACGACCCTAAAAACAGAAAGTCGTACTTTTAAATTAGGTTGAAATTCGCCTAACATACCAACTATAAGAAGCTATAAATTAGAATTTTCCAACAAATTCAACGCAATTTATTAATTGATTAAATACTACCTGGGAACGGATATAAAATTCGTCAAAGCAGCAACGTTAATTAACAAGAAACACCTTTCAATTAATTACAATTCTCTTGGTGAAAACATTTATGTAACGATTTTTATTACCATTACAAAAAGTGTTGTAAAGATGGCGCTCGGTCTTATAGCGAACGCTATATACGAGTTTACGTATTGCTGTAATATTTTTATATATTTATGCAAAATTTATAAAAATATTGTTATGTAAGATGCAACTTTTGCATTTGAACTTCGCGCCAACATCCTGTCCAGAAAACGCCATCTATTGAGAACTAACAAAGTTCAAATCTAAAATCACACTTCTTCGACGACACGGAAAATAACCTGGACCACCACGTTGTGAAAATACCTACGATCGCCATCTAGTAACCAAACTCTTTCTTCCGGTGTACAAAACATAATGTCAAAAACAACTGTAACAAAACAAACGATCGCTCCGAAAGAGAGACAACCTTTAACTTCCAACACAAAATAAAACAATCAAATTTGGGCAATGTCAATTCTTTTATTATCTTTAATATTCTTGTTTGAGGAATTTAACCTGAAGCAATGATTTACCTAACTCATGACCTAATAAATCTGTAGATTTAATTACCCTGAAAGTCGATTTGTTTTAAATCGCTTTAATGATTTTGATAACTTTTAAATTACTATTTTATTTAATCCTTAGGATTTTATTAATATTTTCTTCATGTACTTAGTACATTCTTTGAAGATTTAGGGGAGCTATGTGTTTTAATGAAACACTAGCTGTTAATAAAATCAAATACCTTTTAATCTACCTTTAAATAACCACCCTTGAATTACAATTTACTACCTAATTAATTGTAACTTATTTAAACTCAGTTGAAATAATTATTTATATTTGGCTCGCTGGTTAAAATCAAGGAATCCTTCGTTAGTTTTATAGTGGCTAAAATATTATATATCTCGCCATGACCAACGTTCTTCTAGAAAAACATATATAGGTACAGCTGTTCAAATACAAATTAAAATCACAACCTAATTCAAACAAGTTCAACCATCCTGTATTTGAATAATAACGATACTTAATTTACCAATATTAAACCCCGATCTCAGTTACGACAACCTAATTAACAACAAATGTTTGGGAACAGTTCAATGTAATTTGCTTTATGGTTTGCATTTAAGCAGTATTAGTCTTGAGTAATTTATTTTCCAAGCTAATAAGGGGTTGTTTAGAATCTTTTACCCAAATTCGGCGAAGCTAAATGTACACGTAACGAAACCAAAATCATTGTTTTAAATAAGTCAATCATCTACCACGATATAAAGATTTGTAAACTTATCGTACATCATTACTCAGCCTTGTGAGGACGTAGTAACAGATTGAATGCATTTATCAAGTCTCTTTACCTGCAAACAATTTGCAATAACTTTAACAATCACCCTGTATATTAATATAATTATTTTAATAACAGATTACCTATTTTAAATAATGAAACTTCTTAATTTATAAATCTAAACCCATTTGAAATTAAAACATCCTGTATATAATTATTGTTAGCATACTTTGTATTAATAAAACAAGTTACCGTTAGAAATTTGACCCTGCAGCTTAAAAGTATCCCTTTATGAATTCACCCAACACGTGGCAACGATCTAGTTTTAACCTTGAATCCTAACACCCGGTTTTAGGTACATTTCCCCCTTACCTACAAATTATAACAAAGCACGCACCCTCATTCTTTAACCTTGTAAATATTCTTTAATAAGTTCGACAACTTTCTCATAATAATTATTAATAATTGAAAATTGCATTACGCAAACCGAAATTAGCTATTATTTAAAACCCTTTAAAACCACCTGTTAAGATTCTATTAAGATATTTGAAAACAATGAAAAAATATGTTAAACACGAAACAATTGAATTAACATACGAGTATTTTGCCCTAATTAAAATAAATATTATAAACTATTAATTAAAAGATTTATACCTGTACAATTTCTCACCAACACTCAATTCAAAAGCAAGTTAAAACAGAATTATTTTGAGTTCAAAATAAATGACAACTTGACGTTCTGACGGTACAACACAAAGTGAAGATTCTTTCGTCTTAACAAAAAACCCACGCTATATGACCTTTAAGAACCCGTTATCTTTTTCTAATACTAGATGTCGTGTCGTTACGAAATATTATTAAAATTGTGAATATACAGGACGTTTAAAATTATATTAAACAAAACAAGCGGTAAATTTAAAATATAAATTAATTTCAAAAAGTCAATATTACAGTTATTTTATTATATCTCACATTTATGGATACCTTAAGAGCGGGGGAGGGGCAAGATCGCGCAGTTTCATAGAAAATAACTTACGAGGACAGTTGTAGCACTCGAATATTGAGTTAACAGATGATGTTAGGTGCAAAATCTGTAAAAAGGAAGGACACCATGGTCCTCCTTATTCAGGAACCAAGGTACTAATAAAATCTTGCATAACTTTTGATTGTGGATACGAGAATGATGCAATGAACGCTTCATGTGGAACACAATTAACTTCTATCTTCAGTTCCGTGCTTCTCTATCAAATAATAATTAATTAATAATAATAATAATAATGGCCAATATAATTTTTTTACCAACCTAAAATAGTTACTGTAAGGCCTTAGGCCGCACAACTCTCTGAATACAACAATAAGAAATTTATCTATAATATTTACAGAAGTTGTATTGTTTGCTACCTAACGACATCAACCTTTTTTCGTTTTACATGCAAAGCAGGCCTGCTATTTAACGGGCGCTCCAAACCAAGTGAAGCGTAATAAATATGATTTTGAGAAGGGTTTTCACGGCAGATTACTTTGATTTATAATTACCTTCCGAGGAGAAACGGTCAGCCGCCATTTACTGTTTTTGCAGTGATATTTCGCTTTTTGGGAGCTGTCAGTCAGATATCAACTGATTATTACAACTTGTTGCCAGCTAAGCTGTCAGTCAGCTTTCAGTTAGCTGTTATAGATTGCTACCAGCTAGTTGTTATTAGAAGCTGTCAGTCAGCTATTATAACGAATTTCTTATTTTCAGGTAAAAAAATTATATTATGTAAGTGCTTTATTTCAATATTTTCAATATTGCTTTAAGAAAAAGTCTCTTTCTGTAAATTATATTATATTTTGTTTGGAAACAAAAAAAAATCACCTACGGCACAATAATTTTTTTGTATTATTTGTTGCTGTAGTTTACTTTTGCTAAGGGAAAATATTGACCGAATTTATCACAACTTAAGCAGAATGTAATCCATTTTCGATTCAAGGAAAGAAAATTGGTCCTGTTGATGTTCGGTAACACTTAAAATTTATATCTGTTTAATTAATAAAACTTTTCCTTTTTACGTATTAAATTCTGTTGTGCCGCACAAGCTATTTAGTGCCAATATGCCCCTACAAAGTAAATACGTAAACCGCCTTTTTTTAAGTCGAGGGTTAAAAATTGGATTCATTAATTATAATTGCAATAACACAAGCGCTAAATTTAACCAATCGATACAAGTTTTTGATCGTAGTAAAATTTGAAGACGTCAAATGGAACAAGTTTAATAAAACCTTTATTTAATAAATCATTATTATTTCCGTCTAGATTCATAAAAAGTATTTCACACCAATTCGGAGAGTCAAAATTGACCTTTCAAACGATTCACCATTTTTTCTTCCGAAAATCCAACCACTAACAACGATCAGACAGTACCATTGTGTTTTGGTGACAAATGGATTAGTTGTGTCCTTAAAATATATTTCAATTTTGTCTTAAGCAACAACTATACCAAATTACACTTTTTTATTTAAACAGGATGTCTGTCAGTGTTGACCTGGGTTCGAAGTAATGAAATACTCGCATGCCCATTCTTTTTAATTTTAAAAAACAAATAATTCACGTCGCAAAAATTTCTTCTAATTTCTGTTCCATTATTACACTGTGAATAATTTCAATTTATTAAAAGCAAAAAGGAACTTGATATTTTATTTTTTGCCACATTACGTTTAGAACTCCTTTGCTTTTATCTTGAAACTTATTTTTAAATTAAATTTATTTAGGTATAAAAAGTTCTGAAGTAAATAAAAATTGCAAATATAAATAACAGGATCTATTTATTGAACTCACTGAACAGTAAATCACAATGTAAACAAATCGCTAGTAATTTCTAGTTTACTATAACTTGTAGGCACTGTGCCAACTTATCTCAATATAAATTCTATGCCCAACAGGTCTTTCATTTACATGAACGAAGATAAATGATATCATAATTGATGTAATTTTTTGGTTAACTTAATTCGCTTATAATGGGCACAATCAACAAGATGAATTTAGTGTTGCCAATTTTACATGTTTATTTCAAATTGATAAAAAATAACAGATCAATCTTTTTAAACTGATTTAAGATTTTATGCTACTGATAAACGGACACCCATCCAGGATAATGCAAGATCCTTGTTTTTGTTTTCGTTTCTAAGGTGAATTAATCTTTTTCAGTGTACGATTTCAGGCACCGAATATTAAATAAATGCTACGAATAAATGTTAAGATATCTTTTTACAGTTTCTTTAAAAATTTGTCCCAAAAGCAGACTTGATGAGATTTGGGGCGGAAAGGTCAGATTTTATTCTCAAGCTATACGTCGAGCATTCTGCTCTCAATAATTATGACACTTACAAAAATTGAGTTATATAAATTCGTACAAAAATGAAATAAATCTGCATTACGTGTTCATAAATTGGTTATCAGTATATCTGACCCCAATTTTATTTTCCAATATCTAGTTAGGTTTATTGCTGAAAAATAATTAGTTTTAATGCTGATAGCAAAATTATTATTACTGTTTGTAATCATGTCAAATATACCTACCCATAATAAAGAGACAATTTGACATATTTTATATGGCGGGTGCACGTTTTATAACCACGTCAAATGCAAAAGTGATTGAATACAGGATAATACAAAATATATTGAGGCAATTCAATATTATAGTTTAACACTGTCGGGGGCTTTCCGATACAATTTTAAATATGAAATTGCAATATTATGTGTCGGTTACATAAAAAAAGCAATTTATATAGTATTCGATGTTATATAAATTTATTGCATCGCACAGTTCTGTGACCTATTTTTATCTTTTTGGAAAACGTGCAGTTAAGTTCTTCAATGCAAATAAATTTTTCGTTGCATTGGCCATTTTCATTTCTCGTCTACTTAAGGGTTAATTAAAAAGTTATAGGAAATTTACGATTCCATTCCCTTTTTAATATGAAACTGCACTATCTTTACTCCCATAGTTTGAATGCAAAACAGATAAATAAATTTAGTGCGAAGGGGCTAATAAAACTTGCAGGATGAATAACAAGTACATTTCCTGGTGACTTCCAATGAGTTTTAGAAAAACTAAAACTTTTAAAATTTACGACTTAAGAATTGTTCTAAGATTAAGATCAAGTTAAATTGCATTTTTACTGTCTTAATGCAATTTCCCTAAAACTTACAGCTGAAAAATCAGCAAGTAAGTATCTAATAAATTTATGAAGCTGAAAATTTTTTAATCCAATGCATTATTTAAATCTCATTAGTCGAAATTAGACTTACAAATTTGTAATATTTCAGATTTTAATGATTTAATATACAAATTCATGGAGAACGGTGTAAATGTAACGTCAATCCTCTATTGTTTTTCTGACATTTCGCGTTTTAATTTGCATATAAAGTGATCACCGGAATTTTTCGAATCCCATAAGTCCTACACGTACGTAAGTGCAACGAGATTAGTTGCGCCTCATTTCTCATGGTCCATTCAAGCGTACCTATGTGCATATGGATGCTGCAAGTACAAGCGAATTGATCCAAGCAAGATGAATTGGATCACCCAACCAATTGTTTTGACAGCATGTTTACTGTACATAATGTGAGGATTCGATATTTCAACTAAACTAATGCTGACAGATTATTGATGAGCGACTGTCAGATAAACTAGTGCATACTACAAATTTACGTACTGTTTGTTTGTGTTAAATGAAGAATATTATTTATTATATTTCCGACATATTTCGATTCACATTATGGAAATGCTAACGACTAAATCATTGAAATAACAAATGGAGTACTTTAGTACTAAATGATATAGACAAAATTGCTAATTATTTTTTCATTAAATGCACACCCAAAGTAACAAAAGGTTTTAACAGAAATTGATTTTTAAATTACTGTAGGATACTCTGTCGGCTCATACCAATTTCTAAAATGCCTTAACCAGGATATACGTTAACGTCTTGATGGACGACGTCCATCAATTTTGCACAACAAATGAAATGTGGCGTCATTCATGAAATAACCGAGATATTGTATGCTACCCCTCTGCCCTACGTCTTCTGATGAATGGTGCCAATGATGATTTGTTAAAATTCAGAATTGCAGCAAGGAAATGCTCGGACTAGTGACCTGAATAGAGGAAATGAGACAGTCGCATAGGAAAAAAAGAGACCTTACCGGGAAATCGCGTTGGTGCTTCCAGGCCAATATCTTTACCACCAGCATTCTTAACCAAATCGAGACTATCATAAAGTTAATGTTGATTTTTTGAAAAGCTTCGAGCAAGCCGGGGTGAACAAATTGAGTCAGACTTCTTTGGGTTCCGACACACAGTGACAAAACTGTTCACATTAGCCCTGAAAAACATATTCAAGGATTTCTTTTTTAATTAGGCACCACGCAGTCACCTATCCAAGTGCAAACCTTGCTGGATTCTCGTGATATAATATTAACCACGAGTATTTGCATTCTGCTCCGTTGTTACTGAGCACTGACCTACGTAGTGGAAATAATGGCATTGACAGTTAAAGGCGAAAATATAATTTCCCATTGAGTTGAGCATTTCCCATAGGGGGTTTGGTTTTTTGGGAGATGCAAGAATTGGAATCTGTGTGAAGTTCGCAGATCTTGTATAGATTCGAGCTAGGTAATCTTGCTTGTTTGTATGTCACATAATATAGGGGGCAGTTAACCATTAGGAAGCCATCAAAACTTGTTGTATCCTTGACATGGTCCAAAAGCAGTTGCAATTGGTAGAATTCTGGCTGGGCAATGAAATTAACGTTTCGACCCATTTAACGACCCATTTCAAGTGTCCGGAAATCTTCCAATAGTAATAGTCGTAAATGACATCGTCTTTGAGTTTCCATTTAAGAGACAGCTTTCTTATTTAGTGATGTCTATCTGGCTGGTTGTAGTGATCTATTCTTTATTTAAAGGTAGCTTCTTCATTATCCAATCAGAAAGGAGGAGCTTTTTATTGTCCGTACTGATCCAAATTTACTTTTTTGGTTTGTTTTACATTCAATGGTGTCATGTTCTTCTTATCATTACAGTTTAATTCGCTACATTTTTGAGGACATCTACCACGCATCTTTTTCTAATAATTATTTTAAGATTTATTAGCAAACAAAAGTTTTTATCTAGCAATAAGTTAGCAGATTGGGTTTTTCTAAAATATTTTAAAACTTTTTCCGTAGGTTTCTCAAAGTTAAGAGTTCTCCCTTCCTCAATCACTCATCAAAATTCACCAATCCGAGAGTTCAATCGCCTATCTATCGACTAAATATTTGTGCCTTTAAAATTATTATCTTGTAAATTTTACGAGTATATTTGGGAAAATTGATTTTTGTGTAGGCGATGTTTTCCTGAGATATTGAAGCTGCTTTTAACCATCCGCGATTGACTGTTGTACCAAAAAACATATAGTAGTTGATCTGATATGAAAACTTTTGAATTATGAATAATGTTATTAAGTGAAAAAGTAGTGTTATTGAAGAATAAATGATGAAGCACATGAATAATGGAAGATTTGTCAATTATAGATCTGGAACAAATGGAAGATATTGTTAGCATAAAATTTAGGGAAGTAAACAATTTCAATTTTATTGATTGGCAAATCAATCAAACATAAAAACAAACTCGGCGCTCCGCGCCTCTCAAAGGGGCTCCGCCCCCTTGACCCCCGGGTTCCTTCTATTTTAGTCTCCGACTAATATCTTTAACATGGAACATGTTTTTCGATACTAAACTTTTCGGTTTTTGGTGTCGGTTTTTGGTGTCGATTTTTGGTGTCGATTTTTGCGAGGTAACGACCGTAAAAACATGTTCCATGTTAATAGTTAAAGATTAAAAAGATAATAATAGGACTAAAAAGTTAATTTGCATATTAACAAAATTGTAATGAAACTTAGAATGGCCGTAGAGTTCAGCCGAATCTGATAACCCAGCGAGTTAAAAACCCGTATTACAAAATATGCGTGATTTATTAAAATAAAAATTATTTATAAAATTATTAAGAAAATCTATTTATAAATTTATTAACCATCCGATCGAAAATAGCATTACAATACCTATCGATTAGGCAATACAGACAAATTTAAATCGGATAACGATGGATACTATCTAAATCTGTAAAAAAAATTAAAATTAAATTTTGGGACGCCAAGAAGAATCTATGTTATACTGCAATTTGGGAAAACATTACTCTATTTCCAAGTATAATAGTTTTTATATTGTAAAATGAAAGAAAGTCCTAAGAATCTGAATAATTATAAAATCTTCCTCAGTGCGGCCTTTAGGCCGCACAACTGAACAATCTCGCACCAGATTACTATGATAGTTTTGAAACAACTTAACAAAAAAGTTTAGGAATTAACTTAAACAAAAATGTGATGATTGAATTTTGCGAACGTTATTGTATGAATTACTCTGTGAATTTAGTTTGTAAAAACAAGCGATTATTAATTTTTAAAGAATATTTCTGGTTATTATCTGGTTATTTAAAATTTGAATTGTATGTGGGACTTTGGGTTTAATTTGGATTGACAATATGTTTTCCTGGTGCGCTCGCTAAACTGGTACTGTGCATTATTTTTTACGCTCGGTTTTTAAAAGAATGGGTAATATGAAGTTTTATGTGCCAGGTTTAGTAGAAAATAAAGTTACTAAATAAAAAGTTCAATAAAGGAAGGAGTACAAATAATAAAAGAGTTTCAGGCAAAGAAGAAAAATAACTAGTGGAAAAATTATTTTTAATAAAAGGTATTCGGTAACTCTGAGAAAATTAACCACGTATTATATTAAAAATATAAAACACCAATTCTGTATATCTATTGGCTATTTTATCTGTTCGTAAAGCACCTCTGATTGCATACATTTTTGGTTATCAACTTGAAAAGTTCGTGTGTGGCCTTTAGGCTGTATAAATATGGCAGATATTTATATTGCTCGTATTCAAAAATTCATTCCTGACGAATTAATATTTATTATGTATAGTTTGTTTCAGAATAATTGAAATTAAAAAAAGTCCTAGCATCAAATTACGTTGATATAAAGACGACACATAATACAGAGATAAGATTGTCGGGTCAACCAAGAGAACATAATATGCATTGCTAAAAGCTGGCGCGAGATTAAAATAATTAACCTTATCTCTATTATTATGTTTTGTTTATAGTTTGTACGTTTTTATATCAACGTAATTTGATGCTGTGACTTTTTCTAATTCCAATTATTCTGAAACAAACTATACTAGGCTTAACTTTCTGTGATATATTAATATTTATGCCCTAAGAAAAATTTTATGTGAAAATTTTAAATAAAGGTAATAGAACAAAATAATTACCAATGATAAAAGGAAATAAATTTGAAGAAAGGTAAAATAAAACAAATCAAACTAAAAATAATAAGCAATATGAAAAAGTTATAAACGGTAAAAAACAGAGAAATTGAAAAAAAATTACCTAAAAATTAATAAAGAAATAAATACATAAAAAAAATTAAAACAACTTATCTTACATAAGACTGCAGAATTAAAATTTTCGGAATAACTTCAAGAGATAGGCCTTTACTAACGGTGAACTTTTAAACCCCCAACTTAAACGATTAAATTAAAAACTAAAAAATGCCTACTAAAATATTGCATTGTATTCATAAAAGTTTCTATAGTGAATTCAAATTTTAGAAAGTTTGAGGTCACAAATAATAAAAAATTTTATGATATAGAAATTATCTTATTTTCAACAAAAATAAAACAGTGAATATATCGTACCGTCGATGAGACGGTCATTGGCCGAGTAGTTAGAGCAATCGACTACTGATGCTAAAGGCATTGGTTCGAGTCCAGTAGGAGTCAATTTTCTTTCGGACTTCCTTTCCTTCAATGACCGTCTCCGTGCTTCGGAGGGCACGTTAAGCCGGCGGTCCCCCTGATTTGACCTGATCTAATATGTCAAACAGGGTTATAAAAATCACCCCTACTCCCCATCGACTACGTAATGATTGACTTTGTTGAGGCTTCGGGCTGGGTGGCCTGGTCCAGGGGCCACCCATCGACTGCACCTAGCATTGGTGGGGTGCGAATCGCGGGACTTCTCAGAGCTCGGTCATCGAGCGGACGTCCCTGGTTCGTAGTGCCGGCCATTGTTGGGGAGTTCTGGTCGGTGGTGAGGCCGAGAGACCGCCTAACGGCTGCGGTCATACTTAGCAGTGTCGACATTGTGGGTCAGGCTGGGGGTGAGCAACAAAGTGGAGGCAGTACAATGGGCCCGGTAGAGTGGCCTAAGTGCGTGCAAGTTAATACTTGCCCCTCCCCCGAATCCAAAATCCAAAAAATCCAAAAAATATCGTACCTAAAGAGTTTCCACTTATTTCTGTAAAACTTTAATAGGTAAGTTATGATGGGACAATAAATAGCAATTCTCGGATTAAATCTAATTTATCAAGTACTTATATAAAATTGAAATTAATGTAGCGCATACTTCGTAATATTATCTAACGGGTTAAATCCTACTAAATAAGATATTATTCAAGTTTAAAAAAACAATCAGTGCTTTATCTTCGCAGACGTACAAAAACGCATTTAACACTGAATATTTTCTTCATAATATTTTTCTCTCTTTGCGAATTGCTAAGAGTTTGACGTTAGGTCGATGATTGAAAGATTCAATTACTGCAAGTAATTGAATTTTTAGCCCTTACATTGGTAGTGCCATTTTTTTGAAAATCAAGGTCATTATTAAAGTCCGATAGAAATTGATTTTTCAACCGAATCTGATGTCATATTTAGGTTTTCCCACCGTCGAGTTTTATTACGTCAACAATTATAAATCAAATTTAACATTGTGAATGTTTATCTTACTAGGGGAAGCCCAAGGTGGGATATAGGCAATCAAGATTCCAAATGTTTTGGTGATTCTAAATGCCAAATAAATTATGACGGTGGTTTTTGAGTTATGAATTTTTGAAAATAGAACAATTCCATCTCAAAAACTGAAGAATTTACTCGACCCCCACGAAATTTGACGAAACTTGGTACACACCATCTTAAGCATGGGTTCGGTTACTCCAAATAAATTAAGTATACCGAGAGCCGGAAAAAAACAAGGATACAAAATTGTGGACAAATCCTTAAATTTGTATTTTTAATTTCTTACCAAGATGGTGTGTCAAATCAGTTGATTTGAGAAGAATCACCCTATTTTCAAAAATTCATAACTCAAAACCAAGCGACATTGAATAAATTCCAAAGACCATCATAATTTTTTTGGCTTTTACAATCACCAAAAAAATTGGGACCGTGATTGCCGATATCCCACCTTGGGCTTCCCCTTGTTAAACATACTGTATATATCGCTACCATAATGGCAGAAGGTCGTATGTAACATTTTTTGAGTTTTAGACATATTCTGTCAGATCATAGAGCTGAAGTTTACGGATATTTCTATGTACATAATGTCTAAAACTCAAAAAATGTTACATACGACCTTCTGCCATTATGTGGTAGCGATATGTAGTAGGAGTACTGCCAAGAAGTAAAACTGCATTAGACAATGTTTGATTGACTATCTTATGTATTGTGTATTTGCAGCTTAATTTTGCCTCAGCAAATTGTCAGCTTCAAGCTTCTCATTTTAACTAATATAGAGAAAGCCTTTGAGCCACTTCACAAACATTATTATGAATTTTCATTACTACAAGATGCGACTGTCAATATACCAACGTTACTTTCATGTTACTAATGGAAACTGCATCTTTGATCAAATGCATTCCATTATTGAGGAACATAACTTTGATGTTAAAGTAATAATTTAATGAGTACCTATGCTGCAATGGAAGTTTGCAATTATTAACAGATTAAATTACAGAAAAAAGTTTTGACCTCATATTATGATAACTTCCTGAAAAATAAATGTAGCCAAAAAATTTTCTTTTTCATGATCTAATGTGTTGACAAAAAACGTACTAAGTAAATTACATTACATCTACGCTACTTACTTTTCATTAAGTTTGAGTTACATAATTTTATTTTAGAGTGATAAAATTTTCTACAGCAAGCAATTTCTTTAAACTGGCACTTACTCGCTTATAAAATTTTATTCCTTCTTTGTTTGACTTCTTTTTAAAAAAAAATTTGCTGTTTATTTCATTAAATAATAAAGCTTTTTATTTTTTTTCAGGTAAGTACCTCCATCATGTTGAAATTAATCCTTAAGTTTCCACCAAAACGTAAGTAGAAAAATTTAAATTACTCAATAAAAATGTGGTTGTAAAAATCGCTTAGGACTACCGTCGAGTGCGATAAAATCAATTTTACCTGATAAATTGTTTTTATATTTGTAGTCATAAATTGTTCAAAATAAATTGCACTTAACACTTCTTATAAAATTTTCAGTATTTACAAGGTAAATAATTGAAAGGCGAGCAATTTTCGAACGGTCCTTGGAAACGTTCTGAATTTTTAAGAGCTTTTTCGTATAAATATTAAAACGATTGAAAACTTCAATTTTAGTCTTATCGGAAAGTGATACGTTATTTTAAATGCTACTTAAAAGTTGAGAAATACAAATGCAGTGGTTTTGAAACAACTTTATAAGCTCACAAAAATTTTATTTACTAACTGAGAAGTTTCCGTTTTCCATTCATTGCACTAACTTGGAAATTTATGCTTTCAAATAAAACTTGATTATTTATTTACCTACTGCAAATTGGTCATCGACCTTATGAAAAAAGAAGCAATTTTCCATTATGCCTGATCGATCATACCTAAGGACCCACGTAATTGTTAAATTTTTAAATTTAACTTCTGAAAGGAAAATTCTTCCTAAGAAATTTTCTTTTAGAAAATGTGGCTTGTTCGGCGTATAATTTAATAATTTCTAAAGCAATTTCGTAAATTATTGGTTTATAACAAAATTTGTGCTATATTGCAAATTGACTCTAACGTAATTATTCGTAATTGCTACTCAGACATTAAATTTGATTAGGTAAAGAATTTTTCAAAAAAAAGGTAAATGGATGAGTTTTTACATAAATTAAACATTTCAATTTTGTTACATCACGTCATCTATTATTTAAAAACTCACGAAAACGGTCGTTTTCCATTGCAAATTGAAGAATCAATATTTATTTAGTAGAATAAACGCACACTAGATGGCACTGTGTCGGAAAATGTTGTCATAGATTTCCCTGATTTACAGTTTCCACCGCGTACGATTTTCCACGATTACTTGTGGCGCCGTCTGTTTTATATTTCCCGCTATTAAAATTACAGTTGACATGAAAAACGTGCTCTGTTTTGAAATTATTGTAAAGTTTTCCTTTACATATTCGCTTTTACAGATTTCGTGGTTGTAGATCTCTTTTATTTTCCAGTTTATTTTTTGTTAATTCTAAACTAAGAACAATTTATGAGAATAATTTAATTTAATAGGAAATATTTTTCACTCAAAAGCTCTCACGTGGGAATACTTTTATTGTATGAGCAGATCATTTGTTTCAATTTTGTAATATGTACAATCATTTTTCTTTTATGATTACCGTAGTTTTTGTTACAATATTTTTAATTTCGATTGCCGTGTTTTATTTTTTAACTGTAATGAAGTTTACGTCTTTATAGATTACATGTTTCGAACTTACTCGTGATCTTATTTTCTCTTAGTATTAGATCTGATGATTATTTGATGAGACATTGCGATTTAAATTCTTGCACATGGTGGTTATTAGTAAATTAAGTAGTTTCACTATTCTCTTCATAATTTCAACCATGATGTTCTTCGTTTTTATTGTCTTCTTCTTCTTCCTCTTAATATAGGTCTACGACCTGTTCATGAACTAATTTATTTAATTATTTCTTTGAGTATTTTGGTTTTTACATCTGAAGTAGCTTGCTAGGCTTGCTTTCGATGTGCTTGCGCCCTATTTTTTATTGTTATGATCGCAAATCATTAACACAGAGGACCAATGGCTTTACGTGCCCTCCGAAGCACGGAAGACGGTCAAGAAATTTTAAACTGTACCCGGAGTCAACCCAAGGAACTTTGCATTCCGAGAGTCGAACCGTAATTATTTCGTTCCGGTTTAGGATTACGTTCCTAACATTTTTATATCATATATAATTTTTACTCGCTAAAACCCCCTCCTTTGATGTTAATTCGCAACTAGTAGATTACTTAGCGATGACGTGACATGTGTTAACACAGTTTTCTTGTCCCTCCCTAGTTCTCGAAGATGATATTGCTTCACCCTTTCGGGACTTTTTTGTTCTTAGATGTTGTTCGCAGTTTGCATGATTCTTTAATTTTCTGCTTTGGTTTGCATAATAGTTTTAACATTTATTGGTATCTCTCTTGTCTCTCTTGTCTTGTCTCTTGTCTCTCGTCTCTTGTCATATATTCTACTATATTTTGGCGCTGCGTTCCCGACTTCTCTTGGACGGATGTCTCCCCCCACTTCTCACACTCAAACACCGTATGTTCCGCCATGTCTTTGCGCTCTCAGTAACTCCAATTTTATGTAGATACACATTGAAGCACCCGTGCCCGGCGAACGACTGGGTGAGATGATAGTTCAAGTCGCAGTGGCTCTCATCCTCCATTTTCCATTTGTCCATTTTCTTATCGAGGCGATAAGACGTCTTTCCAGGTCCCCGTTTCAAAGGTGTCCCATCTGGTTTGCCAGTCTTCCAGCGTGCTTTCCTTGTTTCGTGACTTCTCTTGGTTATTACTGTAATTCCGGGATCTTTCGATTGCCATCAGGTCCAGGTCAGTCAGCGCCAGTACCGTACTTACCAAAACCGTTTGATAAGCTCAGCACACCCTCAGTGCCATCTTCCTTTGGACTCTTGACAACTTTTCTCTATGACGTTGGACTGCCATAGCTTTCACTGACACTGGAGTCCCATTAGAGCATGGTCGAGTGTACCTTCGGTGCCAGTGCTTTCCGTTTCGATGCCTTGTAAATTATTAGGCATCGATCGACTTAGGGCCGTGTAGGTTTTCTCGGCCTTTTGTGCCTCCTTCTGGAGATGTATTGAGAAGCTTAAGTTATTGTCTATCGTAATTACTCACATGACTCGGTCTTTAGGTAGGATGGTGTGCATGTCCCCAGTAGAATGGTTCTGCCCGACAAATAATTTTTAATAACGCTGGTGATTTGCTGGGGCATTTCTTGCCTTTTGATTTCATCCACAATGTAGGCCCATGCCTTTAACAATACGTTCTCCAGGTGCCCGAGCTAACCTGCTATCTCGCTTCTTTAATCATGTTCTGGAATGCATCGACAGTGGACCTCCCTTTTCTGAAGCCGTATTGATGTTTGCGGTTCTTTTCAGTTCGCTCCACGATTCAAGATTCATTTTAATGCAATTTATGCGATAATTCACTTTACCGGAAATCGTCATCGAAACAACACTTCCCTGCGTATTTACGCGCAGGGAAATTGAATCTTACTGACTAGTCCGGTAATATTTAGTAACGCAGGTAACAATGACAATTTTCGGAATAACTATTGTTTGTAACTATGTAGTCAACAAATTGACAAACTTGATTTTAGCTCATTTTAAAAATGTTGTTCAATTAGTGTTTTAAAATTTCGATTTTTTACGATTTTCGGTAAAATTTAATACAAAATACGTCAGGAAAATGTCTCACTTTACTCGGAGCTCTAAAATACTCGGCACGAAGT
The DNA here is from genome assembly GCA_932274525.1 of Podabrus alpinus. Classification (NCBI taxonomy): domain Eukaryota; kingdom Metazoa; phylum Arthropoda; class Insecta; order Coleoptera; family Cantharidae; genus Podabrus; species Podabrus alpinus. The sequence continues at coordinate 85,755,628 of OW026454.1, read as the reverse complement.
GCCTCGTATTTCAACATTGCTCCTCGTCAGTAATACATCATTTTCCTGACTTTCATGTAAATAACTATTACATTTAATTTTACATTGAATGCAATCTTCATATTTCGTTACACGTTTCCTACGCTCGGGACACGTCAATATGACCAGGCCCGTACTTTAAAATGATCTCTTTTATTTTCCAGTTTGTTTGTCGTTAATTTTAAACTAAAAGCTATTTGTTAGAATAATTTAATTTAATAGAATATATTTTTCACTCATAAGCTCTCACGCGGGAATACTTTTAGTGTATGTGCACATCATTTGTTTCACTTTTGTTAAACCATAATTTTCTTTTATGATTAGTTACCGTAATATGTCTTACAATGTTTTTAATTTCGATTTCATATTTTTGATTGAAAATTTTGTAACTTCTAACGTCTTTATAAGTAGATTACATGTTTCGAACTTATTCGTGACCTTACTTTCTCTTAGTATAGATCTGATGAGACTAATATGACGAATAAAATCCTGGATAAGGCTGAAACATGTAATATATTAAAACGTTGAAATTACTTTGCTACCTACTACATTTTAGTATGTATCATCTCTTCCAGTTCCTGAGATATTAAGCGTGAAATTCCTTAAAATATACATGCTACATCTCAGCATCGCATGATGCGATTTTAAATTACTTTACTTCAAAAGATAGCATTTTCTAAAAGCTTTAATTTGAGATATATATAACAAAGGGTTTGTTGCCGTTCAGGATTATAAAATTGGGGTAGTTGCGTGTGAGAGGGTAAAACATAAAAGTTGTTAATTACTTAGTTATCTCCCCCTCTGTATTCAACTACCTACCTTGTTTTCCACTATTAATGTTTCTGTTGATTCAGAAAATAGTTATGAATGAAATATTTGCAAAGTTTTTCAGCGCTTGTAAAAAACTGAAATCGTAGATGTTAAATTTCCGGAAGTTAAATCAGAAATCAAAAGAAAAGGATTAAATGTCTAAATGAAATACATTTATATAAGAAAATCTGAAAGATTAAACGAACTGATATCATTTTTAAGACAAAGTAAAAAGTGAAGATGAAAATTCTGCCCTCGATGGTTCTTATCTTTTCTTTCAAGTTGCTATTACTGTATACAATATTGACAGGACACTTGAAATATTATTTATGATAGACTTGTTGAATATATAAATTACCATGTTTTATAACTTCATATTTTTGAATAATACATAACTTTTTGCATGAAATCAATTTTTCAAATAGCATATTTGTGCGATGTATGCATGGACTTGTGGAAATGTACATTTAGCGATTTTACATAACACAAAACAAAAAAATCACTGTCACGTCATATTATGTATAATAACTGCCCTCACAATGCATATCTCTTCAAACGGAAAAACTTTAAAGTGAAATATGGAAATGAATAAATTATTTTTGAATTAAAAAAATAATTATAAAAGTAATTACTGCATCATGAAGAACACTTTATTCTACATTTACTTCTTTTCAACTTTTTTACGATTTTTGTCTGAAAAATTGGACATGTTGGATGCATCCTAACGTCATCGTCACTGCAACGTCATTTTAATTAAATTTTTTCCTTCGAAATGAATAATTGACAATTTAGTAATTGATGTGCATATTCTGCATTATTATAAATTGCACCGTCAGGAATAATTCCACAGCGCAATTTTCTGTTCAATAATATTTATTTATCTTCCGATGAAAAAAAATTGATGATTCAATGTTGGACCATGAATTAATTTTCGTCATTTAGAAAACTTAGTAAATACGTTATGGATGTCGCAAATGCAGGAAAAGTCCTTTTTTAATATGAATGTTGAGAATTAATCTTAGTTGTCTTACTTGGCTGGTTGATTAATTCCCAAAGAAGCTGAGGATACCTTCAGTGTATAGTTACACGAAATTTTAACAATCGAAACAAAAAATATACTAAAATCGAATTTCATGGAAACTGACTTTTAAGATAAAATATACAAAGGCACTTCGGAATTGTGTGAAAGAATATTATGTAAAAATTATACTATGAATGCATGACAAATGCTCATAAGCTTGGTTGTAATGGAAATTGGCACTGAAGGTATCAAAAGCAACGGAGAATTTATTTCAAAAGGTAGAGACATGATGTCGAACTAAAATCTCAAGTTGTTAATAACAAAGAAAGCAAATGTATTTATTGGAATAACCCTTCTGAATTAGTTTAACGTCTGATGCTTCTACATAAATCTAAACAAATTACTATTACTTAGCTACCACATTGAAATCATTACTATTTGGAAGGCAATGAAAGCTAACATAATTATAATATTTTGAGATGAACAAATGAACATTAATATAATTATTCTGTTTAAAAGTGAAACTTAATAAAAAAGACCAATTTGCATTAATAATTATTGTAATAATTCCATTACTAATGATCAATCAAAAATTTCTTTTAAACTCAAGTTGTTCGATAAAATTTAGATAGATGGATACGTATAATTATAACTTCTACTAATGAGATAGAAAAGGATAGGGATAAGTATATCATGTCAAAGCCCTCCGTTTTTACCTAAATTGGATAGCATTGTAAAGTCAAACAAAGGAATATTTATATACAAATATTTATTTATAATACAATAATAATAATACTCACTGTGTGCGTAATATAGAGTCAATATTTGATTTTGTTTATTATACCTATGTATTGGTAATATTATTTGTGTTAAAGAAAATTATTTTCTGCTACTGCTAACCAAATGGTAGCCAAGACATTCGCAACATAAAAAATAATTTAATATACCCTGAAGGATAATTGGATATGTTATTAATTAAAAAGTTAATTAATTAACTAATTAAATCTCGAGATACAAAATTTGTACCTTGGAACAAAAACAAGCAATGTTCATTGTTTGGAGCTTTGAGAAGCCCTGTTTCTTCATTTTTCCATTCTTCCCCCGCTAAGTTAAAATTGATGCCAACAGATGAAAATAAAGCCTTTCCTGACTTCAGTTTCCACACAAGCAAACCTTAGGTGCTCTTGAATTGGCAATGCTAAATTATTTTGAATTCCTTCATTCTATGATAGAAAAGCCCAAATTCGTCAGAAGTCCGGTAGGAGCATTAATTTGTGGCATTTACTGGGAGTAGATTTAATTACACCCTTATTATGGTGTTGTTAAAATATTAAATTGTAATATCTGTTGTAAGATCTGGTGGCTTGGAATTGTTAGCCAATGTGTGGTTGACCCTGGACGGGACCATCACGCTAAAAACTTGTAAACGGCGATATATTTTGATAGAAAATTACGTCAATTTTGTAAAGGAAATATTGTCTTTTGAGTTTGTTTTTAAGAACACACGTGTGAAAAATTAATGAAAGTATGTAAAAATAAAGGTTTAATTTTTAAGAAATGTTTTTAAGAAAGAAATTATAACTTTTGTGTATGAAAGATGGTGATGAGCATTGGTGTCACGTGCGGAAAGTGCAGCAGATGATTGTAATAAGAGCTATATCAATTCGAAGCAATACGTTTTTAAAATATTACAATAATCTAATTAAAAATTACAATCTTATATTAAAATTCATTACAATTTGGCGCAAAATAATCAAAATAGACAAGAGATGGATAAAAAAATACACAAGAAATAATAAACGAAAATAAAAAAGGAATTGAAAAAAAATGGACAAAATTAGATGATAGTAATAAGAAATTAGACGAAAGCAATGGGATAATGGAAATTCAATTTTAGGTTGGCACTTTGTTTTCAGAGTAATAATGCTAGAACGGAGCCGAATTGTAAGTCAGTGTGTGAATGATCTTGGATGAGGCCATCACGCTAGAAAAGTTTGTGAAAAAGTGTGTTTTTGAGCCTTGATGAAGCACGCACATAAAATTTTGTAGACAATTTCGTTCATAATAATTCAACCAATAGGATGTTAGAATCTCATCAATTTGAACCAATCATAATCTACTTCCTTTGACAATACAGACCACGGTGGTGTATTGTCGCGGCAATACGACCACCGTGGTCTGTATTGTCAAGTAACGATGGAAACTACTTAAACGCATACTATAAATTATTTGTTGTCAGAAAAAATTGAAATTTTATTTACGAAATTGTCAAACGAATTCCACACGATACTATAAAATTGTCGGTTAATTTTTAAACCATGGAATCTTCGTGTTTGTCGCCCTTAAAATCACCATTCGTGCTAAAGCACTCATGATGATTTTAAGGGCGACAAACACTCAGTTCCAGTTTCAAAAATTATTGCCGACAATTTGATAGTCTCTTGTGGTATTATATATGAAAATTTATATTTTTGAGTTTTTTTAAAGCATACATGTTTGAGAAATTGTTTAAAAGGGAAAATTAAAAGACAAATATTTTAAAAGTGTTTGAATTATAAGTTTAGGAAATGCGTTTGGCATTGCAGAAGAAAAATTTGTATTTATGAACCGCAGTGGCGAACCATTGTGTGACGAACGTACTATAAGCAGATGACTGCAAGGAGAGTCACGCGAATTTGAATCCAGAAAGTTTAAAGATTCTAATTATAATTTATAGAACATGAAAAAATTCATATCAATATATTCGTACTCATCTTGTGCGTTTATAACCTGGTCATCAGAAAATTCAATATATAGGGACAGTTCTCTCCTTTCTGTATACTCATTACCTTACACTTCGCTCTATTCCTCTTTAGCCTTTCAAACAAGAAAATTATAAAGATCATTGCATGGTGCAACACAAGAACCCTGTCTCAATTCTTTTGTGGTGTTCAATGTTGCTGATGAATTGTTTCCATCTTTACTGCAGTTTTCATTTTATTGCCATTATATTAGTTTTGTTTAAGATCTTTTTTCCTTAATCCATGCCATAGTTCGCTTAGAGGGACACTATAGTATGCTTTCTGGAGGTCTATGAACGCATGTTTCTTGTGCCCAGGAAAGCGTTTCTCCAAAGGTTACCAAAAGTTAAGACTACACCTTCTAAAGCCGTGGTCCTCAAATAGTTCTTCCATCCGGGTTTTTAGAGTCTTACAATATATTGAGAACTGTTATACCCCTGTAATTGCTACATTCATTTCCATTTCTGTTCTTGTGTGCTTGTGATATCTTTATGTTATCTTCCAAATTTCAGGCACATCGTCTTCATTGAAGCATCTGTTAAAGCCTCACTAAAGTATAGCCAGCAATTCGTATAGGATAATCGATGCATGTTTGATTAATTTGACTATAACATATATGTACATAGCTTTACCGCCGAGCCCAGGAGACTCACCATTATTGAATATTTTTACAGCGTTTCTTCCTTTATTACGTCTGTTTTGCTGCTTTTCAATCTTCAACCAACTGAATTCATATTTACAATAAATTGATGTTTATTGAAATTGAACATTGAAAAAAAAGGTGAATGTACAATGGATCAAAATGGCGTTGTGTCTCATTTAGGTCTTTATGGTTACATTTGATGTATTTATGACAAAAGGAAAGATACAGCGCGTGGCTCCAAATTCAGAAATGATCATCCCAGCTTGGATGTAAAATTGAAATTGAAAATTATTCGAGGAGTAAAAATTCATTTCAATATAATTGTGCGTTTTGCCTGCCAATCACGTAATCTACTCTAGAGCGTTGATTTTTAGTGCCACGCCATTTTAGTTCCCCAAAATTTTTTCATTTTTTTCTGGAAACCATTTCAAACTAGTGGGTGCAACTGGTTCCTGGTCGAAATTTCGTGTGCTCTGGAGAACTTTTCTTAATATTTGATACTTTGTTGTATATTAGCCTTTCCAGTAATATATTTTCGATATAATGAATTAATGAAAATGCACACTTTGAACATCATATTGATTACCATATTATGCACTAATGTGAATTCCATTCGAACTCTGCATCCTCATTCATTAAAACATAAATTTCAGAGATTTATTTGAAATTTTTAACATGTTTTTATGTACTATACCGACGACTACTAATAACATTAAACTACAAAATCTTGTTAATACTTGACGATTCGAACCAAAACTGTTGAAAATTTTAATCGATTCTATTCGCGTTCGTTCACATGTAGGGTAATTTAAAAAAATTAAAATAGTAACTGTTCGACATATCTACAAAGCAATAAAATCGATTTAAAAATTTTAATATTTCATTTCCGTGTTTAATAATTCAGTAAAAATGAAGCTTAAAGAAGAATATGAGGTTTTAATATTTAACAACACAGTAAAAATAAAGGGATCGTCAAATGAGCTTTGAGTTAAATGTTTATTTTGAAAATAATTACATCAATTCATGTAAAAAAGTTAAATCATGAATATTTTTAAAACCGAATGAAAAAATCGATTGTGTAAATAAAATATAACAAACTGTTACTTTTATTTAATTTTGAATCGAGTTCATTATTTAGTTGGTTGGGTAAATCAAATGCAGAGCATACATATATTATTTTATGAGAAAATTAAAGGCTTGGATAATTTAGTCATAAATTTCATAAAAGACCCAAGTATTTAAAATTTACAACATAAATTTAAATTTTATTTTACTTCATAGTTTCATTTACTTTGTAATCTATTTTACGCTTTCATTATTATAACTCACAATTTAAAAAATTTTGAATTTTGGGTTGTTTAAATGTCATAGTACATAGTTCATTGAACAGGAAAAGGAGCAGCAATAAACCAATTCATTTTGTTTAAAATAAATTAAACAGTAGGTGTAGGAAAAATTACTAAGGGTTTGCAAGTTTTCCTGCATTTGATATTTTTATGGGTTATAGCTTTAATTAATAACTACGGTTTTAATCATGACCCAATGAGGTTTTACATATTTTAATCTGAAAATCCTCTAAACATTAATGAGGGTACGCATTAAATTTTAAATTGTAAATTCTGTTTATAATTATCCCATAATTTTAGTTCTTTTATTCTATAATTTAAATATTAAATCATATTTTGTATTGAAAGTCGATAAATAAGCACCAAGTACCTTAAACAAATTTCGATTTCTATTATAAAAGGGAGTTGTATACAATTTAAGGACTGGCTGGTACCGTCAAAAAAAGACTTTATTACATTCATATTTTATTTGGTAAAAGAGATAAAAAATTGTAAAAAGTGAGTAAATTGTAGTAAATGTGTTTCTAATGGACGTAAAGCTGATTTTCGTCCATAAAAATCACCCATTGGTTAAACTGGGCATTTTTGAATGAAATTGTTAAATAAAAGATATTTTGGGATGAAATTATTTATAATTAATTACTCCTGAAATGCCACGGAAAGTTATATTTCTTTCTAGCAATTAAGAAGAAATAAATGCAATAAAATCTTTCTTTGTCGCTGTTAACTGGCCCTTAAATGGATTATCCACGACTTTTAAAATTAAATCCGTTTGTTTTAAAATTTGGTATAAAGTATTACCGAACAGGGAATGGGGCTCCATCTTGTTGATACATACTAATATTACTTGGGTATATCAGGACTTTCATTGTTGGAAAATAAAGCTACTAAAACGGAATCAAATAAAATTGCAAAAATTCAAAAATATATGAATATTCAGTCAGCGTTCTATTGCATAAAACAAGTTTCAAAACTCTATTATTGACGATTCCTATTCATAAATTAATCTTGTGAGGATATTAAGCGTGCAACTCATGCATTCAATATGGATTGTATGGTAATCAATATAATGACAATTTTGCCGATTAACAAAGCTTATATTATAAAGAACATGATTTTATGATAGATAATAACCCATTTTAATTAAACCAACCACAAATTTTAAAATTTAACAATTATTTTTGCTTGTAATGGATACATATTTTGTTACATTTCTACAACTGCAAATATTTATTAAAATCGACAACCAGCTAATTACATTAATGTTTTTACAATTTATTTACCTTGATTATTGAATATAGAATTTAATATATTGTTCAAATAATCAAAGAAACAATTTTGTGAATTTTATTCTGTTCTGTATATTCTCACTCATGGTTAATTAAACAATAAAAATTTAAATTATTTTCTTTCCAGAAGCATCAAATTTTTTTTTAATTTTAATTTTTATTGCATAATTAACTAGTTAATTTTTAATATTAATTTCCCTAGTTAAAAATCATATTATATTGTATATGCATAATTTTTAACGACGACATTTTACAAACATTCCAGAAATCCTTTGAGCTACTGAAATAATTGTAACTATGTATTTTTAATTCAATAGTTTAAAATGAAAGGTATTGAAAAGCGTTATCTTATTATAATGGTTTCAATCTGATTAGATGTCGTAAGGTAAACTCAATAACCAACATTAAATTGAAAAATTTTATCTGAAAAATGAAAGTGAAAATATAATTAAAATATAGTAATGGTAAATCCGAAATAAATAAATCAGAAGCTCTGCATTATGTAATATTCATAACTAAACTTTTCAAAATCATTATGAAGAATTAATTTATTTTCAAATCTACCCCCAATGGCAACTAATGTAATTGCTTACCAGGATTTGAAATTATAAATCATATAAAATTTATAGGAATTATATATTTAATTTATGTTTTCATTTACTTCTAATTGAAATTTCATAACATTTCAGCTCGCAATTAAAATTATTTTGTTTTAACATTTTATTTAAGCGCAAATATTTTCCTTTTTATTTAAGATTGATTAAGAAGATTTTTGTAAGATAGTTTGCCATATCTAACATAAAGTTCCTCTCCAGATTCTATGATTTTTTCGGATTACCTATTTGTGTTGAGGTTAGGTTTCCACATTAAACTATTTGTTATAGTATAACATCATATCAGTAACACTAAGTTGTAATTTTCCATTCCATGAGAGTTTTATAGTGGGTCTTAACGGGTGGTGACCCCCAAAATCCCAGCAGTGATAAACTAAGCCATAGATATCCCCACAAAATTCTCGCAGCAAAAAGTCCAGAAAAGGAAAAATCCCCAAGTATAAAAAAATTAGCAGCAGAGTGAAACACAAAACTTAAAAATTCAAAATCAGAGCTAAAGATTAAAAAACCACCATAACCCACATTGATTGTAAATTTGAAAAAAATGCGTAACCGTATGATAAATTGTATGCTGTAATTTATAGCAAAATTTGTACTGAATTTGTGAAGCTGCGATTACACGCTCTTTGAAGGAATTTATATGATCTATAAAATGAATTTATGCGATAAAGTAGTAGTTTTTTAAATAGATTGCCCCACAAAACTTTCCAGATTTTAGTATAATCTTTCCCAAATTTATAATCAATGGTCGACAGAAAACTTTACTGTAAAACACGAAAGTCATAAATTAGCATAAAACGTTTACTGTTGTGTGATTTACTAGGTAGGTATTATATAATAATATAATATTATATCAGATAATTTTAATGTTTAGATTGTATTATGTACCTACTATGTACATACACATAATCGTCTACGTCTAAGATAGTGTTGCAAGGTTTTGTAAGTTCTCTAGAGAGAATGCAAGCTGATGCTAACAATTTGTGAATTATCACAGGAGAAATGCAAAATAAATACCCAGAGGTGTTAAATTTACACTTTGTGTAAACAAAATCAAATTGTTTAAATAATAGTTGCAATCTAGCGATGGGGGCTGAGAATTGATCGAAAAAATTCTGACCTCTAATCCGCACTTGCCCCGAGGAACCTTACAAAATCCTGACACGAAGTGTTGTTTAATTGCCGAACAACATTTAATATAACAGGATACTCTGTAATTCTTTTGTGTGCAAAATTTATAAGAGAGTTATCGAGTCCTTTTGTTTACATAAAGTAGACTTACGAAAAGGCCCCACATTTTTACATTATGTCGAATATTAGTCACCGATTTGCAAGAGGTGATATCGTCGACATTGTATACACGAAAGTTTAAAGTTAACAAGATGAAGCACTGTATAACGTGTTCAAAAAGACAGAATGATTTATATTTTTTTAACAGCGGCTGCATTACAAAATTTGTGCATAAAGGTCAGCGAAAAAAGCATAAATTGTAGTTATTCTACCGAAAATGATTTAAACGTACGACTTTTTTTTGATGTTTAGAAACGGCTTTAACGAAAACCTTTCAAAACCCCTGATAAATAGATTTCTTTTAAAAATCTTTGTTTTTATACAAAATGGTCAGATTGACTTTATTTGAATGTAATTGGGTATAAACCGGCCAGTTTGTTCCAGCGTCTCAAATATTTATTTTCACCTCCTTACTTTTTTCTGTGAGGCCTGCCGGCGATATTTTAAAATTCAATAAACCGAACACAAAAGTTAACAATTGCGTACCACCAAACCGGAATGAGGAATTAAACGAGTCCTTATTTTGCTAATCAAGAATGTTCCCCGGAACTTGAAAGGTAGGGTTGAATTATTGTGAGCTAATAAATATACACCCAAGAAGTTAAACTAAATGAAGAAGGGTTGATACCTAATATGTTTAAAGTACCAACACCACTCATGCTGGAATTGAAACCTAAACAAATTTTGAAGTCAGGATTGATTATTGTATTAATTTATCCAACAGCTTAATAAGTAGCCTACTAATTGATTATAGTCATGGCTACTTTAATTTTGGAAGGTTACTGTTTACGTGGAAGTCTTGACGATTAATTTTACAAGGTGAATCACTCCTAATCTCCTCCTCTTCTTTGTTCTAAACTTTCGTATGTGGTTGGTTTCGTTTACTATTCTCTTCCATGCCCCTGTTCTCGCTTTTCCTCTTCTAATCCGTCAGTCACTTCCATAGCCTTGAAATCATTTGCCACCCCATCCAACCATCTAGCTCTTGTTCTATCGCTGTTCATCGTCACACCCAGTTTTCAGAGGCGTTCATTGGCTTAGTAGTGAAAGCATTGATTCGAATCCAGCAAGAGAAATTTTTTTCTGACTTTCTTTCCTTCGACGACTGTTTCCGTGCTTCGGAGGGCACGTAAAGCCGGCGGGTTCCTTGATCTGATGGGATCTAATATGTCAAACAGGGTAATAAAATCACCCCTATCTGCTGCGTAATACTTGTATTTGTTGGATAGAATCTTGGATAGAACGACTTAAGTGCGTGCGAGTTTATACTTGGTCCTCCCCTGAAATACAAAATTCTATACACCCAGTCTCCAGCCTGTAATCTGCCTTAAAACATTGTCTAGTTTTTCCTTCATCTTCATCAAACCATTTCTTGACTTCGGGTGGTTTTTCAAATCCTACTGTTCTTTCGTTATCATTTTAACATTTTTCCATTTTTGTTTATGTCATATTATTTTTCCTTGTTTCCTCACGTCAACAAATTTTTCCACTGCCAATCTTTTATTGTTTCTCTGGTCTACCTGGTTTCTTTCCTCATCAATGTTTGCTCTGGTTTCCATCCATATTACTTTGTAAATTGGTCTGTTTAAACTTTGTACTACTTATGATCATAGTAAATGTTGTTACCATATTACACAATCATTGTCCATTGTCATTTGTCATGTAATGGATCGTAAATTTACCAGTTATTTCACTAACTAAGATAGTCCTCTTTACCTATCTGGGCATTAAAGTCTCCTAAAACTATCAGTGCATTGTGTTTGGGCACTACTTCAGCCATTTTTCCTTAAAATCATTTCTCTTAAAATCATTTCTACACCGCTTGCCCCTTATACTGGGCCAAATTTAGAAAATGGTAAACTGGACCAAAGGCATTGTTAACTAAAATTATGAAAGTGGTGAACTGGGCCAAAGGCAAATTTCAGGTAAAGGAAGGGGTCTACCGACCGATCTACCTCTTCGCGCCTGATCTACCTTTTTGCGCAGATTTATCCGTTTCTAGTTTTTTTTAAGTAATAATTAACAAAACATACAATTTATAACTTAATTTATTTTAATTTGTTTATAAACATTATAACAAGGAACGACATGTTCTTACTTCATGTAACAGAGGAGTACTGTAAAAAGAGAGAGCCTTCAAAAATTTAGCATGCCTGAAATTTGTCATTGGCCCAGTTTACCACTTTCAGGTAGCTTTTGGCCCAGTTTATCTTACCCCCCCCCCCCCCCTGCATCTACTTCTCCACTATCCTTTACATCTCACCTTCTATATCGCTGCTACATTAATTTTGTAGTTCTATAACCCTTTTGCTGTCTCGTACATTGTTTGCTTTTTCTTCTTCTTCTTCTTCCACTTAATTTAGGACTAGGTGCTGTATTATCCAATGTATTTTGCGTTATGCCGTGCTAGGGATTGTCCTGGGATCCAGAGGTCCAGCTTTCGTACCACCTTTTGGGTGGCCGTCCTGGAAGTCTTCTGGAGATGGGTTTACCTGTTCTCGCTATTTTAGGTAGTCTGTTTTCGTCCATTCTGTCTATGTGGTCTCTCCATTGTCTCCTTCTTTCTCTTATCCATCTTACGATGTCTTGAGTGTTGCATGTCTGTCGGATATCGTCGCTTCTTATTCTATCCCGTAGGGAGACTCCTACTATCGATCGTAACGTTCGCATCTCTGTGCTCCGTAGGATTTGTTTTGTTTTGGAGGTTTATGCTCTCGTATCAGCGGCATATGATAGTATGGGTCTAACACACGTCTTGTATATTCGCGTCTTGCTGTCTGCCGTCATATACTTGTTGTTCCAGATGACGTCGCGCAAATAACCTGATACTGCACTCGCTTTTGCGGCTTGAGTACGAACTTCGTGTTGGATATTTCTGTTGCTGGATATATTCACACCGAGGTAATTGAAATTCATTACCTGTGTGATTGGCTGGTCATCTACAATGAGCTTGCAGCGAAGAGGCTCCTTGGATATTGTTATTGATTGGGTTTTCTTGATGGATATTTTCATGTTGTATTTTTCTGCAGTGGTTTGGAATTTGTACAAGAGACGTTGTACATCGTCTTCATTTTCTGCTAATAGCACTGCGTCGTCGGCATAACATATAATTTTTATTGTGTCATTTCCCAATCTGTATCCAGCATTCACTGTCTTTACGCTCTTTATAATTTCGTCCATGATGGTATTGAATAATGTGGGACTGAGGCTATCTCCTTGTCTTATTCCGGATGATACATTAACCTCCTCTGTTAATTCCCCGTGTGCTTTTATTTTAGTCTTACATTTCGTATTTAGTTCAGCAATAATTCGGACTATATTTGGGTCAACGCGGTTCTTCTGTAATACGTTCAGAGCGTCGTTCAGGTGGACTCGATCGAATGCCTGCGTCAGATCGACAAAGCACATGTACGCAGGTTTGTTGTACTCAATGGCTTTTTCTACTATTTGACGTATTATGTAGATTGCATCAATCGTGGATCTATTTTGTCGAAAGCCTTGCTGTTCCTCACTAATATTTACGCAGCTCACTATTTTGTCTGATATTATTTTTGTCAAAAGCTTTAAAATACTGCTTAGTAGACATATACCTCTATAGTTTTCAGGATTTGTTTTTATTCCTTTTTTGAATACCGGTATTGTTATACTTGTTTTCCATTGCGTGGGTATAGTCCCCGTGTCAATTATCTTTGTGTAAAAAATAGTTATTTCTCGAGCTAACGCCTCTCCACCGTATTTAATCATCTCATTAGATATTTGATCTAGTCCTGGGGATTTCCTATTTTTTAATTTTTTGATAGTCGATGTTACTAGGTCCTCGGTGATTTCCAGCATGTTCGTTTGGCTTCTCTCTTCGTTATATCTGACGCCTTGATCATCTTCTTCGGCGCTTGGTAGTTGTGCCCGATATAAAGAGCGGAAGTGTTCTTTTTCTTTTTTTTTTCTGCTTTTTCTTAAAATCGTCATAACATTCCACATGCCGACCGTCAATAATCCAGTTTCTCATTTCTTCATTTTTTCTTTTCTTTCTCGCCGTTCCATACCATATACCATTCGTTTGGTGTGCTTTGCTAGTGTTTGACATCTCCTACAGCCAACCTTTCTCTCTTTTCCATTTCATAAGCTTGTCTTTGCATATCATCTTCTGGTAGCCTATCTTTACTTTTTTCCAGATTTTCGCAGCTCTTCTACCTGATGTCTTATTTTCATCTGCATCTTCCCTTCTGCGATTCAATTTGTTTCTCATTAATTCAATCTTTAATTCCCTACTATCTACCTCAATCACAATTTTTCCCCGTCACTCTTGTACGCCGTTAACAGTTTCAGCTCTACCGCTGGGTTACTCTTTAAAAAGCTTTGTATATTTTTTCTAGTGTATTGCCTCTTTCCACCTCTGCAGTCATTCCCTTTACTACCATTCTATTCTGTCGTTTTTCTCTTTTCTGCGACCCAATTTAAGTTGGATTGTGCGTAGCTTACTCTCAAGTTCTTCAATTTTTACATTACTTGTTTCCAGTTGGATTCTGCCTGATTTAGCTCTTCTATCAACATTGTTATTTCTTCTGATTGCATCATTTCCATATTTATTCTTGGATTTCCTTGATAGTTTTATTTTACATTCCATGAATTTTCTTATTTCTTCCATCTTGCCCGTTGTTGTTTTGATGTTCTCGTCGTTCTTATTTGGGGTTCCAGTAATTTTCTTACTTTTCTTAATACCCCACAGAGTTCTTCGCTATCCAATTCATGACGCTTTGTTCTTCTCCGTTTGATGTAATAGTTCAACTTCCTGCGTTCTTTCCTCGAGTTTTCCCCGTAGTTTATTAAGCTTGAGCGTGCTGTTATTAATTCTTGCTTGGTAAGTTTGGTTACTATTTGCCTCTACACTGGTTATACGGATGTATGTTTATCGCGTTCAAGATTGTTAACCTCAATTTTTTTTTTGATTTCCTTGCTACAAATTTTTTCATAATAGATGAATTTAACTTTATCACCGTACCTTCTGTTATCCCCTATTCTTTCCCCGGCTTCCAGATCTCCGTTAAAGCTTTACTTCAGACTTTTTTCTCTCCTTCACACTCTTAATTTATTGTCCTTATGAAACGATCCCATTTGTAAACAATCAATACTATGTCCATATAGGATACATCGAAATGTAAGTAACATAATAAAATTGTGAACAAACTATTGTATGAAACACGTGAATCGAGAAATATTTTTATTAGGGAAAATTTAAATTTTCTTTTTTTATAGCATAATTAACTATTGTTGATCATATATTAACTTTTTCTCGTTAAAACGTAATTATCGTTGCTTAGTTGTTAATGATCACGGTGCTTACCGAATTTAGAGCTTAATTCCTGACAGCTTTGAAGTTAAAGTTGGAGTTTCCCTGTAAAGTTTAAAATAGCCTGAAGGTAACACAAAACTGATAACCTTCCAACTGACCAGAATGCATTTACGTGATCAGAATTTCTCATTAAATTACTTAAGTTGATTATTTGTGGGATCCTCGGTAATTGGGAAATTCAGTAAAGGTGAAAAGGTATTCTGTAATAGGTATGTAAAAGTTCAGAATTAAAAAGTAAAAAATGTTCGAATGAAACATAAATCAAAAATTGCTGTCTAAGCAATTTTTTCAGCCCGGTTACCCCTAAAATGCAAATATCTTACGTAATAATTTTAAGTATACCGTAGAAAATATATTAAAGGAGCCTAGCTATAAATTTTATGATAAAATTAATTTTGAAAATTACCTAAAGTAAATTTTCGTTCTGCAATATCTCTTATTATTGCCTATCTACGTACAAGAGTTTGTTAGAGTTAATAGTAGCCAAGTTTTTTCGTTGTTGAAAAGTTAAACCAATCTTATAAATTATGTAAGACTAATGACGAGATGAAGTATTATATTAAGGGGGTAGAAGATTCAGATATGGTAAACTTTCAAGATGGCGTTATTTTACAGCTTATTTTCCTACCAATTCACAACGCACCTCGAGGGGTGTAAAACAATATAACAAAAACATTGTTCCGATACGCATGGTTTATAATTTTGATACAAGACAATGCTTTAAACAAACTGGATGAATTCATACAATTATTATATACTTGGCGAAAGATAAAGTGATTGCACGTACGTCCTAGTTTAGTTCGTAAGGTAGCTGGAAAAGCAAGGGTAAGTTCGATGTTCAGTTCTGTCCGGGGTTTTGACGCCAAACGCCAATTATTATCTTGTGTGCGCCGTGACGAAAAATTATTACGCCGAACTATGATTTAAAATTACAATGTACTATTTTATGACCAATGTTGTTAACAATTGCGAACAAATCTTAAGGTAACAGTAGATTTTGCTTTAGGAAAAAATTTAAATATGAAAAACTTTTTTTAATTTTCAAATACCACTGAAAATTTTAATATAATAATCGATAATGTTAAATGATTAAAAAACGAATCCTGAGTAATTTTATGAAGAAAATTAAATTTTTTATTACACTTCATTACTTGATAAATTAGCTTCTGTATTTTTAAAAGGATCGATTAAACTTTTTTACTTTTATTTTATATTTAAGCAAAATCTCCAACTTTTCCTGTTAAAGGAGTATCTTTTCTTGTACTTTATGTTTGTTCAAATGTTTGTTGTTTCAAATTTTGAAAAACTAATTTGAGTAAATGAAAATTTCTGTTAACGGGATGATTTGCAGAAAAGTTCATTTTTAATGTAATTACAACTCAATTACGAAGTAATTACTGATTTTAATTTAGCATGCATATGGATGATGTCCCTAAAGTACACCTAGTTCATCGCTGAACCGGAAAAACTACCAACTTTACAAGATCGATGATATATTAAGGTCGCCACTCGATGGCGGAATTTCCAGGCCGATAAATTCATGCACGTGTTCCATTACTTTTCAGTAAAAGTCCAATAGTATAAAAGATTTATTGATTTTCCCAATTTACACTACTCTATGACAATCTCAAAATTTTTGCAGTAAAGCAAGAGTTACTATTCTAACAATGTTATCCTTTAACATGCCAGTTCATTAGGTACATTTACGTGGAAATGCGATTCCTTTTCCTTGAACTTTTTAGTTTTCCCGGACTCGGAAAAGGAGCAAAATTTCTTTAAAAAGGTCTAATCTGTGAATTTGCCGTTTCCTAAACATCCTATATGCAAAGGTAATTTAAAGATTACCACAGCAATGTAGACTTTATTCCTGTTCATCCAGAAAAAAGTGACCACGTTCCATAGACTAGAAAAACTAGACATAGTTTTATGTAAATTCTAACCCAAATAGCGCCCTAGCTGTTAAGTTTCAAAGTAGTTTGGATCTATTTTACCACTTTTCAGATTTTTGTAAATAGCTCCATTTCAGTGCACTTGAGATGGAGAGTAAACATGACTAAACTATAGAAAACAAAATTCTGCGTAATCAATCCAAAATTAAATATTGTAACCCCAAAAGTTTTTGAGGCATGGCTTTCCAAAAAATTCAAATTTTCATGACAATGTCGCTGAAATTTACATAATTTAATTTTTCCATTAGGAATTCTATGTATTAAAGTGATAAAAGGAAGCTGTAGTGGATTCAATTTTGCACAAATCGAAAAATCATTCCTATTGTTAAAATATACTTTGCAATATTTGCCTTCTCGAAATTCATTCCTACCCATAAAACTGCAGCAGACCCAGCTGAAAGTTCCAAACTAAATGAAGAATATGTAATCATATTTCTATAATAATAAGCCACATTTAATACTTATATTTGTCATTGTAATATACCTACATATAATTAAAATAAGCTCTAAAATTAATTACTTAATTAAATAATAAATCAAAATTAGAGTTTCATAGGCTTCCAGCAATGTTTAAGAAACATTTGAAGATAGTCAAAACATTGTAGAGAGAAAATGTAATTTTTATAGTTTATTTCATCTAACATTAATTTCGATATTTGAAAAAATAATCTATTTTATAAAAATATAATTATTCAAATCCATTGACTTCCACTGTCTTTTTTCAACTGCCACTGAAATTTAACAGAAAAGTTTATTTCAATTTAACGATTATCTGCTTCATAATTATAATGACTAACATATAAAATAAATCGTTTACCTCCTTATACCATTCAATAAGAACAGAAATTCTTATCTTGTAATAGCCTTCAAAATCACTTTCTTTACTTTTTACTAATTTTATATCCACTAAATACTTTAAAAATCGATTAAAATATTCTTTCAATTACCACTTTAAAATAATTATTATAAGATCATCATGATATTAACCATCAATATAAAAAACAAATTTTAAAAACATCAAACGTTAATTGCAAAAATTAACCAGTAAGTTGGAAAAATTCGTCCATTATTATCGCTCGAGTGGGCAGCGATCGTAGCACCAATGCAGCATTCCCTCGTTAAAGGCACAAACTGATTCTTTGTGCGGCTAAATTCTTATTACGACATTGCTCTGTGAAGATTCGAGAGTAACTTTTAACCCTACACGCAGGTTTCCAATATCTATAATAATTTACGAAGAAAATATTACCTAATATATTTTGACTACAGCAGCCCTACACTTAGCTTTGTGAAGCTGGCGGCCTCAGGCTACAAAAATTAGGTGAATTGCAATATCACTATTTATTGACGAAGTAAACTAAGTATATGGAAGACTGACACCGTCAATTATTGGTTCATGCTTTTAGTACTAACCTAAAATAATACTTGTGGGCGACGATGTCGTTTAGCCCAAAATAGACAGTAAATGTGCCCAGCACGACAAAATCAAGAATAGCTTTTGTAAAGCCCGTCTTACATCAGGACATTTCTGGCGTCATTTCTTGAGCCATTTCTGCGCACAACGGTATACGCACGCGCAAATACTATGAACTCGTCTCTGCGCAGAAATGGCTCAAGAAATGATGCCAGAAATGTCCTGATGTAAGACGAGCTTAAAGGGTCTATATACGAGGCCGAAGGATGAACTAATTATTTCTTCTTTAGACCGCTATGCTCACAGAGCCAGACCGCCTTTTTAGACATTTACTACCAAGTGAATGTCTAATACATAATGAATATATTTAGCCATCTAGCACGTGAGTGCCATTGTTGTGCGGTCTAAAGGCCGCACTGATTAATACTATAGATAGACAAATAAATTCAGGCTATGCAAAAATACAATTGCCTACATTTATTTATGTGTCTGCAACGTTAAATTAGTTCATCCCTTTAGTGCGGCCTTTAGGCCGCACATCTAAGGCTGGCCGGACACAAAAGATAGTGTCAATGTGGACCTTTCACTCAGGCCTCAACTTCAGGAGGTCATATTTCCATTTATTACACTACGGGTTGGTGGTTTTTAGATTTATGCAGAATTGAGAACTCGACAATCGTGAAAAATAACTTTTGCTTATTGGATTCCTATTGAAGCTATAAGTATTGGAACGTTAGAAAATAGTTTTTATTTAGTATCATGCAAAATTGTATTGAATTTCTGTCCAATGCACCAGGAATGAGAATATTTCGATAAACTAATGCAAGCCTTCCACTACAAACTTGAAAGATTTTAGTTACAAATATAGGAATTAAGAAATTTTACGAATATTTTTGCAATGTTAGGAATCTTTCAAATCTTATTAATATATTACGCAGTAATTTATAATATTAGATGCAACTTGAAAAATAACTGCAAAATGGAAAATTTAAGTCAAGGTGAAGTTTTTTCAAAAAATTCTTTTTTGGTTTACCACTTCCCAATAGTGTAAAACTTTTGATTATAGTATACATGGTTATTATAGTTTATACCTATAAATATTTATGAAAAATTAGTGGAATTTTTTGAAAAACTTTTCGGGTTGTTTGAAGAGAAAGATATTTATAATAATATGGAGCAAAATAATTTATAGAAATAATACTACGTATACATAATTGTTTTTATTGATTTAATTATTAATAACAAAAGGTTTTATTTTTATTTATTTTCAATTCTTATTCAATTCTTAAAGCAACTCACAGAACCTATTAAATTTAAAAAAGACAATTTTACATATTTTACTTTTTACATTAATTTTAGAAATTCAGGATCAATTTTTAAATTAAAAATTCTCTTACGAAACCTAAAACAATTTATTGTAAAAGCATACAATAATTTTAGATTTTTTATAATCGAAAATAAGAACTTCAAGTTACCGAGTTGAAAATTATCTTCAAAGTTATTCTTATAAGAACTACAAATACCTATTAAATTTTAAAAAGACGAAAGAAAATTAAAAAAATTTAGAAATTTACAATTTTACACATTTTTATTTTTACATTAATTTTAGAAATTCAGATTCAATTTTTACATTAAAAATTCTCGTGTGAAACCTAAAATAATTGTAAAAGCATACAATAATGTTAGATGTTTTATAATCTAAAGCCCGTCTTACATCAGGTTATTTCTGGCGCCATTTCTTGATCCATTTCTTGAGCCAAATAAATTGCCTAGTTTAAAACAGCAAATGTCTTGGAAAATGTCCTGGCTCGAAATGTCCTGACACGTGCTCTATTTTTGAACAATTTGCCTGTGAGCGGCCGCAGTACAGATTGAATGCGCAGGTAGATTCTGTGGCAGGTAGTAATTGTCAAATGCAGGGCTAGGAATGACTTGCTTTTATCACTAAAAGTTACGTATTTTTAAATAATCGCAAATGTTTTTGTTTTTCACAGAAATTAAAAAATCAAATTTGAAAATTTAATAACCATTGAAAATTTAATTTTTTAAAAAATTTTTTTGTGTTGGTAAAAAAAATAATACTATTATGTTTGCTGCAATCAAATTTTCTGCAATTAAATCGCTTTCTTTATCCATTTCAATTTTTATGTGTAGCACAACTTTTCACAATTTGACGTTCGTTTAATTTTACTGGGCACGCTCGCAGGTAAATGGCGTTGAAAATAGCCTCAAAATAGAACGGGTTCTATATATTTGGCCTACAAAATGTTTCAGGTAATTTGCTAAAATTACCTACTGCGCAAGATCAGCGCTAGAAATGGCGGATGAAATGGCCTGATATAATACAGGCTTTATATTTGGATCAAGAAATGGCGTCATTTCTGGCCCAAGAAATGGCGCCAGAAATATGGATCAAGAAATGGCGCCAGAAATAACCTGATGTAAGACGGGCTTAAAATAAAAACTTCAAGTTATCGAGTTGAGTATTATCTTCAAACTCTGATTTTGAAATTCCGAAGATCTGAATTTGAAGTTAGGAACTTCAAGTTACTTAGTTGAGAATTATTTGAAACTCTGAACTTGAAATTCTGATGATCTGAATTTGAAGTTAAGACTTCAAGTTAACCAAGTTGAAAATTACCTTAAAGTTTAGTATTTGAAATTATTTTAATTTAACGTAAAGTTTCAGAATTTTGTTCCTTTTGTACGAATTTAGGACAAGCAAAATTTTGAAGATTTTAGGACAAGCCTTGTAAGATAAGCCCATCAAAATACCCTAGAAAAAAAAACGATAAAAAGTTCTTAACTTTGGAAGTTTACAGTGATTGCATTATTAAGGATACAACATGGTTGTTATATTCAGGGATTTACAGAGAATTTAAAACAGTTTCACCCATATTTGGATCACATTTGCGTCGGCTGAACAGGAAAAACTCTAAGTTGAAAACTTTAAAACTATAAATTCCTTGCCTGGGAAAAATTAAAACTTCATGATTCTTTAGAAAGCTGTATTTCAGAATCTATAGAAATTAGAACAATATCTTTTGTAATTTTACTTCGTATAATCTTATCGATACCTTTATAAGTTCAAATTGAGACTAATCGGGAAGAATTACCTAACCACCGCCACTCCAAATTTCCCCAAAATTTTTTTTATAGCAAAAGGAACCTTATTAGAGTGTCCTGTAAAAATTTCGCCCGAGAATGTATAGTAAAAATTTTGAGAAAAATCAATTTGAAAAGTACGGGAAAGTAGCATCGAGTATGCGGCCGACCCGGGTCGATGTGACATCGGTCGCCCGTGGTCCCTTGAAATCGAGTGAAATTTTTTAGCTCCGATTTGAAATTTTCTTTGAAAATCGGGAAGGTGGGGGTGTGATTAGTAGATATTAGTAATAAATATTCGCAAAAAAATGGAAAATAACCCGTGTATTGCCGAAAAAGTGTAAAATTAAAATTTTTTTTTCTTCGATTTTTGGGGTGTGCATTCAATAGGGAGGGTAATCCATCGTCAAAACCTACTCTTCCGGGGCGCCGCTCCGCTCCAATTCCGCTCCGCGTTGCACCCCTACAGAGCGGTTTTGACTCTGGTTACTAGGCTAAACATACAAGAAGCGCCACCCATCAAGAAAACCGGGATAAATGAAACCGGGATGCGAGAGACCCTCAAACTAGCATTAAAAAGTATAGTCGCGGTATGGGGCAGTTATCTTTTACGTTTCACCCCCAAAATATCGCGTAAAATCAAAAAATAATCGATGTTACATGTAGGAGCGTCCTACATAGTGCACGGACTGTCAACAGAATGAGCGACGCGCCCTGAATCTCGTTAATCCACCACTGAATTACATGAAAATTAGCTAACTTCAAAATCGATTTACTCAAAATTTTGATAATACATTCTCAGAATTTTTTTGCAGGAGGGGCCTATATAAACCTTCATCTTTCCATTAGGAAGGTTACAAGTTAGTTCGTAGTGGCGGTGGTTACTACACTCTCACCGACTAATCAATTTCAAATTGAGACTAATCGGGGAATTTCAATAATAAATTGCACCTATCATTTGAGATGAAAACAAAAGAAAACTTCATTAATTGATTAGTCCCAATTTGAAGTTGTAAAGGTATAGTTTAATTTTTTGTGCATACGACAATCCACCACTTGGAAACTTTCGTAACCTCCTTGTAGCGGCGGCTCGTGACTTTTCGATTTGAGGAAGCTAATTTTACAGCTTAACTACCTTTTAAAATAAAACTTAAAAAAAAATTAATAAAATATTAGTAGACACGTGTTTCGGGCTCGTTGGCTATCTTCAGTACTGTGTACAATGGAAAAAATTGTTCGATGAGTGCCGAGTGGTTTTTGGAAAAAATGCTGTACAATATACAAATTAATATTATTTTAAGTCATTCGAAATTTATGAAGCTTTAAACGTAAGACGGCGATTTTTAGTATTCGCCAAGTGATCGATGATATTCTCGTAGAATTCATTATTTCGAGACAATAAGGTAACGAATTCCTTTTAAATAGACATTACCGCGACGTTACTTAACCGATTTTGGTCCATCGTATTACGAGTGTAAGTTTTAATGCGTTTTAGTGTGGAAAAACTTCTTTCAACCGAAGCCGATGTTACCGGTATGGTGACGACCACACATGAAAGTTTGTAAAATTCAGGCATACAACTGTGTAAATCATTTTTGAAAGTAAAATCTAATATCTCTGATGGAGTCCTACATTGTCCAAACATTTCGGGGTCATTATATTTATTTTTGAGGAAAGTTTTTCTTATAATCTGAAAATTTAGCAAATGTTAATAGATCAAAAAATTTTAATTTATGTAAGTCTGCAAATCTAACTTCAATTTGCACGATAACCGTATCCAAAATTTCCGCAAAAATTTGTTTATAACTTTGATGCATATCTGGTAAATCAAATGTCCATTTTTCTTTTTTTCTGAGCCGGCTCGCAATTTCATTCTAAACTGTTAAATAATACAAATCATCACTACGGTATCTATGCAGAGTTTAGATTAATTTTGTTAAACGACATTTGGCGAAATTAATATCGGTAAGTTTACTTTGTAAAATTGAAAATACTACGTCTGTCTGTTCAAAAATTAATTTAAAAGTTTCTAATAAAAAGCAAAATTTTGATTCATTTAAATATTGTCTTAAACCTACCGCTGCTCCAATAGTTTGAGAGTCGTTTTTAAAATCATCGCTGTCGATTATAAAATTAAATTAGTCAATTAATTGTTGTTTTCTTAATTGCACTGTAAATACTTCACTTCACTTTTATATGTTTTCAATACAAGTGATTATATTTAGAACATAATTATGCATGAATAATGCAAAGATTTGCAGGTGTCTCTTTGATAAGACGCATATGAGTCTAGCCTCAAACGTGTGTAAAATTGCTATCTCCGTACATTTAGTAAAATAACACAGAATAGTATGCGTTTATCTTACAAGCTTATTATTTACAATTCATCTGTTAATCGCTCATGTTGATTATGTATTTTACTAACCAGTAGCCTCTATGGTATTCTGGGTTGCCTAACTGTGCTAATAAACTAAGATAAGCCTTTAGGCTAGCCGCTGGATATGTACTATTTCGAATTTATTTCAGGCGTAAGTCAAGTTCTTAAGCTAATTTTATTATTAAATTAAATTTTGTTTTAAACAAATTCAAAAAAATTAAAAATTGGAAAATACTAATTTAAAACGAAATATAAATAGCAAGTCCGTCCAACAATTTGAGAGGAGGCTAAGCCTCCCTTGCCTCCATTGACAAACCGCCGCTGCCTCCTTGGGAACATTTTCCCCTGTTTTGATCCGAGCCTGAAATTTAGCAAACTTATGACGTAAAACGATGAAGTAAAAAAATTCGCATTCCCCAGTTATGTCCACAGATACGAGTACCTACCTTTAAAGTACAAGCAATTTAGTCAATTAAAATTATCGTAGAAAAACTTTTCCCGCCCATTATTCAACCAAAAATTACATTAACATTATTTATTCTTTCTAAAATTAGGCAGAGATAACAAAGTGTCATGTATTGAAGACGCACTCAATTTAAGGGTAGATATGATCTCTTTAGCATTTTAACCATTCGTGTTTCATATTTAATATTGACCACCTCGCCATAAAAGCTACAAAACTGATTTATTCATAATTTCTTTTATAAGCATCAGACATAACGGTTACGGTAAAACTTTTAGTTATTATGTTGGTACTTTCGAAAATAATAAATTTTTATTTACCCTATTTCGTGATTCTATTTATATCCCAATAATGTAATAATAATAAAACATTCAAATTCTATTGAATCTACCAACAATGTTATTAAATAATAAGTAAATAACCAAAACAATTTGTAAACCAAATAATTTTCGAACAAACTACCCGATTTATTTATTTTCCTCGTAGTTGCACGGCAGGTAATTTTAGTCGACATAAATATTTTATAAAAGTTCATACGATAATCTTCCATTTTCCGTAATGAGTTCTTTTAGTAAACAAAGAAAGTAGTTTATGTTAGGTCTGTATTCAGTAGCCACCGCTTTAAGAGCTCGAAGACATAATCCATTATCATGCAACTTTTGTGATATAGCAAAAGTAATAAAAGTTATTTATTTTACAAAAGGATCCTTTCTTATTGCAATTCGCGTTTGCTTTTTGGATACTTCATTCGAGTAAAATCTTTGATTGGTGGTTCAATCAATCGTGCACCGAATTTTTAACTCAATAGTCGAAACGAAAGTGTCTTTCCTTAATGTGACTTTAAGTGTACCAGAAGGTTAAAATCATTTTTAACAAAATTGTTAAAATAAAAGGAGCAACACTTAAGAAAATGATATTTTAAAAGGTTTCACTCAATCTGTCACATCGAAAATAACATTTGACCCGAAAAAATTATATTTACTATTGCAAAGTGTGTTATTTTTATGATCTTGAATATTGTATTGGTCATAATATTTCTATGTACTACATATTATAATTCACAGTAGAGGTAAGAAAAACATCAACCGAATCTCAAATAGATCACGGCATGGCGATGGGAAGAGGGTAGAAAAGAGAAATTAAATTAAACTGGTGGAATCACCATAAAATTAACAAACCCAAAATTCAATGACCTTAGAAAACCATCTTAACACGCATTTACAAATAAATTAAACCGTATAGGCAATTCAATCTCTGTTACAAATTTGAATCTGTTTTCAATTGAAATTCAAATTTTCAATGTGTTGCTGAGAAAATGTTATCATTTTGAATTTCTTATAATTAAATAAAAATAATTTTTCGCAACAATTAAGAAAATAAGTTGATAAAATAGTAAGATTTTCTATTTTCTGTTAGGAAAGAAAGACACAAGTTTGCCATTTTTGAAAAGCGGAACTGCACCAAACAGACGACATATTTTTAGTTCCGAATAATATATTTCCTGAAAAAACTTTGCAATTTTAATGTAAAATTTTGATTTTGATTCCTGGTTGTTAAATAAAAGTAATTTTTCCTCAACCAAAACTTTTGCTGTTAGCACTCTTTGACTGTTTGAAACGGGACTAATCGAGGAACTAAACACATATTAAAAAATGTTAATTCATTAAAAACAAGATTTCTACGTGTTGTTCAATAAATGAAACGCGATTAATAAATTCAAATATCTCCATTAGGAACAATTTAAAAAAAATGATGAAATCAAAACCAATTAAACCATGTGCACAATTTAGAATTATGTGTTTCCATACTAAATTGAGCAGCGACGTAGCGCAATGCAAATAGAAGAATATATAGAAGGGCTATAGAAGAAGAAGAAGTTTCCATAATGCCTTCATATTCATCATTATTGTGTAGCCACTCTTATTGTCCACTGCAAGACGTATGTAGGTCTCCTCTAACATCTTCCAGATATTTTTTTGAGCACTGAATATTCAATTATTCTCTTAATGTGGTCCGTCCAAGGAGTCGGTGACCTGCCTTTACTTATCTTGTTCTCTCTTGGTCTCCACTCCACCTTCCATCTCCCAGTCATGCCACGTATCCTGACAAACTCCATTTCAGCCTCGGAATTCTTTCAATAATATCCACCATTCCTGCTCTCTGACGTATGACGGCGTTGAATATTCTGTCTGGTATGGTTGTTCCCAATGTAGTCTGATGTTTGTGTTAACGTAAGTATTTGTGGCCCATATGTTAAGACAGATATGACACATTGCTCACAGACTCTTGTTGTTGAACATATCGGAAGGTTGCCTCTAAGAATTTTTCTCAACCTTCCGAATACAACACATCCCACACACACTCTAAGCTACACCTCGGGCGTTTGGTTGTCTCTACCAATCTTGACTTCGTGTCCCAAATACTTATATTCTTTTCTTCCCGACTAGAACAAGATTTGTCATAACTTTTGATTTATCCAGGTTTATCTTAAGGCCAACGCTTTTTGATGCTTTTTGAAGGATTTATATAGCATCTCGAATGTTGTCCGAGATGAGTACAATGTCGTCCGCGAATCAAAGATGGTTGATCTCATCTCATCTCTCCGTCCACTTGCAAGACCTTCAAGAGTTGAACACTTAAGTACTATGCTGTTATTGTATATGTACTCGAAGAGTTTTGAATATCGCTAGTTAATTCTACATTGATGCCAAGCTGCTACACAATGATGCTGACAGTTTTACTGTATCGAAAACCTTTTCGAAATCGAAAAATATTAGCACTAAGGGCCTGTTGCATTCTATTGTCTTCTCCATTAGAATTTCTATCGTCTTTTCGGAAACCCGCCTATTCCTTGGGTTCCAGACGTTGTGCTCTTATTTTGATAAATAGTTTATATGGATGAGAAAGAAGGCTAATTGGTCTATAATATCCCAGGTCCATTTTAAGGACTTTTATGCAGATATTGAACATCGATTGAAATCTTTTCAATCGGCTTCTATGATAATTGATTCCAGGGTTAATTCCGGCATCTATTCTGATCCTTTGTTCAATATCTTTTTCAGAGTGAATCTTTTCCTTTCTTCTTGTTGGGTACTTTGACTTGTATATAGCTCTATATGGAACTCCATTGCTGTAATATGTAAAATTCCATCCCGGATGTTCGTCGTCACCCCTTACTTATCCTTTAGTAAGCATATTTTTTTCCTACCATTTGATAATCTTTTTTCTATACTTTCATGTTTTTGTTTTTTTCTATTGTTTCTCTAATCATTTCCATGTTGAATCTTCTCACATCCCTCCTCACTGCTTCAGATATTTCCTTGCTTACCTTTCTCACTTCATCCAAGTTGTATTCGTTCCTTAGCACGCAGCGCTCTACATAATTGCATTAATTAATTTTTAATCATAATTAATTTCTGACATACGATTGCATAAAAATTCTGTACAAATCCACAAGCACAAGCAGTGCCCTTTAAAAAATAAATCTAATATTGCGTACCTTTTATTATAAATATTAACAATTCAGGCATAATGAAAGATAGAAAGTTGAACCAAGTACTACCTTATTAAAGAATTTTAATCAACTCTAGATTAACTCCAAAATAGACTCGAAATTAAATTATTAACCATTGAAGCAAAGTTATGATGCGACTGAATAACGAAAATGCTGAATCTGTGACACAAGTTGGCTTTTTTATTTTATTAACTTTAAAGTATACTTGGGAAATTCATTATGAGCAGGGCTAGCACTTTGATGCTCAGGGCATTTATTTTCTAGGCATCGTATACGAGGACATCAATATTAGGTAAACTTACAGCTAAATACTATATAATATATCATGATCTCTGTATCTGCAAACTAAAACTTACATTTATTCTTAGGGAAGTTTGTTGCGGTATTTTTCCTGTTTGTTTTTCGTTTGAAATATGATTAATGAGGTGGTTTTCCGTTGTCGTCCTCATAGCTTACAGATTAAGATCACAGCAAGATATCCAGCGTGACCAGGTTTAGAACCTCGGTTCCCCATCGCTAACCTGCCGCCTTATGCTTGACGCTACACTGCTGTGATCATAATAAAATTTTATTTAGTAATTGAAAACTGAGTTATCCGTAACCAGAAGGTTACATCGTTATTAAAACCACAACCAACAGTTAGTTGCTTTTTTTCAAAAAGATGGATCTATTTATTGGATAATGACGGATAATGGCGAATACTTTCAGGACGAATGTTGAACTGTAGGTTCCCTATACTCAACCTTAGACCTGAGGAAATTATGTGGAGCGGATGGTAGTGGCGTAAATCTAAATCTGCCAAATTTTTGGGTTAAAGGGTCTTAGATATTCGTTATAAGATGAACCTGCCAGATTGACTATTGGTTCTAGAGAAAGCTTAAATCTTTCGGCAGATCTGAGTAAAAACTGAACACCACAAAAAATCTACTGTACAACAGTTATATTAAATTAAAATCTACAGCTTTCCCTAAATTTCAATAGGGGTAGACTTGCCTTTCTACGAATTTTTCATCTAGTTGTAAACACATCACAAGAATTTCTTTATAGTTTCAATTGAATCAAATTATTACGCACAACAAGAAGTCTCGCAAAAAATCCGTTTAGATCGTCGTTATTATTGCAAAATATTTGATTGTGTCCATTACATTGACACAATCGATTTTTTCTATTTTATTTCTTGAAAGAAATTCTATCGCGCTTTGCTTTTATAATGCAGACAAGCTAAAGCTCTCAGAGTCTTTTCTAGAGCATTGGAATCGACCTGAAAACTTCAATTTTTGTTTGACGATGCTTTGTCATCTGGGCAAACTCCTGACGGCCTAATTACAAAAGCATTAAAGACTGAGGTCTGAAAAAAAATTGAAGGATGGTAAACTGAATTTGAAAATAAAATATACACGTGAAGTGACAACAACTTCACATTAGCAAAAATGCATAGTCGAGAGGGACTTTGCCCCATATTCCTTCAGGAATGTTGTGCTATAATAACGGGCTTTACTAAGAACTAAGTGAAAGTTTGAAAACCACACTTATTTTTTTTGTTTTAATTGAGAGTAATTAAAGTTGAAGTAACGATAAAAAATTGATATTCATTAAAACTTTTTGATATTAATTAATAAATTGTAATTAGAGTAATGAAAATGATTTAAAAATGTAATTTAGCTGTATTATAACTTCGAGAAGAAATACAGACGTTATCTGTAATGAAAACGCTAATATTTTATTATGAAACGAAAAAATTTTTTAAAAACAGGCTTTATGTTTAATTTGATCTCATTATTACAAATTTTTCTGCTTTAAGATTGATAATGTTTGCGAAAGTCAACAAAGCTGATGGATTTATATTTAAAAGGAAAGTCCTACCTTTTATTTTTAAATTTGTCAAGTTTTAAAGTTAGAGAGCTTTTTATTGTCCTTATTTTTTGATCGATTATATTTAAATGTTTATCAAACAAATTTCCAAACTTAGTTTTCTTCAATTTTGTGCTGAAAATTAATTTTTTGTAGGGGTGGATTTATTATTTTCGTTTGAACCTTCGCCGTGTGGAACATAGGTATTATGATTCGATTTTTGAAAGCTATTAAGTGGGGTGAAAATATTTCTTTGTAATTTGGAAAATCTCGAATATTCTGAAATAAAGCCCGACACAGTTGTGTTAAATTTCCGTTTGTTAAACGAAAATTTTTACGAGAAATATTTTAGTGCTAAAATTGTACGGTAGTATAATATACCGCAAAGAATTTCATTTTCCACTTCATAAACGACCTTAAATATGGAACGCATAGTACATTTAGATCTTATTACATTCATAATTTCAAGCTGGCCTTGCTTATAAAAATAGGCATGAATTTTAATTTTCCTAATTAAAAAGATGAATGCTGAATAATTACTTACTCTAAGTAGTGTAATTTGGTTTACTACAATGTTGCTTGGTTTTAACATTTTCGCTACCTTCAAATAAATTTTATCTAAATCGACTTTTATTTACGATCTAAATCAATTCCTGTCCAGGTTTTTGTGACTTACGACAAAAACTACATAAAATTGTAAGTAACTGACAATGAAAAGTTATATTCAAACCAAAATAAATATCAACTGCATTAATCTTGTATTTTCTTTAGTTCCGAAAATAGTTTTTCTCGATGTCGCTATAAGGATGATAAATTAATTAGTCCCAAAAGTTAAAATAACCCATCATTTTGACAGCTTAAGACAAATTAAATCCTGTTTAATTTTGAATGCTTGTTCTACTAATTTTAGAACTTTTGCAAGAATATTAATAAATTAGCAAATAGAGAATTTCATTAAAGTAGCTCTACGAGGCGTAATGTATACGAGATATGTTAGAAGATCTTCCTACTTGAATATTAACCCATTTTAGTAAATAAACGCTTCAACGACATAACAATTCTTATAAATAATTCTGGTATCATAATAATTGTGAACGTAAAAAACTGATAAATGGGATATAATTCGATAAATTCAAAAATTAAGTAAACTCCAGTACTATGAAATCCTAATTTATTTATTATAATTTAATTCAAAACGTAAAGCAGATTTTATTAAATGCTTTTTGAAAACTGAAACTGAAGTTTTCATGAGAATCATTATTTACGCCAATAAAACACCAACGTCTTGCCAATTTGTTTGCATTAAGAAATGCATCTGAAAAGATCTCGGAAAGTTTTGTAGAAATTTGAAATTATGAAGTTGGTATCTTCTTCAAAGTTAACAATTTCTTTTAAAAAATGTTATTAATTTTTTATTAGACTATGTAAAAATGATACTAGTAATTAAGTTAACGCGAAGTAATATTGAAGAGATATTGAGCCATAAAAATAGAAATAATAAAATAATGTTATCAATTTAACGAAATATTTTATGATTAATTGAGTTTTTGCTAGACTTTTTGACGTTGTGTTAATTAAGATATACAAAGCACTTGCTATTGGGTTTCACGATTTATTATCACATAAATTCCTAACGATTACAACTAAGCATTGGTAAAAAAGGGTTGTTATTTTTAAAAAAATTGTTGTGAGCATATTAGCGGAATATTATATTATTTCTTGCATTGCAATAGTATTCCCGAGGTATTCATCAAGGAAAGGTTGCAGGTATGACATTTTCATATCTCACACGGCAGTTTCTAATTTTGGGTTCGTGGTCTCCTGGGACTTTAAAACGGTAACTCATTTTCCTAAAGTAATTTATAACCCAGTGTCCAAATTTTTGTACTTATTTCAAAATTTTGAAAGGCATGGCACTATTTAAAAAAGAATACCGTGACAATTGCTTATCTTAATTAATTTATCTGTAAAAGGGATAGCTATAACAGTTATCAAGTTGAAGCAGCAGGCCGAGTCGTAGACCTTTTAGCAGGTGTTTTTGATGTTAGCAAAGTTAGAGTTGCTTTATTGGATTAAATGTGCCTCGCTATTAACTTTTATGCGCACTTTATATCAAAAGCCACTGATCCAAGTGGCGGTTAGCTTTTTCAGTACGGTGCGAAAAGCCTGTTTTATTAACAGTAAAATATAAAAATAATATCAACAGTAACAGTTAATCACTATAAATCTAAGAAAACTTATAAAAAAAACTAAAACCAACAAGTCTGTTGGAAATGCAGAAGTGGAAAATGTTTTAGCGCAATGAAATGGAGCAGTCGAAATCTGCGTTAACAATGTACCTATAGTTTCAGGGTTATGCAAATTATTATTTGTTTTCTCAATCTCGAATCGAACCAACGCCAACGACGTCAATCTCGTTTGAATGCAGATAAGCAACACTACACAAGTTTGATTTACATGATTATGGTATTGGTATTCCAAGTACCTATGTGAACTTTGCTTAATATTTCTGCAACTGGAGAGCTACTAGGTTCTTGTGTTGCAGTGTCGCAATTTATTGTTCATTTGTGCTAGCTCATGTAGCTAAATTGAAAATACAGTCAGAAAAAAGACCATGTATAGTAATTCTATTTTTAATAAGAGGAAACGTTCTGTAGATCTATCGTATTTTAACGTTTAACTACTGTTAAAATATTTATCCAGTTTATTAGTCTCGGCACACAGCATTTTGTGCAAGTTGGGGCCCTAATATTTTAAATATCAAACACATGTGGAGAGATGATAATAATTATGTATATTATGAGAGTAAGAAAAACAGGCAATTAGGGGCGGAAGAGTTTGGTATCATAAGTTGCATGTGAAGGAGGCGATAACGCTATAAATCTTTATTGATGAATCATTTATGGAATCCGATGGTCATCATTTTGATACACCCGTTAAAGCCAAGTAGGTACTTTAATTTAAAACGTTATTAAAATTTGTAACCTTCAACATCCTGGAACGTGGTTGTTTTCCGAAGTTTTCATAAACTCATGGGATTATAGGATCATAAATTTTTGCTATTTATGTAGTAACAAGTTTCAATCAGATGCATATTATCTATAAGACATTTTAGGCTCATAGGGTCAAAATTATTTTAATGGTCCTTTAACAATAAATTATATACTTGTATAATTTTTTTAAATATTAGTTGCTTTACAGTACTTTTGTGGTACCGTAACTGTTATTCTTTAGTTCGGCATTAGAAAACACTCCTAAGTTCCCGACGTCGGACTTGTGCTTATACCCAAAATAGTTATTATAAAAGTTCAACTATGTAGACTATTGCACACATGTGTCACATGACTAACATCAACTAGTGATATTTAGGGATCCGATCAATTCTAACCAATGGAGTTAGAATTACGCGATAATTGTTCAAGTTGCTTTGATAATTGCACATATGCTTCTTTTTGATAATTGTGTACGTTTACTTTATATCATGTGATACATTTTTTATATGAAATAAAAATTCACCGTCGGCAAGATTCGAACCTCGGATATTCTCATTGCTAATCATGTACTCATGGATTTGGTGACAGCTGGCCCTGAGACACTTGGCCCTGCGACAACTCGCCTCGGACAACTGACCCTAGCGACAACTGGCCCTAGCGACAATTGGCCTTATGACTACTGGACTACTGGCCAGAAGCCAAATATTGCATTTCTATGAGAACTTTTACTTAAACCAAATTTTATGAGTAACCGGTAAATCCACCTCTTCGTGGAAGATCCACCTCTTTGCGGAAGATTTAACTTTACCTGAAGATTAATTTGTTTTTAATTGGTTTTCTAAAGAAATAGCAAAAACTAACACCAACCTAACGGCAGATCCACCTGTTCGTGGAAGATTCACCTCTTTGCGGAAGATTTAACTTTACCTGAAGATGTAACTTTACGTGAAGATTTATTTGTTTTTAATTGGTTTTCAAAAGAAATATCAAGAACTAACACTAACCTAACGGCAGATCCACCTCTTCGCGGAAGATCCACCTCTTTGCGGAAGATTTAACATTACCTGAAGATTTAACTTTACGTGAAGATTTATTTGTTTTTAATTAGTTTTCTAAAGAAATATCAAAAACTAACACTAACCTAACGGCAGATCCACCTCTTCGCGGAAGATCCACCTCTTTGCGGAAGATTTAACATTACCTGAAGATTTAACTTTACGTGAAGATTTATTTGTTTTTAATTGGTTTTCAAAAGAAATATCAGAAACTAACACTAACCTAACGGCAGATCTACTTCTTCGCGGAAGATTTAACTTTACGTGATGATTTAATTGTTTTTAATTGGTTTTCTAAAGAAATATCAAAAACTAACACTAACCTAACGGCAGATCTACTTCTTCGCGGAAGATTTAACTTTACGTGATGATTTAATTGTTTTTAATTGGTTTTCTAAAGAAATATCAAAAACTAACACTAACCTAACGGCAGATCCACTTCTTCGTGGAAGATCCACCTCTTTGCGGAAGATTTAACTTTACCTCAAGATTAATTTGTTTTTAATTGGTTTTCTAAAGAAATAGCAAAAACTAACACTAACCTAACGGCAGATCCACCTGTTCGTGGAAGATTCACCTCTTTGCGGAAGATTTAACTTTACCTGAAGATTTAACTTTACGTGAAGATTTATTTGTTTTTAATTGGTTTTCTAAAGAAATATCAAGAACTAACACTAACCTAACGGCAGATCCACCTCTTCGCGGAAGATCGACCTCTTTGCGGAAGATTTAACATTACCTGAAGATTTAACTTTACGTGAAGATTTATTTGTTTTTAATTAGTTTTCTAAAGAAATATCAAAAACTAACACTAACCTAACGGCAGATCCACCTCTTTGCGGAAGATCCACCTCTTTGCGGAAGATTTAACATTACCTGAAGATTTAACTTTACGTGAAGATTTATTTGTTTTTAATTGGTTTTCAAAAGAAATATCAGAAACTAACACTAACCTAACGGCAGATCTACTTCTTCGCGGAAGATCCACCTCTTTGCGGAAGATTTAACTTTACCTGAAGATTAATTTGTTTTTAATTGGTTTTCTAAAGTAATATCAAAAACTAACACTAACCTAACGGCAGATCCACCTCTTCTCGGAAGATCCACCTTTATTTATTTAACCAGATGCCAAATATTATATTTCTGTGAGAACTTTTACTAAAACCAAATTTTATGAGTTACCGGTAAATAATATGAAGTTAATTTGCATCTTTAAATTTTAAGGTGTTAAGTCGCAAAAAAAACGCAAAACGCAATAATCAAGTTATAATAATCAAGAGGCAAAGTAGATTACTTTCCGATACTCACAATATATAATATTCTGCAAATTGATACAGACTGAGGCCAGTAGTCACAAGGCCAGTTGTCGCTAGGGCCAGTTGTCGCAAGGGCCAGTTGTCGCCAGGGCCAGTTATCGCCAGGGCCAGTTGTCGCCAGGGCCAGTTGTCGCTAGGGCCAGTTGTCCGAGGCGAGTTGTCGCAGGGCCAAGTGTCGCAGGGCCAGCTGTCGGTACACGGTACTGATTTACTATCACCATTTCGCCACAGCGGGTGACATACAAAGTAATGCTTTAAATTGTCAAATCTGCTACACAATAACCATAGAAACACTACTTCAATTATATTTAACCTCCAAATTCCAATGTGTGCAATAGTCTTACCGAATTTATTACGTGCATTATATTGATTATCGTCCAATTTAACTACTTTGCTATATTCAAACTTTGTTGTCATTAGTAAATGTCCTCATGCTTCGCATTCGGACATTTACTTGACAACAAAGTTTTCATAGCAACGTAGTCAAATTGTTACCGATAATCAAAAATGCACTTAATATATTATATGTGATAATTAAGCGTCAAAACTAAAATATTGTTCCAGCCAATATTTTGCTAGAACAATTCTTCAATTTCAATCACATCTATGATTTCAATGTACCTGAAATGAAGATTAAAACCCAAATAGTTTAGAGATAGGGCTTTCCAAAAACCGCTTATTCATTCAATAACAACTGGTAATATTAGTAAAATTAAATTTTTGTGAATACAGGCGTGATTAATTTAAATTATAGGACTATCTTGGGAATAATTCGGTGCAAGTTAGATTTGGTCACTATATTGGATAGACTGGGTGAGAAAAGACATTTCTGTAAATAATCGTGAATATTTCGGTTTGGCTTCACTTTAGAGCAAAATATTAAATAACCAAAAATAAATAAAACTAAATTCTCTATAAAAAAACATCTTATTTTTTCTTGTAAAGCGATAGGTTGCAGAGTTACAGACATCAGAGTGTACGGAATATGTTCACCATCACTTATTAGTTTTATGGAAGAGCACGTAAAACGGCACCCGGATTTTAAAAATTCCCTATAGATATTCGAAAAGCCGAAGGTTTATAATGTAGAAATATAAAAAACTTTGCGGAGTATTCAGGTTTACCCCTCAAATCAACCCTGAAATTTGATTAAAAGTTGTTAAATTTGAAGAGTTCAACCAATTAGAAGCTTGCATTTGATTTTCTGCGGATTACGTAGCGCAATTGGAGCCCCTGTTTCATTGCCTTTTGTAAATGCTCTTTTTTAGGGGTAAACTTGAATATTCTGCTTTTTACTTTGTTTATTTCTACTATATAAACCTTCAGCTTTTCCGAATATCTATAACGAATTTTTAACATCCGAGGGCCATTTTACGTGCTACTCCTTTAATTTCATTACTTGATATTTTGCGTGTCTCCATCACTGTCAAACCATAATTTTGGTTTGTAAATTAAATAAGCGTGAGCATAAGATTTACTATCTGCATTAAAGTCTATACTTTTTTTGTAAAAGGTTGTATTATTGATATAAGAAAAATTTTCAGGATTAGAATTCAAGTGCTGATGCGAATGTCGGTGGGCTCAGTTAGCATTATTTAAGCGTATCAATGTCAAAAATATTTTTTAAATTTAGGTTTTCCTTTTCCTTAGTTCACATATTTACTATGCACGCAACGAAAGAAAAGCTTTCTTAGGAATGTATGTTGTGTCTATTTTGTAGAAACTGAAATTAATCGCAGTGCCGGAGTTGACAACTAAAAAAAATATTTGTGAACCAAAATTTCAAACTTTGCACGATGTTTGCAAGAAATTTGAAAATGACTCTGAAATGTGCGGGTAATTAAAATAATTGCTAACAATTACAGGCGTTTACAATACCTTGTAGACTACGTGCCAAAGCTCAAAAGTTATACAAAGCGCGACGGAGGACCCAAGAGGGCGAAATACATACATATGAAATGCTACGTAAAAACATTAGCTTAGCGCGAAAATTTAAAAAATGTAAATAAGGCTAAAATAGCCTTAAAGAAGGCTAATTGTTATTTATATTATGAAATAATACTAATACCATTTAATAATAAAACGCAAAATTTGTGTAAAACTGTCAAAACGAAAGCAAAAATTTTAACGAATGTTTTCTATGGGCTTTTTAGTATTTGGACTCGTTTTCGTTATTGCGCCGATGACAGTATAACTTTTGACCTTTGGCAGGAGCTCTACACCTCTCCTTTGCCTCTGAGATTTTCTTTCATTGTTAAAACTTTTGTTTTACCTTTTTATAGGGATCCCAAAACATTTTTAACCTGAGGCTGCTTGTCTCAAATACTTTTGATGTATTTTTTATGTCATTTATTTATAATATGAAACCGAGATTATTTATGAACATTTTCAAAAATGTCCTTTTTCATGTTGTGTTTCCAATATGGTGGTCAAATCAGGAGTGGACAAACCATATAAAATTGGTGCATTCTTTTAGAAATCTAAATAATAATAAAATTGAAGGGCTTGTATCACAAACAACCAATATCAAAAAATTAAGCTTTTCAGTAGAATGTAAAAATCTTGCAAGTTCATTATTTGTAAAATTTAAAAAAGTGCATATTATTGGCCTATATTTCCTTGATTATGAAATTAAAATTATTATGATGTATTATGATATTAGATCAATGAATGGTACGCAAACTATGTGCCAACTTCCCAGAGTTGGTTCCCACGGGTTTCGCCAAGGAAGTGAAACACTAAAGATATAAATATATGGCATTGTCCGATATTGCGGAGCATCTCAACAATCTTCCGTCCTTCATTAAAAAAAATGAATAGCTAGGTTCAAAGTTCTTCTGCAGATTTTGAAAATTTAATAGAAATTATTTAGTTCAGATAGCAACCAAATCAAAAATTTTACCTCGTTACTTTTTGGAGGGAATAAAAATGAAACACCAAAATCAACTTGGCGGAGTTACGAGCATAAAAATCCAATTGTCTTTTATAAAAAAAACTCTAAATTCTGTTGTTCCCTAACGCACTTTTGATTCGTTATCTTTTTAGTTATCAACCTAAAAAAGGTTCCAGTGCAGCCTTAGGTCGCACAACCATGGAAATCACACATTGGAAGCTAGTTATCGATTTTTTTGTAATAAATTATCCCTTATAACATAATTAAAATTCTGTTACTCCATAACGCACTTCGAAATTTTTGTTAATTTTTTTAATTAGCAATCGAAAGAAGTTCCAGTGCGGCCTTCAGGCCGCACAACCATGAAAATCACACGCTGGAAGCTAGTTATCTATTTTTTAGTTAGTATAAATTGTCTTTTATAAAATAGTCTAAGTTATGTTGTTCGTTATCGCAATTAAGATTCGTTAATGCTTTAATTATCAACCTTTAGGCTGTAAAACCATGGAAATCACACACTGGAGGCTAGTTGTATTTACAATGAAAAAAAATCTCCATAATAACAATGAACTCCAAGAATTCATAGATTATTCATGGATTTTATAAATCTTATGTAGTAAATACAATGCATTAATTCATATATCTAATGAATTTTTTCGTTAATATTATAAAAGTTATATAAATAAATACAGTGAATTTTAATTGATAGATTGAAATTAATTGATTTAATGTTTATGGCGTCTTTGGTTCACTATATGAAATCAATATTCATTAATATTTTTGTAATAATCCTAGAAACGGTCTAACGCAGCTTTTAACCTTCTAAATAATTGGTAAATATTAAGCCAAAGATAAACAAAACAGTAGACAATTTAATTCGCCTCATTAAAAACTACATAATTACTTGCGTATTTCAAGAGAAATATAGATATTCTTGTAACTCCAAGGTTTCCACAAAATTTTAAATATTGAGACAGGGTTGTGCGACCAAAAATGTTTGTAAATTGCTATTCTTAACATTATTCTATGTTAAAAGACCTGCTTTCAATTGGGGCACGGACATTTATGTCTTTGTATTATGTGCCACTGTATTACAGACCTTCGGCCACAAAACACAAACCGACAACACCAAAAATGAGGTTTTTTAAAAATTAACATTGGTTGGTTTTGATATATACCCTTCAATTTAATGTAGACTTTCTGCAATTATAACACAGTTTAACAAACCAATCCAAAACAAACATTTTTATGACTATTCGTGAATATCTCAGTGTCATGGAAATCGATTAAATGGCTTAAATGCATCTTTTAAGAATATTTTGTTAGGGCGCAAAATATCAAATAATGAAATTAAATATTGTCACGACCGTATCGTGCAGGATCTTAGTTATTTAAATTAAATTCATTTAGACTATAAAATATTTATTTAAACCTCAAAATATTGCCCTGATTAGCTACTGTATTTATTTAATTTGTATAGCGGGGGAAAAAAATGTACGGTACTTTTTTTAACTGCCTCGGCCAGCATGAAATGATGAGACTCTTTTTTATGGGCGTAACAAGGGTTCGATAAAAGCACTTTTCATTGGGTTACGGATTATTCGTAACACATCAATCATTGAAAAATAACGAATTGATTTTGTACCACAATATTGACTTATACCTTAAGCTGTAAATTAAAAATGAAACAATATCAAATAAAATCTTTCCAATAGAAAAAACCTGTTCATTTATTATACCAAAACAAATTATATGTGAAACAAATCATGTACATTTAAACAAATTAAGTTTACATTCAATTCAAACTAAAATAACGTCCCCTCCCTAGTTATTCGCACTAATAAAAACCGTATTTTAAATGTTTATCGATTGTTTAAAAATTTAAAAAAAAAACTACATGTGCACAGTCTAGCTTACCGGCTTTTTCAGTCGACGAACGACCAAAACTTGATGTATTGGACTCCTTTGCTTTTCTTCGTTGAATGAACCATAAAAACCATCGGCAACCAAACTTTTCATTACCAAATTTTTGTGTGTTCATAATTAACAAAAATATTCAAAAATATAATTTCCATCATGCAAATCTTCTCCATTCAAAATCAAACAGCACGTCTTCACGTTATGACAGACAGTTTACCAATTCCAAATCAATTACTAAATATATTCCATTCTTCCGCTTTTTCGGACACTAAGGAATTCCATTAACAAATCATACAAAACTACGTGTTTGCTTCTCCATGAACATGAAGCCAAAATCTATCAAAATCAATTATTTAAATAATACGCCCTCACGCTCCGATGGACACACCGTGAGTCTCTTATCCTCATCTCCCCTTTCCAAAATTTCTGGGCAGGCGTGCTTCACCAATTTTTCCAAACTTGTCAGCACCATGTCTGTCTTTTTCTCGTGGCCTTCACTTTCATTATCACACATTTTTAATTATACACGTTACCTAACTTAACAATCTTTTAGTTACTCAATTTGTTTACCAACTAACTGAACATTTTCACAAATACTTAAACTTTATCTTTACATTTTACAATGGATTGATTCTTTTTTTAGGAGATTTAATTCAGTTTGTCAGAGTTGATCAAACAGCATTCAAAATAATCGTATTTGTCGACTTAAGAGTGCATGTATACCCCGAAATATAGGTTGTTTTAGTGCCGTAACATTAACATGATAAAATCAAAACTATATTACTTTTTAATATAATTTTTAAATATTTCAATTAATAAATGTTCAGACTAAGGTTTAACGAGTTTAAATTTCAATTTTAAATAGATATTAATATAGTAAACTTAATGTAATGTAATTAAAATTTGATGTTTTTTGTAGCCATTATATATTTATATTTCTAAGTTATGTAACCGTTATCAAAAAATTTTGAAGCTTTCCACCTTAGAAAAACATGTATACTAGTGATTGCACCTTGGTTTATTTCAATATTTATCTTACTTACATAATAATTATGTGATTGTTGAAAGTCTATTTTCATATAAAAATACAGAAAAATTAATATTTTCGTTGGAATAAATTCTTTTTTTAAATTTCCCATCAATTAGTTAGCCAATCACTTTATTGGGCGTATATCAGAAAGAAGTTCCACAAAATATTCTAAAATTTACTACCGATGACCAGCGACCCTGCACATGCACTCTTAAGTACACTTCAATAGTCGTTTCTTAAACTTCGTCCCTTAAAAACAATCGGTGTGTTCACTACCCAATCGAGCGCCCTTTGCAACACCGCAATATATAATTATATACAACTTAAAACTGTTACTTACAACTAGGTCTTCCATATGTACATAATTATTAAGGGTTGTAGTCTTCTTGGCGGGATCATCGTGGTTTCGCGTCTCTGCAATTCACTTTTCTAACTGGTCTCATTTATTAATTTACTTCCCAAGAAGACTTTTCAATAACCCTCCACTTATTACTATATAATTTGCAATCAATCTATTTTCTACAGGATTATCGCACTCTCGGCCAGTTAATCATAATCATATCCGGGGTAATCGCTTTATACCAATAATGTCAATTTATCACTTTAGCATAGACATTAAGGCGACTCGTGTATAAATTTTTTAAACTTGTAATAATATAAGGGAATGACAAATATATGCTTCGGGCTTTGATTGCTGTAACTTTGGATCCAATCGATTAACACGAAAACTTATTTAATTTGAATTATTTAATATTTTGATGACAAGAAAACCCAAATATTCATACAAGTTTCCCTTTTCGCATGGTTTTTCCAATGCGGCGTTCAAATCCGAGATTTCTTAATCATCAACGAGGCGGGGTGGGGGGGGGGCAATTTCCAAAGATATCAAGATTTCACAGTTCAACTCTGAAAGCAAGATTTACTTAGTGGACTCGAGATGTCAAAATAATGCTCGGACTGACTAATAATATAATATATTTATTATAAAAGGTTGGGGTGTGAAGTTAATATAATATTATCATTAACATGACCAGAGAGTGAACCTCAAAAATGTTCATATTTAATTATTGTTTAATTGAAGCGCACCTAAAAGCATGTGCATGCCGTTTGTTACGTATATGTTTGGCATGTAATAGCCAAACCCACATACATTAGTATAACATAGAATTGCAAAACAATGGTCATGACTAATGCCGATGTAATAATTTATTCGAAATTTAGTAGCTGCGTCATTACTTGATTATTAGTACAAACACGATAAATTTGTTATAATTTGATGGAAAATTGCACTTACAACAGGTAAGCAAATAATTACCCAGAAAAGAGTGCGTCTTCCTGTGAAAAGAGTACCTCTTCCGGTTAATTGACATGCCCTTTGTTTATATAATAAATTTTACA
The DNA here is from genome assembly GCA_932274525.1 of Podabrus alpinus. Classification (NCBI taxonomy): domain Eukaryota; kingdom Metazoa; phylum Arthropoda; class Insecta; order Coleoptera; family Cantharidae; genus Podabrus; species Podabrus alpinus. Next base: position 85,713,189 of record OW026454.1, on the reverse strand, counting down.
TTAGGCTTAAGTAGTGGGTACCTAATTGTTTGCGAAATTATTGCAGCAAATATAACACGACCTCGTTATTTTTAAATCGATAATAAGCTGCATTATATAAATAATATTACTCGTTGCATTTGAACAATTCTGCTCAATTAAGCTATCGATCTAAAAATTAGGTCCTTTATGTTACTATTGAGAGTTTCGTACAATTATAAGAACAGCAACCCTTACGCAGAAGAGTTCACTTTCTGAAATACGAATTGGGCTTCCGGTTTACTACATATAGTATCGCGTTCATGGCAGCGACGTAGTTATTGGTAGTATTTACTATCTTATTCTTTGGTAATTTTAATTTTGAATTACCTACCAATTATAGCATGCCCATTGAAAAGATTAATAACAAAAATAAATTATTATTTCGTAATCATTTAATACTTAAAATTATATAGTTGGTATTATTAGTTTACATATCAAGGAAGTTCACTCATTGCACCGTCGGTCGCGTCGTCAGTTACTCTGTCGAATACACATGTTGCAATATCTACATACATATTATAACATGTAACTTCAAACTAATTCATTTTGTGTTGCTCTATACTGCTCTAAGCTTTTACTAACTTTTTCAAAAAGGTTCTGGTGGTTTTATTAATGTACGAATATTGTAGAAAACACAAATTATATGTTAAGACACAAACTTTGTTATAAATTTAAGTACCTAGGTACATAATTTACTTTTGTATATTACAAAGAAAATTGGAGCGGTAGTACACTTACCAGCAAGGATGTTTATTTTCTAAACACCGTAGAAAAACTATTTACTGTATAGATAAAATTTTATACCAGCTGTAGGCATCGAACAACCCCTGAAACATTCGTAGGTAACAAAAAAAATCAAAAATAGAAAGAAAGTTGCTGTACAAGGAAGCTTCTTTTTCTACTTTTATTAAGAAGTCTCCCTCTTAATATAGATCCAGGACCTGTTCTTCACTAATTTTTGCAATTAGTTCTGTGAGCATTTTTGTTTATACATCTCAGGTAGCTTTCTAGGCTTGCCTTTCGATGTGCCTGACCCTGTTTTTTATTTATTTATTTATTTAAAGATTTAGACACACTCCTAACAGTAAAAACTAATTACAAGGAGTGTGTATACAAATGTATATACATATATATGCAAATGGTATTAATACGCCTCCGAGAAGTACACCAGCGCATCTCGTTAGACTCCGATTTTACTAGTTCAACTCCGAAACCGGAGTCGAAAACGTTTCCCCATTAAAAATTGAAATTATGGTGTTCCACATCGCCTGGATTACCGTGACCAACTTTACGCTGGAGTCCAAATGGTACTATACACGTATACATTTATACAACGTAGTGTACGAAAAATCCGCTAGGTTCGCTACCGTTTTAAACAATTATAAGAGAATATGTTTGCCGGTTGCTTGTGCCTCCACACGCCTGTAGATCACTTAGGCCTCCGATTTTTTAAATACTTTGGCAACAGCGCTTTATACTATTCTTAGTTAGTAGTGGGCGACTTACACAAACAAAATCGTTTGCATTTATGCATTTTCTACTGTTGGCACATTTTTTTTATAGCAATGGCTTTTATAATTTATTAACAGCAAAAGTGTACTATTAAAACTTGTTCTTTAATTAAAAAATGTAAACAATGTTAAAATTTTAATCAAATATTTCGAAAATTATCTTATAATTAATTGATAAAATAGATTATTGCATAGCAGCTTTCGAGACCAAAATGTAAAAAACTGACGTATTTTTATCAAATTTATTAGAAATATAATATCATAAAAAAATTCAATTACTATTAATACACGTAAGTTTTTATTTTAACCCAGTCTTAATTTTCGAGTGGTGAAAAAAGTTAAATAGTACTATACAAATTAAAATCAAAAAGTTCACAACAATAATACCCGAACGAGTTTAGCTCCGAGCAATACATATACAAACTAATTATTTTAATTAATACTCTACTCGAAAGCAATTCAATATTTTATTACGGACCTGTAAAAACTATTTCCATACAGAAATGTTTAATTTGCTTGGACTATTAATTTATACTACGCAATGAATCAAATAAAATAATGATTAGTATGTACTGATCAGCACGCTGAAATCTGCACTATTATAATAAAGCCAAAGTTTGCACTGTTGTCCATGTATGATAAAATTTTAATTGGTTGTTCCTTAAGATTTTAGGCAAACATAAGCTAATCTTTGTTTCTAATAAAATTCACATATTGGTGGTCTTTAGACACGCCCTTTTTAAAAGTGGAATTTTTTTTTGACATTTACCCCCACTTAAAGAGTTTTTACTAACGTCTAGAATAAATTCTTCATATTTGGTATATCAATAGGTAACATAAAACAATTTTATAAAAATAAATTTTTCCCCCTCCACCACAAAATTTTGGACTAAAGACACTCAGAAATTTAAAAAATATATATATCTGATTCCCCCTAATCATCTAAATGAATAATACGAAAAAACATTTTTAAAATTATCCGCACAAAAAAAGTTTTTTTTGGAACTTCATCGATCATCACCAAAATTGATATCTGATTCCCCCTAATCATCTAAATGAATAATACGAAAAAAAATTTGTTAAATTATACGCACAAAAAAAGTTTTTTTTTTAACTTCATCGATCATCACCAAAATTGATATCTGATTTCCCCTAATCATCTAAATGAATAATACGAAAAAAAATTTTAAAATTATTAGTAAATACATCCGAAACTGTCAGGATTCGATATTACTACTTTTAATGTAAATTTTTTGGTTTTTTCATAATTTGTTTAATTATTTCGAATAATTTATATTTGAATAAACAATTCTCTGAGTGGCATAAAAATTAAATTCGGGCAGGACAACGTCTGCCGGGTCAGCTAGTAATTAAATAAAACGCATACGATTTTTCGTCATTTAGCCAACGTCGTCAACTATTTTTTAGATTTAATGATATTATTCTTATTATCGCACCGTATTAACTACCCACATAATATAAAATAAAGACATTGAAAGCTATAATTTCAAGCATAAATCATTAGTAGTTTTTAAAACGTTTTTATTAACTCTTTTTTGTTTCTGTTCGGGGGGAATTTTGAAATCGATTTTAAACTAACTTTCTGATGAGTAGTCCGGTCAAATTAGACCAAAAAATAGGAGTGAGGTTGCAATAATTCGCAGCCAGCTGAAAATTGGTAGGATTGTTCAAAACACCATCATAAATAAAATCTAAAAAGTCCTCATCGATCCGACACCTGGAAAAAAATTTATTCGGGGTCAAAGGTCACTAAAACGGGTTTTTCGCGATTTTCAGCAAAACGGTAAGTTTTATCATAAAATTATCCCATTCAAAAATTGTAGATCAGATAATTATCTATAAAAAATGTCTAAATACTTTTTTTCTTAAGAGCCACCGTTTTCGAGATATAACGATTCGAAAAGTTGAAAGAGTTGTAATCGTCATAATATGGGGTCCGTTACTTTGGCCCCCCCCCCGGTTAATATTTTTACACCAAAAGCAAGCACTGGGATCCTTAGAGCTAGCACCAGCTAGCACCCAAATATGAAAGCTGGCACCATTACAGTTTTTTCACAAATCTACTTTGAAACCGGGGGGGGGGCAAAGTAAAGCTAGCCCCCCCGGTTAATATTTTTACCCAAAAACCTAGCACTGGGATCCTTAGAGTTAGCACCAGCTAGCACCCAAATATGAAAGCTAGCACCATTACAGTATTTTCAAAAATCGACTTTGAAACCGGGGGGGGGGGGGGCAAAGTAACGCTAGCCCCCCCGGTTAATATTTTTACCCATAAACCTAGCACTGGGATACTTAGAGCTAGCACCCAAATATGAAAGCTGGCACCATTATAGTTTTTCCACAAATTCATTTTATTTATTTGCACCTAAATGACGATTACAACTCTTTCAACTTTTCGAATCGTTATATCTCAAAAACGGTGACTCTTAGGAAAAAAAGTAATTAGACATTTTTTATAGATAATTATCTGATCTACAATTTTTGAATGGGATAATTTTATAATAAAACCTACCGTTTTGCTGAAAATCGCGAAAAACCCGTTTTAGTGACCTTTGACCCCGAATAAATTTTTTTCCAGGTTTCGGATCGATGAGGACATTTTAGATTTCATTTATGATGGTGTTTTGAACAATCCTACCAATTTTCAGCTGGGTGCGAATTATTGCAACCTCGGATGTCTAAATTGACCGGACTAGAGCTACAAATTAGTTATAGTGGAGCGGATACTAGCATAAAAGACGCTTAGTTTAGGAGTAACCCAATCTTGGCGTAGAACTAATTGAGTGATACCTTAAAATGTCCGCATTGAAGTACTGGATATAAATCCAAAGTTACGACATCGGCCTTTTGGACTGACAAAAGTTATAGGCCAAAAACTAAAAAAATAAAAAAATTTCAAATAAGTTTAAGCTACTCTTTATCGCGCTCGCGATTTAAAACCATTATACGTACTGAGATGATTTTAACACTATTATTTAGTATAAAATGTCTACTTTCCAACCATATATAAAAATATATATTAATTCAATTCTAATCAACCCCAATTTAACATTATATAGGCAGCGGGTAATTCGCGTCAAATTTATTCGGTTAAAATGAAAAGTTTTTCTTTAATAATATTCTTTTGAGATCGAAATCTAAAAATTCCTACACGTGACAAACAGCGGAATTTTATAGGGAATATTTCATACGCTTACATGATATACTTATTTTCATAAATAAGAACAGGGGAGGTCAAAAACTAAATCACTACAACCTATTCTGCCTACCTTCGTTTCACCGCACTACCCGCCGAGATCCCTATAAATAGACGGGCGGATGAACACCAAAAATGTTCAATAACCCAATGTTGGCGTAGAACTAATTAAGTGATACCTTAAAATGTCCGCATTGAAGTACTGGATATAAATCTAAAGTTACGACATCGGCCGTTTGGACTGAAAAAAGTTATAGGCCAAAAACTAAAAAATTTCAAATAAGTTGAAGCTATTTTTTATCGTGCTTGTAATTGAAAACCACTACCGTTACTGAGATAATTTTAACACTATTATTTAGTATAAAATGTCTACTTTCCAACCATATATAAAAATATATATCAATTCAATTCTAATCAACCCCAATTTAACATTATCTAGGCAACGGGTTATTCGCGTGAAATTTATTCGGTTAAAATGAAAAGTTTTTCTTTAATAATATTCTTTTGAGATCGAAATCTAAAAATTCCTACACGTGACAAACAGCGGAATTTTATAAGGAATATTTCATACGCTTACATTATATACTTATTTTAATAAATAAGAACAGGGCAGGTCAAAAACTAAATCACCACAACCTATTCTGCCTGCTTTCGTTTCTCCGCACCGCCCGCCGAGATCCCAACAAGGTGCGTATTTGTTTCGACTTCATTCATAAGTTTTGCTTGCAAACACATTTTATTTTTATAGTAAACATTCCATGAAACTTGTAATATTAAAATTAACTTTAAAAATTAACCCCTTAAACTAACAACAAATAAAATTATTTTTCATGACGTTTCAGGCATGTTTATTTATTGTTATAGTCAGATATCTTTAATAGTTAAAAAATCATATATTTTAAGGAAACTTACAATAGTGCATTATAAAATGTATTTATTTAGTTCTTTTATAATATTTATAATTAAAACTTAGCATCATGGTCACCACTGCACTATTGTAAGTTTAAGGAACTATTGTAAGTACTATTGTAAGTTTAAGGAAACTTACCATGGCAGTGGTGACCATGATGCTAATTTTTAATTATAAATATTATAAAAGAACTAAATAAATACATTTTATAATGCACTATTGTAAGTTTCCTTAAAATATATGATTTTTTAACTATTAAAGATATCTGACTATAACAATAAATAAACATGCCTGAAACGTCATGAAAAATAATTTTATTTGTTGTTAGTTTAAGGGGTTAATTTTTAAAGTTAATTTTAATATTACAAGTTTCATGGAATGTTTACTATAAAAATAAAATGTGTTTGCAAGCAAAACTTATGAATGAAGTCGAAACAAATACGCACCTTGTTGGGATCTCGGCGGGCGGTGCGGAGAAACGAAAGCAGGCAGAATAGGTTGTGGTGATTTAGTTTTTGACCTGCCCTGTTCTTATTTATTAAAATAAGTATATAATGTAAGCGTATGAAATATTCCTTATAAAATTCCGCTGTTTGTCACGTGTAGGAATTTTTAGATTTCGATCTCAAAAGAATATTATTAAAGAAAAACTTTTCATTTTAACCGAATAAATTTCACGCGAATAACCCGTTGCCTAGATAATGTTAAATTGGGGTTGATTAGAATTGAATTGATATATATTTTTATATATGGTTGGAAAGTAGACATTTTATACTAAATAATAGTGTTAAAATTATCTCAGTAACGGTAGTGGTTTTCAATTACAAGCACGATAAAAAATAGCTTCAACTTATTTGAAATTTTTTAGTTTTTGGCCTATAACTTTTTTCAGTCCAAACGGCCGATGTCGTAACTTTAGATTTATATCCAGTACTTCAATGCGGACATTTTAAGGTATCACTTAATTAGTCTACGCCAACATTGGGTTATTGAACATTTTTGGTGTTCATCCGCCCGTCTATTTATAGGGATCTCGGCGGGTAGTGCGGTGAAACGAAGGTAGGCAGAATAGGTTGTAGTGATTTAGTTTTTGACCTCCCCTGTTCTTATTTATGAAAATAAGTATATCATGTAAGCGTATGAAATATTCCCTATAAAATTCCGCTGTTTGTCACGTGTAGGAATTTTTAGATTTCGATCTCAAAAGAATATTATTAAAGAAAAACTTTTCATTTTAACCGAATAAATTTGACGCGAATTACCCGCTGCCTATATAATGTTAAATTGGGGTTGATTAGAATTGAATTAATATATATTTTTATATATGGTTGGAAAGTAGACATTTTATACTAAATAATAGTGTTAAAATCATCTCAGTACGTATAATGGTTTTAAATCGCGAGCGCGATAAAGAGTAGCTTAAACTTATTTGAAATTTTTTTATTTTTTTAGTTTTTGGCCTATAACTTTTGTCAGTCCAAAAGGCCGATGTCGTAACTTTGGATTTATATCCAGTACTTCAATGCGGACATTTTAAGGTATCACTCAATTAGTTCTACGCCAAGATTGGGTTAGTGAACGTTTTTGGTGTTCATCCGCTCGTCTATTAGTAGTAGGCGACTTACACAAACAAAATCGTAAATTTGCATTTATGCATTTTATACTATTGGCAAGTTTTTTTTATATCCATGGCTTTTATAATTTATTAACAGCAAAAGTGTACTATTAAAACTTGTTCTTTAATTAATAAATGTAAACAATGTTAAAATTTTAATCAAATATTTCGAAAATTATCTTATAATTAATTGATAAAATAGATTATTGCATAGCAGCTTTCGAGACCAAAATGTAAAAAAAACTGACGTATTTTTATCAAATTTATTAGAAACATAATATCATAAAAAAATTCAATTACTATTATTACTATTAGGTACGTAAAAAAATTACAATTCATAAAAATTCAATTATTTTTGTGCATGTTATACACGTAAGTTTTTATTTTAACCCAGTCTTAATTTTCGAGTGGTGAAAAAAAAAGTTAAATAGTACTATACAAATTAAAATCAAAAAGTTCACAACAAATACCCGAATGAGTTTAGCTCCGAGCAATACATATACAAACTAATTATTTTAATTAATACTCTACTCGAAAGCAATTCAATATTTTATTACGGACCTGTAAAAACTATTTCCATACAGAAATGTTTAATTTGCTTGGACTATTAATTTATACTACGCAATGAATCAAATAAAATAATGATTGTAATGATTAGTATGTACTGATCAGCACGCTGAAATCTGCACTATTATAATAAAGCCAAAGTTTGCACTGTTGTCCATGTATGATAAAATTTTAATTGGTTGTTCCTTAAGATTTTAGGCGAACATAAGCTAATAATTAAACGCGCAACCTTATGCAAATTAATGTAATACAAACTCATCGCGACAACTAGATGGCGCTACTCGATGTTTTCAATTTAGACCGTGACATTTTTGCGTGAGATCTCGCGGTCATTCTATTGCAGCACTCTGTTGCGTTCGTATATGTTGTCAACGTACCGTGGACGGTAGAGTTAATAAGAAACATGATAGTTGCATGATAAGATGTGGTGCACAATTACCTTTTATCTGTTTTAAAAATACTTGCATAAAAGTAACCTTCCTACATTTGAAAGAAATTATATTTATTCCTATTTGTTATTTAAGCACTTTATTGAATAAAATTTACATGTGTAATATTTTCTTTAGAAGATAATAATATAATACTCAAAAAAATTAATTAAATATTCGAAATACATGGAATCATGGAAATACTAAAAAGTACCAAATAATACAAAACAAAATAAGACACGTTGTTAAATAGGCACTAAATCATTATTTAAACTAAACCTCAAAACAAAAATTTCGTTTTAACATAATTTTATGTAAAATATTGCGTTATGAAAGCGGTATTGTACTACAGAAATTAATAGAAAAATTAATGTTTCAATTGCAAATTTATAAAATACATTATACAAAAAGTCCATATTGGGTCATTCCATCTCAAATCAACTGAAGAATTTACCTGACCCCCACCAAATTTGACGAAAATTGGTACACACCATCTTAGTAAGAAATAAAAAATACAAATTTAAGGATTTGTCCAAAAAGGCATTCGTTTCGTTGTTTTGGTCGTTCAAAATGTCAAAAAGTTGGTGTGTAGACTTGTAGGAAAACGGCTGTAACTTCGTCCACGGTGGTCTAAATTTAAAAATAAAAAAATGTTCTGTAAAGGTAAATGAACTTTCTATCCAAATATTCAATCACATTTTAATTTTTCAACCCCTAACTGGATTAATTTTATAATATTAACCCTATTTCAACCCCTATTTAAAAAACGATTCTTTTTTTTTTGTTTATTTTTTTACTGTTTGTTTGTGCAATTTTGCTGAGTATGTGTGCCAAATTTTATCATGGGATCTGCATGGGTTCGGTTGCTAAAAATAAATTAAAAATATGGAATGCAAAATTGAATTTTACAAAATAATGTTTGGCAGTATAAATATACAGGGTGTCCCCGTGACCGTGGAGAACCTTTAAGGTGGTGATAAAGGACACTTTTCTAAGACAAATTTTCAAGTAAAATTTTTGCCCAAGTCCAAACCCTTGGGTGGTACCTCCCTTTAAAGCAATTTTTTGAATTTCTGATTTAAAACGGCCATAGCTCCGATATTATTAATTTTTTAAGGTTAATGGATTAGAACTTTTTTAAAGATCATTCGCTTGTCTACAAAGTAGGTTATAACCACTTATCATCTAGAATCAACGGATTTCGAGTTATAAATTAAATTAAGGGAAAAAATGTTTAAAAAATTCAGGTTTTTATTTTTTTAATTTCTTGTGAACCCCGTATCTCTTAAACGAAACGTCTAAGAGAAAAACTAACTGCTCAAACCGGATAGGGAATTTAACGGGCTACAACTTTCGTCAAATAAATTTTTTTGGGCAACCAACCGTTTTCACAGAAACTCTGAAAATAATGAACAAGGTGTAGGTAAAAAATTATAAATTCACATAATTACGAGTAGTACTAAAAATCTCAATTTGATTTATAAATTTATAAATTATAAATTTTTTATAATTTAATTTATAAAGAAAAATAATTAAAAAAAAAAAATTATAAATTTATAAATCAAATTGAGATTTTTAGTAGGTACTACTCGTAATTATGTGAATTTATAATTTTTTACCTACACCTTGTTCATTATTTTCAGAGTTTCTGTGAAAACGGTTGGTTGCCCAAAAAAATTTATTTGACGAAAGTTGTAGCCCGTTAAATTCCCTATCCGGTTTGAGCAGTTAGTTTTTCTCTTAGACGTTTCGTTTAAGAGATACGGGGTTCACAAGAAATTAAAAAAATAAAAACCTGAATTTTTTAAACATTTTTTCCCTTAATTTAATTTATAACTCGAAATCCGTTGATTCTAGACGATAAGTAGTTATAACCTACTTTGTAGACAAGCGAATGATCTTTAAAAAAGTTCTAATCCATTAACCTTAAAAAATTAATAATATCGGAGCTATGGCCGTTTTAAATCAGAAATTCAAAAAATTGCTTTAAAGGGAGGTACCCCCCAAGGGTTTAGACTTGGGCAAAAATTTTACTTGAAAATTTGTCTTAGAAAAGTGTCCTTTATCACCACCTTAAAGGTTCTCCACGGTCACGGGGATACCCTGTATATTTATACTGCCAAACATTATTTTGTAAAATTCAATTTTGCATTCCATATTTTTAATTTATTTTTAGCAACCGAACCCTTGCAGATCCCATGATAAAATTTGGCACACATACTCAGCATAATTGCACAAACAAACAGTAAAAAAATAAACAAAAAAAAATCGTTTTTTAAATAGGGGTTGAAATAGGGTTAATATTATAAAATTAATCCAGTTAGGGGTTGAAAAATTAAAATGTGATTGAATATTTGGATAGAACGTTCATTTACCTTTACAGAACATTTTTAATTTTTAAATTTAGACCACCGTGGACGAAGTTACAGCCGTTTTCCTACAAGTCTACACACCAACTTTTTGACATTTTGAACGACCAAAACAACGAAACGAATGCCCTTTTGGACAAATCCTTAAATTTGTATTTTTTATTTCTTACTAAGATGGTGTGTACCAAGTTTCGTCAAATTTGGTGGGGGTCAGGTAAATTCTTCAGTCGATTTGAGATGGAATGACCCCTCACGTAAATTCTACTAGCAATTTGGTAATAATTTTTGAAAAATTATCGAAATCACAAAATAAGGAAATACTGCAATAAATTATAAAATGCAATGATCGATCTTCTATTTTTTAAATGCGCTAAGTTACTAATACTGCTTGAAGATAAAATCATTATTTTTCTGCTTGCAAAGTTAACATTTCAATAGTTTGTTATTATTTTTAAATTTCGGATTTATAAATTGACAAATTTTTCAAAATTTTATACTTTACATTGTAAAGAAAATATTGCAATGCATAATTTATTATATTATTTAAAGTGCATACATAACAGTAAAAAGGAATAAATACAATTTCTTTCAAATGTACGAATGTGCACTATTTTATTCTAGTAATTTAAAACAGTGATAACGGATAAGAGGTTGATAGAGTCGTCCGCTGTAATCACAGCGCGCTACCTGTCGATAGGATTAGTTTTAGGACGTGGGACGGCAGGGGAGTAAAGATGAAAGAGGATGGATTGTTGTTCGAGTAAGAGGGATGTACGATTCGCATTTTGTCGATGTCGTTGCGTCTCTTAACTAAATTCTTATACTCAATGATAAAACGCATACGATTATTCGTCATTTAGCTAACGTCGTCAACTATTTCAACAAGTTATCAGTTACAAGATAAAATTATGCTGCATTTCATTATTACTTAGTAAGGGGATTACCTACTGTAACCGATAAATTTTTTCGATTTTTTTTACATATTCTTATAGTTGGGAGTCTTGAAAATTTGTCCAAAAAATATTAAAGTAAAATTCATCAAATTACCAGAATTATAACGGATTTTCTGCAATGGTGTTTATTATTGAAACTTTTTAAATCATAATTACATTTTAAAAAGGAATTAATTTTTGTATTTTGTACTTTATACAAAATATACAAAAATAAACTTAACAAATGTAAGTTGTAGCTGTCTGTAATTTAAGAATCCAAAAAACAAAAAAAAGTTTAAAAATTGTTAAAAACCAACGTTTTAGTTGACATACAAAATCGAATGGATTGTGGAAAAGTAGCTTTAAAAGTTTGTTCTTACAAATTGCGACATTTCTCCCCGCGTCCGGGGTTGTTTACTAATTTAATACTATGTTTTTTTATAGATACAGCATCAGTTAGTATAGTACCTTAAACCAAAATTGGTTTTATTATCTATTTAGAGTAATTTATTATACTAACTTTTATTTAGAATATTTTCAAAATAAACTATTTTTAGTAAAACCTGACAAAATAATACGATTTACAAAAATATGTTGATTCTTTAATAAAAAAAACGTTTTGATGGGAAAATTTCACTTAATTTTGAGCCCTTAAAATAATACACGCCTCTTTGTAAATAAAGACAGAATAAAAAAACTAGGTATTCATGCTCATACGTAAACATCGATGAGAAGGCCAAAATTTACGCAAACAAGAGAGACAGCGATGCCACGATACGGTCTGATCACCGACCGTGTTACTGTTCGAAAGAGGCGAGGACTGCCACAAAATAAGAAAGAAGTGCCGAACTTGACTTCTTGGAAGTCGAAGAATATATTCTGTATGGCCCTCGTACACTAGATTAAGGTTAGGTTACGAAAATCATCCATTATCCACCTCGTTACTACACGAGAAAGTTGAAAACGATTTATTTCAAAACTACATTTTTAAAGTCGGGTGTACATTTTCCAAAGAAACTGCTCGGCGGATTGACTTGATTTTATTTTAGGCATTTAGAGTACATTTCAGGCTATGGTCGGAACCTCAAATATTCAAAATATATTTAAAATTGCCATTTTCCGGGCTGTGATATTTTGTTGTAAAACTCAAAATTTGTTTTGAAATCATCGCCATTTTTTCATTTACATTTTCAAGGTTCCGACCATAGCCACATTCATAGAGAACAAAATTTAAAAAAATTTGTTAATTTCGGATAATTACTTTGGTCAGAAACATTACACCCGATTGGACAGTCATTTCGAAACATTAATTACGCATTGATCTGTTACTTGTATCATTTTCAATAACAAGCTTTGCAAAAATTTTAGGTGTTACTTTAAATATGAATAAATAAGAATCCTAAATTTCGGCTCAATAGCTTTAACAGTTTTCTCAAATTTAATTCCTAAAAATCAGTTTGAAAACGACTGTTCACAGTAGGTAACCCCTTTAACTACATTGCTACTTTATGTTACAAGTGTTTTCGTTGCTTAATTGTGGCAATAAATTAAAATTTTTATGAAAGAAAAGTTAAATATACTATACAACTTGAAATGAAAAAGTGCACAAACAGAAATAACCGTACTTGTTTAGCTCCGAGCAATATATGTACAAACTAATTACTATTTTAAGAAATACTCTACTCTAAAGCAATTCAATTTTTTATTACGGCATCCTGTAAAAACTATTTCCATACAGAAATGTTTAATTTGCTTGGACTACTATTTATACTTCGCAGTGAATCAAATAAAATAATGATTGTCGATTATGTTTTTGGATTATGTTTATGGTTTTGGATTTGCTTTACAAAAGCAAAATAGTAAAGAAGAACGCAAATTGTTGTAAGAAATTTGAATAAATTACTTAAGAAAGAAAAAAATTACAAGTCATCTTCAGAACACGTTTACTGAAGTCACAATAATAATAATTAGTACTATATCAATTTGTATCGTAACATTGAAGTTTAAGTTTTATTACGATTAGGCGCAAAAATTGTCAAGATACGAGTTTTTATAAAAAATGAATTTCATGGAAATTATTGAAATTTGATTAGGTTTCCGAGTTATTTTATGAGCAACTGAACATAATAAGGTATTATTACCAGCTGAAAAAAATATTTTATAAAACTATACTATGTAATTCGATTGAAAGCCACTCCAATTACCACTTGAATGCGGGGTCTACGCGGTCCGAAGGCCTTTTATTGGCAATCCATTCAACTTTTTAAAGATTTCTTAACACAGATCGTTGTCATCATATTTTAAGCATCTCCTGATGATACGGTGAAATTTATTTAAAAGGTTCTCTTTGATATTCATTTCAATGTTCAGTAGGATTAAACTTAAGATAAAGTTTTTCATCTTTTGTTCCAAAATATTTCTTTGAAAATTATTTACCAAACTACTAAAAATACTGAACTAACTTTAATTGGATTTTTATTAGTGGATATAGTATAGTAGATTAGTTCTTTTCGTCGAAATTGACAAAAAGGTGCCAATTATAAATAAATTAGATTCTATATAGTACTACGTATTAATACGCTTGCATTATAAAACTTCATATTTTTACTTTAATAAATATTGCATAATATAATTAACAGTGGATGCATGAGAATGGTCTACCCACACAAATAATATGATATCTAAGCGCGTGTGTTTCATCTCTATTGTGCCATTATTCCATCTCGTTTTATCAGCAATTACATTCGGCAACATTGTTGGAGTATTTCACAGCCTTTTAATATATACAATTTATACAAATTGTGTCCATAACGTCGTATCGATATACGGAGACCAAAGCGTAATGCCACTATACCAATTATCTGTATCATAAAACACGAAAAATCCTTTCCCCTCTCCGGTTGATTCAGGAGTTCTAATCGTCTAATAGATTTATATACATTTACTTAATATCTACGGTTGTTTTTAAAGGCGGATAAACTGTCGTCCTATTAATGTACGGAGTCCAATACGATACAAGTGCACGTATATATATATATATACCAACTATAATATATAGAAGTACATAGCACAAACAAAATAAAATAAAATAACCCATATTTATATAAGTCAGTGCTGGATCGTTTGGACGGGGCGATTACCCAACTCGCCTGTAACAGCATGCAACCAACTCCTTGAGGCCCGTGTGGTTGGGGTCGGCAATGTCAGTAATAACATTAAAGTTGCGGCTGCAGATGGAGATGGGGGACGTGGCCAAGAAGTTGGTACGGCTAAACCTACAGTAGAACAGGTCGCTCTGTCTAGAGTTACCTCTAGGTACTCGAAAATTTATCTCTGCCAATAATGGTGGACAATCGATGTTGTATCTCAGAAGTTTGTATATAAATACGACGGACGATACAAAGCGCCTGCTCTCTAGTGTTTCAACATCGAATTGAGCCAAGAGTTTGCGATGATTATAGCCCTGTATCGGGTAAAGACCATCTTGAAGGAATGCCAAGAATTTCAAAAATCGACGTTGTACCGACTCAAGTCGCCTAATGTGGTACGCATGTGTTGGGTACCAGATCAGCGCAGCGTATTCCAGCCTTGAACGAACAAAGCTATAGTAGAGAAGCTTCAAACATGGAATGCTTTGAAGGTCACGTGCGTTTCTGTAGATGAATCCATACATGCGGGACGCACAACCTAGGGTATCGCTAATGTGTTCGGTGAAGGTTAGTCGTGAGTCAAAGATAACTCCCAAATCTCTGAAGGAATCGCATCTCTCCAAAATTCTGCCCTCGCAAGTGTAGGAGAAGTCAATAAAAGTCTTCTTGTTTGTAAAAGAGACTACTTTACATTTGGAGATTTGTAGTTGCAACCGATTACTCCTACACCAGGTCCCAATCAGGTCCAGATCAGATTGCAGACGATGGCAATCCTCTAATGAGGAAATGCCTGCGTAAATTTTTAAATCATCGGCATATAGCAGTTTTTGCGATGATATAATATTGGGCAGGTCGTTCACGAAAATTATAAAAAGGAGAGGACCAAGGTTGGACCCCTGAGGAACGCCCGAGCTAACCGAGAAGACCGAAGATTTATGACCCCGGTATTCAACAAATTGCTTGCGTTCAAATAGGTATGTACTGAAGAGATTAATCAGCTGATTAGAGAAGCCAAACGATGACAATTTCCCAATCAATCTATATAGATCAAGTTGGTCAAACGCCTTCTGGAAGTCAGTGTAGATTGTATCGATTTGTCCCTGGCAGTCCAAAGTTTCGGATACGAACTGTTTAAATGTCGCAAGGTTCGTGACAGTTGAGCGCCCGTTCATAAAGCCGTGTTGATGAAGGGATAGTGAACTCTTGATATGAGCATAAATATGGTCATACAAAATCCGTTCAAATGCCTTGGACAAGTTGGATAAGATAGAGATTGGCCGATAATTACTGATCATTGATGGACTACCTTTTTTCAGGACTGGACATAGTCGTGCTACCTTCCAGGATTGGGGAAACGTGGCGGTAGTAAATATTAGATTAGAAATATGTAGTAGGGGTACCGAAAAAGTCGTGGCACAGTCCTTTAGTATAAAAGCGGGTATACCATCCACGCCGCTGGTAAGTTTGTTTTTAGAACGTTGCAAAGCAGCTATAACATCCGCATTTGAGACTTTCGGACTATGGATTAGTAACGAAGGGTTAGCATCGTCGCAACCTGTCGCGCAATCCTTATCAGAATCCATGTAAACTGATTGGAAGTAATCCGCAAAAGCATTGACAATAGATTCAGGACTAGAATACTCAACATTGTTAAATTGCAGGGAACCTGGTATCCTAGAGTTACCCTTTCTGCACTTCACAAAGGACCAGAACTGCGAAGGATCTGAACAGATAGCGTTTGCGGAACCAGAAAGGTAATCCCGATGGCTCTCGGCAGTCTGCTTCTTCACCAGAGCTCTAAGGCGTCTAAATGCCTCGAAATCGCTAACTGAACCCGACTTTTGGTAACGTCTATGATGCGCTGCCTTTAACCGGATGTTAGCTATAAGTGCCTTTGTAAACCAGTGGGGGTATTGTCTGGGAGTACCACTCGTACCCAGTGGGACACTCGCATGAAATACGCCGTTAGTAATCGCATAGAATGCGTCGCAAGCCAAATCAACATTCGTGCAGTCACAGACGGAGGTCCAGTCCGTCTCATCGAATAAACGGTACATAAGATTGAGGTCTGCTTTTTTAAAATTTAAGCTCTTATCCAAATTAGGAGCAAAACTGGGAGTGTCGGGACCCGACAATTGGAGAACTAAATTAAGTGAGGGATGATACTCGTCCTCCGGGACCAGTGCATCAAGACTGCGCGACACTGTAACGCCCACGTTTGAAAAGATTAAGTCAAGGGTGCGGCCTAGCGAATTATGGATATAGTTACGCTGTGTTACGTCGGAAAACTGCATAAAGTTATGGATGGCAACACCCCTAGAATCATCGAAATCCCCGGCGAAACGCGGAGCATTAAAATCGCCCAAGACCAGCAAGTCGCCCTCAGAAATAGAGAGAGTCGATGCAAATAATTCAAAAAACAACTCATAGTCATCCGCCGATAGACTTGGTGGTATATAAATTGCAAATACACGCATTCGGTGTTGTTTATTTAAGTTCACCCATACTCCCACAACATCCACCACTGGAACAACCCGGGATAGCTCCGCCAGATCAATAGGGACGGGATTAAGAGAAGACCGCACCGCTATCAAGACACCGCCGCCCCGGCCTACGCCGGTAAGCTCAAAGTCACGGTCGTGGCGGAAAACAGCGTATTTCCATGTAGGAAATACTTCGGAGTCCACTATGTCAGGTGAAAGCCAGGTCTCACTGAGACAAATTAAATTCAGGTTCAGTGTGCACACATTGTTCAAAAACTGAAGAGTTTTAGTACGCAGTCCCCGCACATTTTGGTAATAGACACCGCCATATGGCAGAGTCACCTGTCTATCGACAGGGGTGAAACTGGAACCGACTGACGAATCGGAAAGAGAAGTAGAATGGCCTGAACAATGCACAGGTGAAGGACTCAGAGAGGCAGCCGATTTTTGTTATGTTTTTTTTTTTTTTTATTTATTGTTATGATGGCAAATCATTACAGGTTTACGTGCCCTCCGAAAGCACGGAAGACGGTCAAGATATTTTAGGCTGTACCCGGAGTCGAACCGGGGAGCCCTACGTTAGCAATGGAAGCATCTAAATGAATGCGCTATCTCAAATTAATCTAAGAACCTAATTTATACTGATATTTCTACATTACAATCCGGATTATCGTCAAGAAGTTTGTTCTAAGTATATAAACAACTAAAATTGTCAGGTAAATGCACGAAGGTTGTAATGCACTCCCGTAATTTGCCAACATACAAAAACCATTATAATGCATGTTGGAGTACACACTGCACAACACGTTTTGTCATAAAATAAAAAACGCATTACAAAACTATAGATATATTATATTATGTATGTTTTTTTGTTGTTGTAACTTAACAATATTATCACGTGACCCGACTAAAGCAATTAATTGACATCCCGCGGTTATATCCATTAGTTTTTGGAGTGGTGTTAAAAAATATCCTTTGAAATGTAATATTTACTTGAACAAGCAATTCAAAACCCTGGGGTTGTAACAGGTGTTTGCGTGTATAGAGGCGTCGCGACGACGAAAACGCTATCTTTATAGGAAATACACGTATATTGGCTTCATTTATAAATTTTGTGTCATACCTGTTGTCTAATCGATAATCGTTAAATAGGTTTTTTGTTATCTTTTAATCAAACTTCACGCATGGATATACCTAGATCGTTTTGTGACAATTTAAAACGTATTAATTTATGAAGCTTTGTTTTATACGCATAAGTAGCTATAATTTGCAAGTACGTTTATGTACATTCTTGAATAATAGGCATAACTACTTTGGAAGTATACGCGCTAAGAAATTGCATTTTTATCAAATAATTTTATGCACACACGCGATATTACGTGTATTGTAATAAATTATTTCGATAGGCCTACCACCCTATGTGATAACTTAAAAATATGTAACTCGTGTTTTATATACCTATAATGTATGGCAAAAGCATTCAACTTGCCACGGCAAAATGAGAATAAGTGACTCAACTGAAAATTACAAAAAAAAATTTAAGTCAGAAGTGGGATTAAAATGTTAAAAACTGACGATTATTTAACTAGCGTTCCATCTACGGTATAATAAAATGTATATGCTTTCCCTTTGAAAATAAGAGGTCCGGATTAAGTATTCTTTGACTATAGACATAAGTTACTTTATTTCTCCAAATTACATCCTAAATAAGACTCGTTTGATATTAAAGGTAATCACTAGAGACTGTTGAAGTTTCCGAAAATACAGAATAAATTATTACAACTACCTTTCTTGTTGTCGTTATCATTTCCTTGTAACATAAAAGACACTTGAGGGAGCGTTAAATCAAAATATCGAAAATAAAAATGTTGCGAAAACAAGGCTCTCAAGTTTAAAATTTTAGAAGCTTTTAAATTTATAAAATAATTGGTTGTTAAGTTCTTAACGTTTCTCGTGTTCACGCCAAAACCCAACCGGAGCATCTTTGGCTTCGTTTAATTATGGTTAACTGTAGATAGCGGTATGCGAGAGCGAAGTAAATTTTAACTGCACGAAGTGGTTTTCTTAATATTAAACATCCTATACACAATGCTTCAAAATTTTACATCGCATGAGTTTTTTAACTTTAAAATCTGCATAAATTTACATAATAAAAAATTTAAATGAAATTACGCCAATTTCAACTTGGAATAGAGTTTTTTCAGATTAATACGCTTGTAATACAAATGATTCCTTTTAAAAGAAAATATCCAATTTAAAAAACTTTAAAAAAATCTTATCTAACGAATTCAAATTTACATAAATAACCTATTTTATTTTTTAAAGTGAACCTAATATCGGAAAGGTTTAATCTTCAAATTATGCGTTATGAAATTTTATGTTTCAATTTTTTTTGTTTATTTTCATTTAATTTCTATATCGATTGAAGTGTAACGAATAAACTTAAACAAGCATGGCAAACGGAATTCTCTTTAGTATAATCCGCTTAACTTAAGCTTCCACAAACTGACCGCATTTTGGGTTTGATTTAGAAAAGTGGCTTTTTTATAAAATATAAACTTAAGAGAAAAGATTGCGAAATTATAGCATAATTTCTCCTTTTTGCCTGAAACAATCCAAGTATTCGAGTCAACGACTCAGGTAATTAGGATTACTCAATTTCTTGTCGGCAGCGTATGTTAGAAAACCAAGCACATTTAATGATACCATTGAGCCTTTGAAGTTTTGTCATAATTACAGGTTCATTTAGAAAACTTACAAAATTTTTGTATTCTGAATTGTACAATTGAGACTAACGACCATAAAAGTATAAAACTTTGAATATGTTCTTCCATCATCTGAGGAAGATGTTATTATGAGATTGTCAAGAGAAATACAGCAACGCACAAGTAAAGGAATAAAGGTTGCCGGAAACATGGAGTCTATAGAAAAAATGAAGCTGACAACGTAAAAGTAGCTATTATAAGAACGTGCTCGTATTTACCCTTCTGAATACAAAATGTTACTCGAATATGTCGTATAATCACAAAAGTAGGGTAGATATAATTTTGACGCATTATTTAAGTCAATAGATTATTTTTGACATCCATTTAATGGCATTTTCAGACCTGAAAATCTGATTATAATTAAAAAAAATTTTGTCGATATTCAAATAGCGTTTCGAATACTATTAGTGGTTTGAGATAGCTTTGAGTGTATTGAAAGTGACGATGTGATTGTGAAAAAGCTCGAAGCGCTAGATTTCCGTCAAAAAAGCTTATGGGAAAATGGATGTGGTGTATGTGAATAATGTGAATAGTCGTTAGAAAGACGAACTAGAATAACTGAAAGTAGGTCGATGAACATTATTGTAAAATTGTACATACGAATAATATAAAACTTACACGCGGAAACCAAAAATTCCAGTATCAATCAAATTCCTTCTAATATTTATTGTTTATTTAAGCGGTTTTAACAACTATAGTCATTACGCTCACCCAATAAGCGAATATGGAATTCGAACCCACAATTACTACTACTTATTCGTAGTGGTTTACATTTCCCACCATGTCGGCCATTCCCTTCGGGGCGAACAAAATTCTTTCTAATTAACTTTCTACTCCAGAAAATTATTTGAAAACACTGAACAAACGAATTTTATTTTAAGAATGTGATTGATTTTCAGAAAAAATTTAATAATTTATAAACATAACGAGTTCTCATCTCGTAAAAACATTATTCTTCAGTATCTAGCAATTACTTTTTCATTTCTCGTACAAAAGGTGGAATTTCGTTGAAAATTAATTTGTTTTTTTTTAAATTTTAATTTTACATAAAATATGCAATAGAAAACTGATACGTAAATATTTTACTATTATTTTTAATAATATAGTATTTACCAAGTTTTCTCTAAAGTCAACAGTTTTGTAAAGTCAAACAATTGAAATTTGATATCTATTTGAAATACAAAGACGACCAGCGCTTTGTGTTTGATGTTTCAATACAACAAAGTTATAATTTTTGCTCAACTTCTAGATAATGATGTTAGAGATCAAAAACAGTATACACGGTGATCTAATTTTAGGAAAATCTAATCAGAAAACTAAATTTTATGATGTTTACTGCATGTAAGTAGTTAATTTGTTCAATAACTCTTTACATGTCTGTTGTGGAAAAACATACCAATAAGAAAAAAGGAACGGAATTAAATTTTCTATAAAAAAACTTATATAGCTTTTCTTTGTACAAGCAACCATAATTAAGACGGTAGTGTAGTCCTCTCCATCCGACAGAATCCAGGCGACATTGGTTTTAGTTTTCAGACCAAAATTTGTTCTGAGCCTTGAAACTTAGCACTAAACAAAATTATGACTTTTTAATGTTTTATTTTATTTGCAAGACTAATATTTAAATTTTGTACTAAAATAAGAGCTGCGCGAACTCTTAGTTATATTACGGTTACCGATCAAAAATTATGATGAAATATTCGTAAAACCTCACTTTAGCTTAATAAGTATGATGTCAACTACACGGAACTCCTTAATTTTGTAATAACTCTTTATACATCTATTGTGCGAAAACATACCAATAAGAAAAAAGGAACGGAATTAAATTTTCTATAAAAAAACTTATATAGCTTTTCTTTGTACAAGCAACCATAATTAAGACGGTAGTGTAGTCCTCTCCATCCGACAGAATCCAGGCGACATTGGTTTTAGTTTTCAGACCAAAATTTGTTCTGAGCCTTGAAACTTAGCACTAAACAAAATTATGACTTTTTAATGTTTTATTTTATTTGCAAGACTAATATTTAAATTTTGTACTAAAATAAGAGCTGCGCGAACTCTTAGTTATATTACGGTTACCGATCAAAAATTATGATGAAATATTCGTAAAACCTCACTTTAGCTTAATAAGTATGATGTCAACTACACGGAACTCCTTAATTTTGTAATAACTCTTTATACATCTATTGTGCGAAAACATACCAATAAGAAAAAAGGAACGGAATTAAATTTTCTATAAAAAAACTTATATAGCTTTTCTTTGTACAAGCAACCATAATTAAGACGGTAGTGTAGTCCTCTCCATCCGACAGAATCCAGGCGACATTGGTTTTAGTTTTCAGACCAAAATTTGTTCTGAGCCTTGAAACTTAGCACTAAACAAAATTATGACTTTTTAATGTTTTATTTTATTTGCAAGACTAATATTTAAATTTTGTACTAAAATAAGAGCTGCGCGAACTCTTAGTTATATTACGGTTACCGATCAAAAATTATGATGAAATATTCGTAAAACCTCACTTTAGCTTAATAAGTATGATGTCAACTACACGGAACTCCTTAATTTTGTAATAACTCTTTATACATCTATTGTGCGAAAACATACCAATAAGAAAAAAGGAACGGAATTAAATTTTCTATAAAAAAACTTATATAGCTTTTCTTTGTACAAGCAACCATAATTAAGACGGTAGTGTAGTCCTCTCCATCCGACAGAATCCAGGCGACATTGGTTTTAGTTTTCAGACCAAAATTTGTTCTGAGCCTTGAAACTTAGCACTAAACAAAATTATGACTTTTTAATGTTTTATTTTATTTGCAAGACTAATATTTAAATTTTGTACTAAAATAAGAGCTGCGCGAACTCTTAGTTATATTACGGTTACCGATCAAAAATTATGATGAAATATTCGTAAAACCTCACTTTAGCTTAATAAGTATGATGTCAACTACACGGAACTCCTTAATTTTGTAATAACTCTTTATACATCTATTGTGCGAAAACATACCAATAAGAAGAAAGAAGGAAAATTAAATTTTCTATAATAAAAACCGACGTTACATTTTTTCGTTCAAGCAACCGTAATAATATTACGGTTATAATAATGTTGTTTGCATGAAAAAATTAGTAATTTATTTCAATATCTCTTTACCAGGTAACAAAATACAGTAACAAAATAAGAATGGGAATTTAATTTGCTATAAAGAACTTATACTGATTTTTCTAATTCCAACAACCACATTAATATAACGTTTATAATAAATAATTAATTAACTAGAAGTTTGTAAATGGTTTTTGGGTACGGTCCCCTAACCCTGGCCGCTCAAAATAAATTGAAAATTTCCTATTGCAAAGAGGAAGGTTTATATAGTTTACTGATATAATTTAAACTTGAGAAGGTATTATCAAAATTTTGAGTTAATCGATTTTGAAGATTGCAAATTTACATGTAAAATTAACGAGATTCCCGCGCGTCGCTCATTCTGTTGATGGTACGTGCAATATGAATGACCCTAACACTTAGAGTATTTCGCACCGGCAGATGCAGCTCGTCTCTCGTACATGTAACATCGATTATTTTTTGTTTTTACGAGATTTTTTGGGGGTGAAACGTAATAGTTTACTGCCCCATACCGCAACTATACTTTTTAATGCTATTTCAAGGGTCTCTAAGCTCCCGGTTTCATTTATCCCGGTTTTTTTTTATGGGAGGCGCCTTCTCGTATGTTTAGCATAGTAACCAGAGTCAAAACCGCCCTGGAGGGGTGCAGATAAGAGCGGAGCGCAGCGGCGCCCCGAAAGGGTAGGTTTTGACGATGGATAAACCTCCCTATCGAATGCACACCCCAAAAATTGAAGAAAAATTCGCTAAATTTACGTACTTTCAAATTGATTTTTCTCGAAATTTTATGTATATCATCTCGAGTGAAAATTTTACAGTATACTCTATAAACCTCCCTCTTTGCTATAGGAAAATTTAAAATTTTTTGGGGTGACCACGGTTAGGTCACCGTCCCCGGTTTTTTAATATATTTAGATTACCGGTTGCGCTATTTTAGCATCATCAGATCCAACCTGTAACTTTTTTATTAAATAAACAAGATTATAAATTTTACAAACATAAACTTCTAATTAATTGGTTATTAAATGCCCAAATAAGTTTTTAATAAAGTTGTTATGGATTAAAAAGTAAATCCATGGTGTTTATTTATACGAATAAATGTTCAGAAAGCTGAATTTTTGTATACTCGTACCTTATCTTCACTTTGGGGTAGCCAATATTGTGTCGATTACTTACAAGTAATTAATTTTTGAACAACTTTTTGCACGTCTATTGTGCAAAAACATACCAATAACAAAAAAGAAAGAAAATTAAATTTGTTGTAAAAAACCTACATGTGGGTTTTCGTACAAGTAACGTAATACTTCTACAGTTATATAATGTTTTTCTCTTCTTCAGGTAACTTGACTAAAGCGAAGATAAGTTATTAGAGAAATAAGGTTGTTATGAATTGGTAAAAATGGTAAAAACGAATATTCAGAAAGCAGAGTTTTTCATACCATCTCACTTTAGCATAGTCAATATGGCGTTTCGACATGCAAGTAGTTAATTTGTTCAATAGCTCTTTGTACGTCTATCGTGTAAAAACATACCAATAAGAAAAATGAAAGGAAATTAAATTTTCTATAAAAGCCATATATTGATTTTTTTACGACTAACCGTAGTTATACATTAATGTGGCCAAAAAAAAAATTATTGTCGATGGCAAACATTTTTTTAAATTTAATTTCTAGTGGTTCTACATAATTATCTTTACATACACAAAAAAATTTTCTATAGAAAATCTAATTTCCTTTGTTGTTATATCTAATAATTTTTTCATTGCGATCCATTGGGTCTTTAAGACACCGTATTGGATGATACAAACGAGAATTTAAGGGAACTATTATTAAGCATTTTCTAAAGCAAAAATGAAAAATTAGTACCCTTAAATTAATTAGAAACGGGAATTCTAAAGTAACTGACCTAAAAATGCGATCCGTGATGGTGTCATTAGACAAAGTTTTACGTCAGTTTTCACTGGAGTAATGTTCGGTAAAACTCGTAATTTCAACTTAAAAGTAGTGGTTTATTACATTTTGCGAAAACACTTTTATATTCTTCAGTTGAAAGCGTACACTACGTTGTAAACAATTCGAAATCCTAAATTTAAAATAACCAGAACCTTCAACTTTCGAAATTTCAATTTAAAAAAGGTCAAGTTCTTGACGGGTCCTGATTTACTATCTGCTTGAAATAATAAAATTTAATGAAATCACGTAGAATAACAAGTTAAATCAGAAGTAGTAAACAATTAACAACATACGTGAAAATTGGGATGCAGCCAAGTTAATAACGAGAAACCAAATCCGATTAGGCAGGATCAGAGAGAATCTCTATAACAATTAAAGTAGTCGTGCTTGTAATGAAAAGATCGTAATCAAGAGGCTTACTATTAACCGTGGCACAAATTTAAAGAAAGAGACAAAAATACAATTTTCCTTCCCCAATGTGCAATTGAATTTTTTACACTTTCAAAATACAATTTATAAACAATGCCCGCGTTTGGGTAAGGGAGATAACGAAAAACATTTCTTACGGAAGAACTTGAACAGAAGTTCGGTATTTCTATTCTTATTAACAACCATCCAATATAAACATATTTCTTTTGGATATTTGAGAAAACCTTTATTCTTGTGTGTTATAATATATTCTAACAATAAAACTGTCAATTTGGTTGAAGCAACCCCGGAGATTGGAAAGAGTGGATAGCAACAGGTTTTCGAAATAAATATAGCATAGCTTTGTGTGCTTTACACATTATAAAAAAATATCATCAGTTGACCTATTTTTACTATTTAAAGCACGTCTGCAAAATAAACTATCATCGATTAATTATTAAACTGAAAATTTCTGAAAGTACCTCTTAAGGGTTGAGAGGACTTCCACAATTTTCCTTTTAATTTCTCTCATGCAAAACTCGAATGTGAAAATAAAATATCATAAATATTTAGGACGTCAGTTTTCATCTTCAATGTTCCGGAGGTTAAACTTCTGAGCCAGACTTTGAGGTTAGCTTTATTTTTTTACGAAATTGTAATTCAAATCACGGATGAGTACAACTGCAACGGAAGTTTTTGGGTGACTTGCTAAATTTGAAACGTGATATTTTTATTGGACTGCAACACAAAAATATTCTTTTCACGATGGTAATCGATTTGATGTCCAGTTTAACTTTAAATTTTAAATTTAATTAATTTTTCAATCTAGATTTTTTCTTGATATCAAATTTAGTGATATTTTTCCATCAGATTTGGTCTCAGTTGGTTTGTTGTTTTGGATTGAACGGAATTAATACATTCAAATTGTTCAGTGTCAGTTAGGTGTAAACCATCTTCCTGACGTGAAGCTTTGCTTTAATAATTGGAAGAGGATTTAGTAAAATATTAATTTGCTTACGCCCAAAGCATCACAACGCAACAGGTACTTTGTAAAAACTTCCATACTTCTTTGCCAAACTCGGCAACAATTTAATTAAATTTTCGCGATGTTGTTAAAAAACTAATGCTTAAAATATTTTTTTAATTTATGGAGAGGCTTTACGGTTAAAATAAAAGAAAGGTGACGAAGAACAGACGAAAAATAATTAGAAAAGTTGACAGGTGTAAAATTAACTCAGTTAATATAATATGTTCTTATGGAATTACAAAAATATTATAACCCTGACTGACAGTTAAATTAATAATTTTTAAGTCCCTAAGAGCAAATCAATATGTATGGTTAGATTATTGAGTGAACAATATCAAAAAGTAAAATATTTACATTTTAGATGATTTCCAAACATTGTATTTGATATTCATTAATATTTTATAAAACAAAAAAAAATTGTGGTAAAAATTACCCAACCTAGGATCTTTCCTTAAGTTAACTCACCCTTCGCTCTGATTAAGTTAAAATTATTAGCAATCAAAAAAAGTTCTTTGATATGTAAAAAAGAATTTGGATTGTTTGAAAATCCTCTCTGTAGAATGAAGTTAATCTAATTTTAGCTTTGAATAAACTGCGTGCAGAAAGTTATAATACATCGATGACTTTATTGCTGAAAATTTAATTAACGCCACGTATGCAATTAAAGAATTGAGAAATTCTTCGGATTTTTTGGCAGAACATTCGTCGGAAATGCAGCCGGAAGGTTACTTTAAAAATCAATTTAAACTCGATTTGAAAATAAGTACTTTTATGTGCGATTCGAACTTTGCAGAACTTTAAATATCTAAAAAGATTTAAGTTATAAAATAAATTTTGAAACAAAGACACGACTTTTAACTCATTTATAACTTAAACTATTTTTTGTGAATTTTTAACGACGAGAACGTAGGTTTGAGATTAGGGTTAAAAATAATCTTGAAAATATGTTTCGAGAACATAACTTTATTCAATTTGTGTGCTCTTCCAATAACTTGATTTTAAAAGAAATGTGTAAATGATGCCTTAAACGCAACGTAGTGCTAGTACTATGTTTCTATGGCAATATCGACCAGAACAGGGCTGTAAAGTGAGGGAAATCCTGCGAGTTCCTCCCTAGTAGTGGATATCATACGGCGCTACAAGTGTCAAACAGACCATGCCTGAAACGACGTTGAAATGCTGAAACTGTTAACACGTTAGATGATCGCCGTGAGATATTAACTGGACAGTTTCGTATCTAAGCTCGGTTAAAAGTGATTAAATAGCCATGTTTTAAAATTAATTACTGACTGTGACTCTAATTAAAAGCAAAGTGAAAATTTAAATTTCATGGTTTGAAGGTTACCTGAATATTTATTAAGTTAGTTTTAATGTTCATTAAAAATTTTATTTTAATATAACAAAAACTCGAAAACGTAAGTTACATTTCTGAATTTTTCTAGCAAAAAATTTAAAAACAAATTACCGTTAAGCAATATTAACAAAAACTTTCCAAATCACAGTTTGTAAACTTGCAGAAAAAATTTTTATTAACTTTAAAAGTAGTAAAAACGGTAAATCTTGTTTATAGGATATTGAAGAGTATTAAAGAAATATGAAAAACTAGGCTCAACCTGAACAAAATTGCAAAATCATCCCAATTCATTTATTTCTTTTGTAACTTTTCAGCGGCGTTTGCATAAATAAACTTTGCAATTACTTAATTTTCCTAACAATTCGGCATAGTGGTTAAATTTTACCGAACGGAAAGGTTTTTCTCAACTTGGAATATATTTATCGATCAGAATTCGTCCATCCCTTGAGTATTTTTTATCCAGTTCCTTATTATCGTTGTAGTTTTAAAGTTATCGGATTCAATACAATCTGAAACTGACAAACATGAGATTGCCTGTTAATACAGGATATTTAAAAAAAATTTAATTAAAAAAAATGTTGAGCTAAAGCAAAAACGATTTTGGCAGGATAACGACTTCATAATTATATAATAAAATGGTACTTTTAGCGTAAATAATATTCCTATGAATACATAAAATATTATACACCTCCACTGTGCCAACTACACGATTCATTCCTAATTAAATTATAGTCCTCTATGCAAATTTTATGATCTTCTATGTCCTGCGTAATGTGCGTTCAAAACATGAACACTTTATGTAGCATATTATTATAATTTTATAATAAATTAAAAACTTTCGAATTTAGGTTAAAATTAAACGAAATAAAAAAGGAACAGATACCATGTATTTCTCTGTCGATCAAGGATAAGCTAAATCGACTGGTTGTGGTTTATTAAATCATCTTCAGGAACACAAAATTGCAGTTTTTCGATATTCTAATTTTGAGGTTATTTTGATTTTTATGTTGTAATTTACCGGATTTTGAATATAATCCTGAAGTTTGCTGCTATCCTGAGGACAGTCTAAATAAATCGAAACCAGTCGAATATATTATTTTATTTGCAGGGAAATATCTGGTATCCACCCTTTTTTCATTTCAATCATTATAATTTTAATTTATAAAAATAATTTTGTACCGTGCTTCGGATTTCGCGTCAAGCTGTAGGTCTTATTGTGTAAAAGCACGCATACTCGGTTTTAGAATTAATTAGTGTAGATTTACTCCTCGATTTTGTTTTACAACTTAATATAATATTAATAACGTACAATATCAACAATAAATTATTTACATTGACTTAAAAGGTATAAAATTAAGTAAATTATATTATACTCGAAGTTCAAAACTAGTTGAATCTGCTGGTATAAACCTTTTGCGTATTCACGCTTCGTCATTTGGCACTGTAATAATTGTTTGGCAGTCACATTAGGGTGCACATCCAGTGTCTAGCAATAATTTTCACTAATTTATATTATGAAAGTGCAAATTCGAATTGACGGCGGACCCACAGAGTTCAATTCCACAACTCTGCCCGGTTTAAGCATGACTTTGTAAAGAAGTATCTTATTTTCTGCAGAACTGTGGTTTTCTGCCAATACGTCAATACATCCTGCCCAGTTGCAATGCAATTTGTTTTCCTTTAGCAAAAATGAATAGCGAGGTACTTGGATTAATATGGGAAGTGAAGGTATCAATGTCTTCGGAAGAGGTCTCAATGGTAATTGATCCACGTCAATAAAATTTATATGACAATGCCCAATATATTTCCTTGGGGGATTCCAAAATGAGCAACCCAAAAAGTCCATGTATTAATTTTACTGTTTGATTGGGAAATAGTTGTATATATACTATTTTATTCACAATCAATACGACCAAGAGACGGTCGTAGCTTTGGCAGTTAAGTGCGTCTACTGCTAATGCGAAACGCTCGGATCGAATCCGGGCAGGGTAAGAACTTTATTCTAGCCGTCTCTCCTCGGAAGGCAATGGCAAACCACCGAGGTAATTTGCCAAGAGCGCCCATCTCAACATGAAGTGTATTACACTTCCCGTGGTTCGGAGCCCACGTTAAACAAGTAGGTTCTCTATGTATGTGAAATCACTTAGAACGCACATCACATGCAAAGAAAGAGATGGGTCACGACGTTCGGAAACGAACAATACGACTAAGAAGAAGATTCACAATCAGTTGTTCCTACCAATTAGCAAGTAAATAAAAAACGATTGAGTTTCATTTACTGCTTATGTATATCTAATTTAAAACATAACTTAGGTAGTTATAGTTTTTTATAATATAAATTTCGTGGTTGGTTAATTTTAAAAATTTGTTGGTAAATAAATTACTGGATAACTGGATAACTCGTTCTTTTAGTGACGATAGCGCCGCACAATATCAACTATAATAATACCTTAGTTCCCACCTTTTTCAGTTAGTAATCGATTAGTTTCCAACTGATTGGGCATAGTATGGATTTATCCTTACGTACTATGTAAAATTGGTTAGGGTAAAAATCCTTCATATTTTATAAAGGCAAATTATGCATTTGAAATTGAAGTAGAATTTTAAAAATTCAACTATTAGTATCATAATTGTTGAAAATTTGACTTTGGTTTTGGAATATATGCCAAATTCTTGATTAGGTAATCCAAATCTAAGTTAACTTTTTTTGGAATAGTAGAGCGCACTAAATTGCCAACAATTTATTAATAATAGTTATTTACCGGAAATCGTCATCGAAACAACACTTCCATGCGTAGTTACGCGCAGGGAAATTGAATCTTACTGACTAGTCCGGTAATATTTAGTAACGCAGGTAACAATGACAATTTTCGGAATAACTATTGTTTGTAACTATGTAGTCAACAAATTGACAAACTTGATTTTAGCTCATTTTAAAAATGTTGTTCAATTAGTGTTTTAAAATTTCGATTTTTTACGATTTTCGGTAAAATTTAATACAAAATACGTCAGGAAAATGTCTCACTTTACTCGGAGCTCTAAAATACTCGGCACGAAGTGCCTCGTATTTCAACATTGCTCCTCGTCAGTAATACATCATTTTCCTGACTTTCATGTAAATAACTATTACATAAAAGTCAGGAAAATGACATATTACTGACGAGGAGCAATGTTGAAATACGAGGCACTTCGTGCCGAGTATTTTAGAGCTCCGAGTCAAGTGAGACATTTTACTGACATGTTTTGTATTAAATTTTTCCGAAAATCGTAAAAATTCGAAATTTTAAAACACTAATTGAACGACATTTTTTGACATTGACATTTGTCTATTTTATTTTGTTATTATTAACCTTACTAATTATTACCGGACTAGTCAGTAAAGTTCAATTTCCCTGCGCGTGCATAAGCAGGGAAATGTTGTTTCAATGACGATTTCCGGAAAACAATTTTACCTTATGAACGACTTGTATATAATTATAAATTACAACTCAGTATATTTTCTTTATAAATTTATTATACGTACACGTAATAGGTTTAACAAGTTATTGTGAAATCGAAACCACGGCACCAATAATCTGAGAATAATTAAACCTTAAGTTTATGAGCTGCCTTTGTTAATTATGGGAATTTGACTAATTACTACTCAGAGTCACTTGCATCTTCCTGACGCATGCTTTTCTCTCTTGTCTCGTGGCGGACTATGCAATTAGGATTCCCAACCTATGAGGTTTATTTTCTGCTAGAGATTTCTCAACTTGTTTACAAACAAAGCATCACCCAAAGGTACTTCTGATTTTATCTTCCTCGTATTCCATTCTTTATTGGTTTTGTATATCTTATCAAGCTGTTGATCCGATTCAGTGAATTGAGTGGTAATAAAAGTCGCTTCATGGTCTTCTTGTTTCTCGATATACCGTTACGCCACTGCTTGATTCCCTTGTGAACTTACAGGAACAGCAATAGTTTACCACTATATAACTACTATATATAATATAGTATATAATAAACAGTTAGTTTGTTCGTCCACTGAAAACTTTTCTGCTATTAGCTTTATCAAAATATAAACTCATAATTTGAATTTCTCAACTTCCAGATGGCTTGCATAATTTATAATGCAACATTCACAACTATAAGATAAGAACTTCAAAATTTAAAATTAAAATTTCACTCATGCTACTCGTATATGTATTAATTCGTCTGTAAAAATGCTGCCAGAAACTTGGAAAGTTTATTCTGTTGAAAACAGAAACAACTTCTCAAATAGTTTTTTTACTTCCTAACATAATGTAACCTTTTTACTTTCCCCATACGTATTAACGTATGTATGGGGAAAGTTATGCAATGTTCACATAGCCAATTTTTTTTGAAGTTGTAGTGATGATATAATTGGATCTTTCGGTTGGCACTTGAAACCACTTCCAGATTATTTGCAGATTTTGAGCTTCATTCTCTTTAGCAGAACTTCTTTATGTACATTCCAAATTCGTACAATTCTCAGGAGGTAAAACATTAAAAAATGTTTTATGAAATTGTTTACTTTTCTTTTCTTACCTGTCATCCGCCCCCCCCCCCGCCCGCTTTCTATTCCTCACTTTCTTGTGCTTGAGCATTTAATAAATTAAAATAAATACGGTAAATTTGTATCTAAGGATTGTGCGTACTTATTTTTTGATGCACTAATCAGGACTGTTATGCATTGAATATGATTGCCAAGGTTGTGCGGCCTAAAGGCCGCACGGTAGGAGATTTTTCACATAATTGGCAGAATTGTATGAGCAGAGCTGTGCCAAGCCAATAGAACATCTTCTAGCAAAAAGATACAACGATACTTCGTTTAAAAAAGGACGAAAATATACCCATCTAGCAACCCTACTTAAATTATAAGAATATCGTCTTCTAATTGTTTTTAAAAATTGCGCTCTCCTAACACTTCAAAAATTTTAATAGGATTAAGTTATCAAAATATGAAAGGGTTCTCGAGAAATATATTCGTAGAGCCCATGTAGATTGAAAGGTAATCCGCCACTGTTTATGTGTAAACTCCTAACATGGCTACAGTGCCGTCTTTAAGCAATAGGCAGACTAGGCACGTGCCTAGGGCCCCAGGCCTGAGAGGGGCCCCCAAATTCGAATAACATTTTTTTACACTTAAAAAACTATTTGACGACTGAATATTGCGTGAGAAAATCACATATATATGTCATGCATCAGTTTATTGCATTGACTAAAAACGCCGTATGTATCGATATGCGAACAGTCGCATCCATTTTTGCGCGCATGCAAAAATGCAAGAGTAAATAAATATTAAATAACATGAATGAAATGCGAATGCGAAGGGTATTAGATTTCTTTATCGACCTTTATGCTTCTTATTTTTATTTTAGATGCTGGTGTCTTGGAAGTTTTATCACGACTGCTAACTTTAAATTTGCGTACTTATGCATTTGCAATTTTGCATTGCTACCTATTTATTTAGTTACCTATTGATAACTTTTTATTGTAATTTTTAATTCGTTCGGGCTTTGCGTTGCTGTTTATTTATACTGAAGTTTAGTGTTAAAGCTTAACGCAACTCGTAACGTAAGCATATTATATAATATTATTACCGGCGAATACTGTTCCTTCTGTTATTCTGTAATTTCGCCGAGTCACCTGACTCGAGTAAAAACTCGAGTTGAAAATATTCCGAATACGAGTTACTCGAGTACAAAAAGTATTCGACTCGTCACATCGCTAGCTATCGAAATCACTCAGCACAGAACGACGTAATAAAAACACCGAAAAGCTTCGCCCGAGCTCGACTTGTTCTCGGTAGCGGGAGTCAACAGTGCGCCTGGCGAGCTTCGCAGAAGTTTCGCGCCAGCGTCGAGTTGCTCCGCGAATTGACTTGATGCCCTCTATTCATTTCGGAGCATTCCGTCGTGCTTCGAAAGACGCAATCGGTTATCGCTAAAATAAGACTCAAACGCTTGAAATTGAAAATGTCATAAGATTCCATGATACTATAACTTTAGAGATATGATCACTTGGTGAACGAATTTAGAACGCGGCCACGTATCGCGTCATAGTGTGCCCCATACGCGAATTTCGCCCTAAAAGACGCCGTATGATTCATGCCGATGTGCGCGTGAGAATATCTCTAAAGTTATAGTATCATGATAAGATTCAGTGTCAATTTGGAGTTATTGCATGTAAAAACTTTTAATTTTGTTTTACATGATAAAAAAATAAAATATAATGGTTACGTTATACAAAGTAATTAAAAGGGCCCCCAAAACTCGGTAGCCTAGGGCCCCATGCTCGTGAAAGACGGCTCTGCATGGCTATAACGATTTTTATTTTTAATTATTTTCCAAGACATTTTTGGCTGACTGAAAACCTATAAATACTTTATGAAAATGGACTTGTTATAATTAATATAGTTTAATCAAAACTTTACGGAATTTTAAAAGGTCTTAGAGCATTTTTTGTAAATTTCTTGAAGCAAAAATATCCTTGGCGTCTGCGTGCGCCGAACTTCATATGGTTAAATAATGGTAAACAATAAACAGCAGGACGGCTCACTATCTCAACCAAAAATAATTATAAAAATATCAATTTTTCATCACTGCAAATGAAAGCTAAACCTTGATGATTATAGAAACCGAGGGATTTGGGGGATGTGGAATACCACCAGGATAAATATGGTGATCAGACGGTAAAAACCTTAAAACGTGTTTTCTGGTACTGCTTTACTTTTTTTAGGCACGATAATATGCTGGGGAGTTTTCCATGCCCCCCCCCCCCCCAACAGACCCGTCGACTTAAGTATTTAATAAATTAAATAAATACTGTAAATTTTTATTTTTCTCTTATCTTCAAATTTCATGCCCTCCCATTGAAAAAAAAGTCAGGAGTCTCTACTGACAAAAAATTAGTATAATTTAATAATAAATGTTGAGAATATCCCTGAATCAACGTTCTTCCATATGATAACAATCTTGCCGAATGCACTTTCTTACCTTATGGCCACTTACCCACCAAGCTATAACCATCCAATTTATATCTTGTCAATCTGGAT
This sequence comes from Podabrus alpinus, assembly GCA_932274525.1. Taxonomy (NCBI): domain Eukaryota; kingdom Metazoa; phylum Arthropoda; class Insecta; order Coleoptera; family Cantharidae; genus Podabrus; species Podabrus alpinus. Next base: position 85,678,299 of record OW026454.1, on the reverse strand, counting down.
GATCATTTCGCCCTTTTGTATGTACATTCAACTTCTCTTATTTGTTTTCGGATGTTTTAAAACTGTTTCGTTTTATTATGTCTTCTGTTGGTAGGATTACCATTGTGTTGGTAACCATTATATACAATATTTCAAATTTACAATCTTAATCTTAAGATCAATAACCTTAAACAATTCCTAGCAATCATAATAATCACAAATAATTACACATAATCACAAATAATCTCAGCTAATGTGAAAGGTAATCACAAATAATAACCTTTGTAATTATGAATGATGCCAATAATCATTAACAATACAAAGCTATGCCAATAAGCACAATACCATTAATAACTTTTTTGGTGTACGAGTTTTCCGTTTCTTAATTTTTATTCTCCATTTTCTTTTTGGATATTTTTTCCATTTTCGATTTTATGTCTGTAGCCTCTTTTGGCTACTTACCGGAATTTTCTATTTGAACAGTTATCAAATTTTAAATTTCTCCGGAACTGATTTATATGCTTGCACTCGACCTCTGATAAATCAACGACGAAGAGGTAGTTGATCATGAAAACCTCTATTATAGCTACAAATATCGTATCACAACAAAATTAATTATTAACATATTATGCGGTATCCTACCCACAACGAATAAACAACGCCCTATCAATGACCCTGCAAAAAACTATGGAATCTGTTGGCTACGGTTACATCATTAATTACCCATCCGCTGTGAAATTACAAAGAGCAATATTTAATTTTTATCTGTCAATTTATTATTCAGTTAATATAAATTTACGGTTTATTCTCAAATATAAAGTGAACTTTCGATCATGAAAATTATTGTATATGATCACAATTAATTTTTAAATTCAATTAGAATAGATCCGCTCGCGCTGGCCACGTCAGATAGGTAAGCGGGTTTTTATATTATGGGCCACTAAATTACATAGCTCGGATAAACGTTCATCGGTGTAAACGCAGCTGATAAAATCTACAAGATTCATGACCAGATCCTTTCGCGGGAATGCCTCATTTGGAGTCTGAATGACTTAATCTCTTGCATGATGTAGCACTCCGCAGCCGGAAATTATATGGAAATCTCATTCCTTATCTTCAGCACATTTTCCAAATACATATTGGATTAACATATGAATGTTGTACTAAGGTATCTTTGACTTTAAAAGTACATATTCGTTTCGGTATCATTGGTGCATTCGTTGAATATGATACGATACTTTCGTAGCAATAAGGCGGATGGGTTCATCAAAATCATATGTAATTCCTAATGGTATCATCATCAATGAGGGTCTTAAACCAATTGGTAAGTCCGTATTCCGTGCGGTATCCCAGAGCTGCCGGTACTATAATTTTTTTGCACTGAAATTTAGTAGTCTTATTTTGCTCTATTTCGCATTTTCAAGAAAACTTGCAACCGAGGAAAACCATTATTTTGCAGAAAAATTAATGAAAATTCTGAGTTTATATTAAAAAGAAAGTGGTATAAAGAACTTACAATTTTTTGCTTAAAAAAGTGGGATCAGACATTTATTGCTCTCATCGTAATTGAATTTATTTCATTTGACATTCAAAACGTTTTCGACATCCCCAAATCTTTCAAAATCAACAATTTGTAAATCTGACAATTTAGTCAATTAATATTTTATTAATTTTCAAACCCGTTAGACACGCGAAGTGAATTATCATTAAATTAAATATTTAATAATAAATTCTACCCTTATATGCACCACATGCCTGACGGTGCGTTGACCCATACAGGGGTTTTAAATAAACATGCACGCGTCTGGAAACATACAAATAGTCAAATTGGCAATTTTAATTTGTAATTTTTTCTTCAAAATTCATTTTCTTAAATTTATAGCTTTAATTTCGCCCTAAGTACCGCCACTTACTTACAATTGATTTATAACTCATAATTTATTTCAACTTTATGCTTTTGTATTTTGCGAGAAAATTGATTATTCATGTTACATGCGTAATAATGTAAAGTAACTAAAAAGGAAGAAATTGTGCTTTAAATAAAATTTTATCGTGCATATTCACCTGATGACTTGCAGCAACAAGTGGTTGAATCCGAAATCTATCAAAATGTAATTTATTTAGAAAATTTTTACCAAAACTTGCGTTATTACGTCGGCGTTAATCTAAGCTTAGTAATTAATTAATTTTACAAAATATCAAATACGAATTTAATTTAAATCGTGCACTTAACTATTTTGTTAACAAACAGTATTACCTAAAGGTTCACATATTATAACAACACTTGACAAAACTTGACTCTAATTACTTTATTTTGTTAAATAACGAATTATACATTTAAACTAGGTCTAAGTACAATAATTAAATTTAAATAAATACGCAAAATAATACAAAAAAGTGGAACTTGTTTTCAAATTGACCGCAATTAAAGTCCTTTTTGTTGGGTTCTAATTAGTCCTAATTTATCTGACAATTTTTATTTTCACTCGTGTTTATCTTTTCCTTGTTAGGGTAGTTTGTGAATTTTTTTAATCATCATTAAAGTTCTAAAAGTGGATATTTAGCGATGTCGGTAGGCACACTTTCTTTATTTTTGGTGACATATAAGTTTACCACTTCGATAACTTTTTATTGCCCAAACTGACACTTTTGGGGTTAACGCGGTGAGAATTGGGGGAGAGGTTCAAGTTTTAGTTAATTGCCAATATTAGAAAATTGCATTGAAAATTACGAAACTAATTAATTACTGGGTAATTAAACAAATTGTAATCATGCCAAGTTATATTACGCGTAATAAGGGTTGCCACGTGTCAGGCTTTGAAGCCGGCAATCCGATTTTCCCAACTTGAGGACTCCCTCTTCAAATCTAATTCTAACGGGTAATTGACCAATTTGTCAAGTTTGTGAAAATATGGAATATACAAAAAAAATTCGCAAGTCGATTTTAACGTTCGATTTTGAAAAATCGTAAACAGATTGTAAATTAGGTTAAAGTTCTGAATAAATTTATAAAAATAACTTAACTGAAATGTTGTATTATGTTAACAGTAAGTAGAATTTAATCGACATAATTCGAGATAATGTAAATTCAAAATGAAACGGGAATATTTGTTTCTCAGCAATTCTTCATTTAATCATCAATGTTGATTTTGTCCTCTTCAAAGTAATCCCTCTCGGATATAATGCAGTTTTGCCACCCTTTTCTTCCAATCCTCAAAACACTTCTCGAACGCCACTTTTGGTATGGCGTTGGGCTCTTGCCGCGATTATTGTTTTATCATCTCTATGGTGTCGAAAAGTTGCCCTTTCAATGTTTTTTTAAGTTTTGGAAAAAGAAAAAAGTTGCATGGAGCCAAATCAGGCGAATACGAAAACTGCTGAACTGCTGATCAAAAATGAACGAATTAATAACGAAGCGTACATTCGGCCCATAATTCTGATCTTTTTGACGAATTTTCTCACGCAAATGGCGTAAAACTTCAAGGTAATAAAAAGCAGTAAGGAGAACCATCACATTTGATCGAACTTGACGTGCTTTTTCGGCCTTGGCTCATCAGTAGTCTTCCATTGAGAAGATTGGACCTTAGTTTCGACGTCATAGCCATATGCCCACGTTTCGTCACCTGTTATGATGCGTTTGAGGAAGTTTGGGTCCTCAGTAACTTCAACTAACGATTCCTGAGAGATGTTTTTGCGGTTCAGTTTCTGTTGAAAATTAAACAATTTTGGAACGAATTTGGCTGCCACTCGTTTCAAGTCCAAATTGGCTTAAAAAATTGCATCACATGACCCAATCGAGATTCCAACTTCTTCTGCGACCTCTCTAATTGTGATTCGGCGATTTCCAAAAACCATTTCTTTTACTTCTCCAACGTTTTCATTGGTAATTGATGTCTTTGGATGCCTACATTTCGGATTATCTTCCACGTCTTCAAGGCCCTCTTGAAAACGTTTGTACCACTCATAAACTCTTCTTTTCGACATAGTTTGTACGCCAAAGGCCTTACCCAACATTTCCAACACTTCACTGCACTTAAATCCATTTTTAATACAGAATTTAATGCAAATTCTTTAATCCCGTCATTTTCAAAACAATAAAATAGCCTAAAAATCGTGGATCGTCAACTTACACTGTGCGAAATTCAAAAATTCCCGTTTCATTTTGAACATACCTCTAGTATTTCAAAAATATACAAATTACAATTTAACAAAAGAAAATTAAAATGAATAGCGGAGGGGGTGAATTAACGAAGATTTAAAAACTAGGTATATCTTTTTAAAATAATTTTTATAATCTTATTGGAATTTCTTCAAGTAAGTATAATATGGTATAATCAAGAGAAATTTGAAATCAAAACTTTTTTCACAGTTTATTTCAATTATAAATAAAATTTTATTGTTAATCAAGTAACAGTTGGAAAAGCTCCAACTTTTAGCGTATTTTCTAATAGATTTCCCAATACGTTCAAAGGCTCCCGAAGCGTTGCGGATTTGATCGCAGGTGTTTCCAAACCTCCCATAGGGTTTGTCTATCTGATAATACATTATCAAAGGCTAATTGAAGCGTAGGCTGATATTTCATAATGATTTTACAGGCGACTCTTATGTGCGACTACCTGCATTTTTTGCTTTTCATTTTCGAAAACAGTCGTAAAGACCGGGCTTTAATTTTTATTACAAAAACCGTAATGAGGATTCGATGATTATGACATTTCCCGGAAAAGTCTGAACCCTGAGGAATTCAGGAATTTAAAGAATGTTCAAAGATCACACGGGGGGGGGGTGAAAAGTATTATCGTTAAAAAGGTTTTTAAAAAATAAAAAAGTTTTGTAGGACAAAAAATGTTATTATCTGTTTTTTATTATCGAATATTATTTAATGAATATTCCATGGAAGTTATTATTATTGATAACTTTTATGAACTTTAAATTTAAGATAAGTATGTATAATTCTCTGCGACTACTTCAAAACTGTCTGTGTTGCGAAGAAAAGTTTAAAACATCTTTTTTGATCGTCTGGTCGTTTCCCTGACGACCGCAAGCTTCATTTCTATATCTGTACAAAATTAATTACTATAACATTATACCTTGGAAACCGTAAGACGTACAAAAAAAATGTCTTCACTTTTTAGTAACATTAATCACTTCGTCTGCTTTGTCATAGTGATAGTATACTTTAATTAGTCTATTTGTTTGTTTACCTATAACACTGAATTGATTAGTTTCCCTCAGTGCGGCCTTTAGGCCGCCCAACTAAGATACTCACATACTTGATACGGGAGGTTGTAGACTGCGCCGATGGTTGAAGGGTCTCATAATCTAGCATGCAGATTGCGCCGGGTTGGGTTAGGGTAAGTATGTAGATTGCGCCGATGGTCAATTAATAGGTAATCTTTTTGGGTAACGACGGAGTGAAAATCCCATTAGAGGATTAATATTATCTCGTACATGTAACATCGATTTATTTTTTGTTTTATTCGATATTTTGGGGGTGAAACGTAAAAGTTTACTGCCCCATACCGCGACTATAAAAAAAATACTTTTTAATGCTATTTCAAGGTTCTCTAAGTTCCCGGTTTCTTTCATCCCGGTTTTCTTGATGGAAGGAGCTTCTCGTATGTTTAGCCCAGTAAACCAGAGTCAAAACCTCCAAATCGAATGCACACCTCAAAAATCGAAGATAAAAAATATTTAATTTTTTCACTTTTTCGTCAATACACGGGTAATTTACGATTTTTTTGCTAATATTTATTACTAATATCTACTAATCACACCCCCACCTAACCGAATTTCGAAGAGAAAATCAAATCCGAGCGAAAAAATTTCACTCGATCCGACAGGGGACCCCGATGCGAGTCTGCCTGGGGGGCGTGGCCTATTCGAACGTTTTCTTCGCTATATTTACGTACTTTCAAATTGATTTTTCTCAAAATTTTGACAATACATTCACACATAAAATTTTTACAGTATACTCTATTAACCTTCCTCTTTACTATAGAAAAATTTTCAATTGATTTGGTGTGGTCAGTAATAATTTTTTTATTTTTTATTAATATTTAGTAAACTGATTTACAATAATAACCCCATTATGCCTTGGTAATACTTTTTAATCCCTCAGTACACCATCGGCGCAATCTGTATGTTACCCTTAATGACCATCGGCGCAATCTAAAGGTGCCCATGGTCATCGTTAGGTCTATTTAATTTACATTTAATTAATTATTAATAATCGGATAAGCGAATAATTGAAGAATCGAATAAGATCCTTAAGGTGGGGAATTGACAAACATCGGGGAAATGGCCGCCAACGTCGCTACTGTCAAAAATATTTTTAATTTAATTCAGTTTCACACCTTTTGGAATAATCCATTTATGGTATTCATTTCCAACAGATGTCGCACTAATATGTACATTAGTGACAAAGACAAACATTATGTTCATAATAATTGAACATAATAGAGGAACTACCTCTATTATGTTCAATTAAAATATGCTCATATAAAATATTTTAACTAAAAATATGCAGGTAAATTCCGATCCGACAAGTCCGACTGAGTACAACGCCATCACCATGACACACCGTGAATTATTTTTCGCAAAAACTGCCTAAATTGGTAGTAATGATAAACGAAACTGTAGATTGATTATAACTGTTATAAATAAACTTTTATCAATTTAATTTGATAATCTGTAAACTTCACGAGTGTCTTCGTGTTTCTAGAGAAAGACATTTTGGTTTGGAAATTTTTTTTTTAGGTTACAGTTTTTATTTTTATGACTATATTTTAGGCACAATTTTAATAATTCATCTCTAGAAACACAGATCATAGTTTTTTCTACAGGAACCTGATTTGCTAAATGTCATATATGATATAGTTTTTCTTAGAATAGCGAAATTCAAAGGGTCTGTATAGCGTATATTTATACATTCATTCGCACCCTTAACATAATATTATTGTGTAAATCGGCTTACAAGAGTATCCTCTTCTTCTCCGTCAAATATAATTTCTAAATCATTCAAGCACATTCCTAGTATATTATATTTCTGAATATTTTACAGCTATTGGGATCGTATTACGCATCTCAGTGCTGGAGGTTTTTATCGAACCATCATAAAACCTCTTTTAGCTTAACTCCTTGCTATGCTTTTACGCACATTTTCATCTGATTTTCTTGGAGTGCTTTAAGCCTCGCTTTAAGATTTTCCTTCACTTGTATGCACGAGTGTTGCCATATCTATTAACTACCATTTTAGTTGTTCCAAACCTTAGTTTTGTTTTGTACATTCTTACAGGTCCGACTTTTCCGAGGATTGCTCTTAGTACTGTTGATAAATCTTCTTATTAATTCTTGTCTACCAGTCACTAGAAATTCTGAGGAATTATTTGGGAATTGTTAGGAATATCCTAGGATTATTAGTAATAACCTGGAATTACTAGGAATTCCCAGGAAGTATCCATAGCAGTTTATAATAAATTTTATAATTTTTCTTGATCTTTTTTTCAGAATCCTTGAGAATTATAATCAGAAATTCCCAAAATTAAATCGCAAATATTCTTACGAATACCTTAGGATTATTAGGAATTCCCAGGAATTATTGAGAAATTCTTAAAGAAAATTGATACAAGTTTATAATAAATTTTATAATTTTTATTTCGAATTTCTTGAGAATTATAAGGAATTCTTTATAAAATTTTAACAATTCTCAGGAATTCTTAACGGCCTTTGCCGTTTAATGTTCTTTATTATGCGTATTCAATTATAAACTTTTTACAATTTTGAAGGAAGTTGAAAGAAATTTCAGACATTTCCTAGGGAATATTAGAAAATTTCAGAATTTCTAGGCTATGTTGAGGTTTTTCTACTTTGACCTACATTTTGCTTAATAATTAGATACTGTTATCAATATATTGAAATTCTTGTAAGGTATGTTTTTTTTATTCTATTATCATTTATGACTTGTAACCAATATGCAATTTAAACCAAAACGTTAATAGTCTTTAGGAATTCTTGTGTGCACTTAATTTTGGATATATTAACCCCTCGGGTTTCCTATCATTATCCTTGAACGAAATCAGCTCCCTTCTTGCAAGGCAACAGCATAAATTATGAACAAGGAGTTCTGTTTAATGTGTTATGTTTATAAGTAACACCAAATACATTTGGCCGTCATTAAGTTTTGCTTAACATCCTTTACGCCCCGAAAAATAGAAAATCCAAACATTAACAGTTGCAAATGCAAAATTTTTAACTTTCTCGTAATTTGAAAACCATTATCTATTATTAATCTTATCTCTTATGTCTGCGGTGTACGTGGGAAGGAATTATTATTTGATGCGTTGTCGCGAACACATTCAAAAGAAAACGTAAATACTCTGTAGGAATTCTTGTGTACACTTAAGTCGGAATTATTAACCCCACGGGTTCCCTTCCATTATTATTGAACGAAATCAGCTCCTGCCTGCAAGGCAACAGGCATAAATTATTAACAGGAACTTCTGTTTAAAGTTTTATGGTTACAACACCAAATATATTTGACCAATTGAAGAATAGCTATCACACATATATAGGGGACCTACAGTTTAACTTGGGTTCAAAACCACGCCAAGTGGTTATAGTTCATTTTGAAAATATTTATTGGGCAAATATTAGGCATGACTTTCCATTACCTTCTGAGGGGCAAATAGGTTAGGTTACCTACAAAATTATGAAGTGAACACATGACCTATACTACCTGTAGTATACGCAGAATAACAAATTGAAATTATGGTCAAATATTATGGTGTTTCCATAATTCAAAAATTACACCATAATTCAAAAATTATGGTGAAATTGAAATTATGGTCAAATCTGTAATATTCTAAAAGCGTTTTTTTTGAATAGGTATTAGAACGATTTGGAATAATTATTATTGCATAAAAAAACTTAACTGTAAAATTAAAACAAATTAATTTTAACTGTAAGAGAACTGTATTTAAAAAATATTCATTTTGAATAATATCGAAATATTAATACCTCGGAACCCCGTCGTGTTGTAATAATTCAGATACATATTTTGATATTACAATAATTTACCGTTTCCTTTTTCTTAACTTGCTTGGATATAATTTATGGAACACTTTGAAATGTTTAAGTTTTCCCCATTTCCTAGCAATTACTGTTTCTGCTTTAGACATTACTCTGCAGGTGTTTTTATTCAAGAATAAAATAAATTATGTAACTTTAACTTTACAGGCATATTACATTTATTTGTTTGGAATATACTGAATAACCGTCACGTTTTTCAATTAGCGATATTTATGAAACCTTCCACTACACAATTCAATACACTTCTGCACGTTTTCCAACTTATTGTTACTAATTAAAGCAAGTCTTGCGAAATATTAATATTTACATAAAATAATTTACATTTATACAGTAAACATTATTTTTTGCGGTATATACTATTAAAAGATATTAAACCACAAATGATTTGGGCGTTTTCGGATAAAACTGGAAGTAGCAACTTCGTTCAAAACAAATTTAACGATAGTTGTCATAATTTTTATCTTATGAGGTCACAAATAGATTCTTCCTTCTTTTTCAGTGTTCCTAACACAAAAGTGAAGGAAAAGTTGTTATTATGACTACAACATTTTAACACAAAACTAAAATCTCCTTTTGAAATTCATGGTTAACTAAACTTTCAGCAGAAATGTGGACGTTAATACGGTTTTAAACTTATGCTAAGTTTTATTGAAAATTTAGGTTGTTATTTTGTAATCAAATTTTGCCCCATTTACGGATTATAGAATATGAAATCCTTTCCACTGAAGCAATTTGGTTATCAATATTTTCATTTTATTTTTTAATCTGTTATGTGAGTCAACATACAGCATCTGCTTTGTAATACACGAATTTCAGATAAATTTATCGATCCCACCGGGATCGTCCATTAGATTGTTTCGTTAATGTTTATGTAATAGCAGGCCACTCAGATTGCTGTATAGTGAAGCTGTAGACTTCCTGAGCGACCAAATTGATTTAGAATTTCTCCCGAAAAATAAAATTGTTGAGTTCACATCATAAAGTATTATTTTAATGAAAATTGACTTTGTAAAGCTAAATTATTTTAATTTTAACTGTAAGTTTTTTCATTTTTCTTATCTTTTTTAAAAGAATGCCTAATCCTCCGGTTTCACCAAGTGGTAAATTTTTTGAATAAAATTTCTAGTACGTATATCTGCACTGATAATTACAATTCGAATATTTTAGCGTTGAATTAAGTTTTTGCTGAAATTTATAGTATCATTATATAAATAGCGTTAAAGTTTCCAGCTCAGGAGGCTTATAGTTTTAAAGGGTTTTCGGGTAGTTAGGTGGGTGGTTGAGGTCTTAAAAATTCGGAGTTGGCCTATAATAGTTGTGCGGGAATTCTAAAATATAGGAAAAGTTGAAAGGTATGGGCAAAATAAGCAGAAAAGTTTTTACCAAAATTGCTACGTTTCTCCTAACTACATTTTAAGTCGTTGAACACAGGTATACCTTTTAGTTATTTTAAATTTAATCAACCACTTACGCTTGTGCTTCGCACTCGTGAACTTTTGGATATCGCACATAAATACTTTCCGCGAAATAATATTTTTATAAAATAATTTTCAGGAGTTTCAGAAGTAGTACAATTTCTCTTAATCCAATAATGGCATCGAAAAGTTATAAACCTGTAAACAAAAATGTCTACTAACCAAAAAGTTTAATTGTCTAACTTTTCTTGTGATTTAGCCGAAAGCATTTTATGAACTTTCAGGAATTTAAAAATGGCAACAATAAATTATTTCGAAGTTTATGCCCAGTTTTCTACATAAAAATGGTTCTTTTATGAATAATAAGTTTGTTATGGCGTTCCATTATTATTTTGTTCTTATTTTTATGTTTTCTACATATCAAAGTTTTAGGTTCTCCTTTTATAGCAAATGTAATGCCCATTCTTTAAATGTGGTATTTTTGGATTTATGTTTATACCTGCAGTTTTCCACTGCGACTTTTAACGCTATCAGCAAATGAAAATTAAATTTCAACTTTATTTAATTTTTACACCATAGAAAATAACAAATGTTATACGAATAAGTTTGAGATTTTATCGATTATGTTACGTTGTAAAAGTTTGTGTGTAATTAATTTATAACAAAAGGTTTATGTGTAAATACAACTCACTAAAATAAAAAGTAATGTATTTATTACATTTTAAAAAGTATAAAATTCGAAGCTATGAGTTAGCAGTTGGCCTAAATAAAAATTACATAATCTGTGATATTATGTGCTTATGACATTTTCCGGATTAAACAAAAATTGTAACTCTACAGTCACCTAACCACATACGAAAACCACGACTCCACCGCAGCAGTAGCCTGTGGGTATTGAAACCAAGAATTAAAATTTCTCGTTTGTTGATCAACATTTTTTTACAACTTTTAATGGAAATAATTTTGAATTTTCGCCAGCTTTTCAGGGTAATAAAAATACCCCCGCCTGATGGTTTACGGAACGGCTACTGCAGGCGGAATCTGGACTGTTGTTTAAATCATTAACTCTAAGATTAAATTTTTACAGCAGTCAAATAAACCGTTTTATTACATAGAATTACAAGTTCTATTGCTATAAAGGAGTCTTAACGAGCAAATTACACCAATTTTTTAGGACAAAATTGGCCTAACAATGTTTTACGTATTAAGTGCAAACTTTTATAATGGAATTGCCTTAATATGTTAATTTCTGCTTTACGTTGTAAGATAATAACAAAAATTGCTTTTAAATTTCAATTTGGTTCCTCATAATAACTTTCCTAAGTAGTTGTAATAACAAAGTTTTAATTTGATAATAAAAGAAAAAAATTGGTTGTATGCTTTCGTTAATTTCCTTTAACTGTGCTATTGTGATTTATTCGGATTGATAAACATTTAGTTAAATTATTGTAATCTTCTTACAAAATATAAATATTAAAAAAGCTTTATTGATTTATTCAGGATTGGAAGGATTAAGCTAACGCTGCGTTTCGATTTAATCATGAATAATTCTCTAAAAATAGAATCAAAGATATTGAACAGTTTAGGAAACTCGCTTTTTGCTTTTCGCAAAGTTCGCTTTTTTGGAAAAACTACGGTTCCACCACGTAAGAGCAAAACGTAAATTACCCATAATTTAAAATAATTTATTATTAAATCCCATTTCTTACTATTTGGAGAAACTGCTTCCATTAAGACATTTTATCTTAGTGAAAAGTAAGGAATCGTGTTGCGGTTCCGTAATATTTGATTATTTACGGAAACTTAGATTTTTGGATTAAATTCTAGCCCTAATAACTCTAATTATAAATAATTTAATTCTTTTTATTATTATGTAAATTTTACAAAAATACATTGCATGTTGTGTTTATTTTTAGCATTACAAGTGACGTGTAATTTTAACAAAATTGTACATTATAATCGTTAAATACTTTATGCTCCCAAGATGAATATTCTGATTAGATTTGTTAGAATAATTAAGCTCCCTATTGTAAAACGTCAAAAGTAAATAAGATTAAGTGTATCTTGTAATATAAAATTGTAATGTAGTGCGTTCCGAAACGAAAGTGTACCTTTCTGATTGCACATAATAGCAATGGAATATGCTTTCAATTTCAGAACAACACTCAGCATATAATTTTCAGTTTTCAATATTCGAAATCCACAGTTTACGCTCCACGTAATTTCAGAACACATCCATGTAATATTTAATTTCCTACGGATGTAAAATTCCCAAAAAAATTTTATTACTATTAATAACTTTTTTTAATCTTGTAAACAGACTTAAATTTTGAACATTACCGTAAACATATTTTAGTAGTCTCGTTTTAGGGCTTAAAAGCTTATAATCATAAGTCTTTTAGTGTCGTACCCAATTTTGATATATAATTTTACTTAAAATTCTTTCAAAGGTTTTAATTTTCCTCCAGTTTTTCTTTAATTAGTCAATCAAAAAAAAATTCTATTGACAAAAATTAATTTAAAATGGATGACCAATTTATGGAATGGTACATCACATCAACTAATTTATTAACTGTAGCAATTATCATCCTCCCATACATATGTGATGGATTAATAGCTCATAGTGTATAATAAATGCAATTTCATACAAAGTGTTTTAAACTTGTTAATATTCAAATTAAGGTTGTTCGGTGCTGAATGTAGGTAATGGAATTTTCATGAAATATTCCAAAGTACCGATGCAGAATTTTAATATGGAAATTAAAATTAATTTAATAATTTTAAATATCGAGACAGGCTGCTAACCCAATTACAAGCAATTTTTATTCTCGTTATTACTTTTCTTCATTATGGATCAGCGCGAGAAGTCATGGAACCAATTTATGTTTCAAATAGTTTGGGACAACTGAGAATAAAATGAAAACCCTCGGGTCCGTAGTATAACTTTCTACTATCATTACTATACCTGCGTGTTGCTTAGAGTGTGTTTGTTGAGAGCCTGATGACAGTAATCTAATGTCATGCTATCTTATACGACGATTATATAACTAATAAACCCTAACTGTTGTATTTGTGTTGCTGCGTAAAATATGCTCAAATTTTCGCGGAAGACTGGATACCTAGTAAGCGAAAAAGCATTTAATTTTAGTTTTACTGTTTCTCAGTGGCCCGGCTGTTCTTCCAGACATTGTTCAATGGAGGACACAAAATTTAAAATAAAAGGAAAAATGTTTTCCGTATTTACACTTTTACTTCACGAGTAACTAATTTAATTTCAAAAAAGTTTTAATTGGTAACCTTTAGAATAAATCTTCAACTGCCTGACTCCTTGCAGAGCCTCACGTTAACTTCTTGGGTCACTTGGATACATCAGTTAACAATAGAAAAAGAAAAATAGAGTCCCGGGAGTCAGGGGGGTATAGAACGCCCCCCCCCAGCATATCATCATTCCCAACAACAGAAAAGAAAAAATGTTTTTAATGTTTTACCTCCAGACCATCCGGTCTCTACAGTCGCCAATTTTTTCGTGACTCTTTTCAATAGGGGGGGGGGGCTGCTAAATTTAAATAAAATGTAGCGTATTTTTATTATTTAATTAAAATTGAAATTTGTCCGATTATGTTTAGATAGTTGTAGTCTTTGATTTTGGATAAGAGAGCACGTACCCTCGTTCCCTTTATGGTAAGCTGCCTCTGTTATTTCTTGTTTACTCTTATTTAATTTGAGTTTCGTTTAATGCGTGAAAAAATAATCAATCAATAAAGAAAAGAACAGTTACCTTAAAATCGTTCATATCTACAGCCAGGCTTCTCCAAAGTGCGCCAAGGACTTTTTTGATTTAAGAACTTTACAAAAATAATCCTCTACAAATACCTTAAGATTTCGTAAAGTTTAAGAGCGATGAATATCAAACGTCGAACATCAATCTGCAATTCTGTTTTTGTCATATTCTGCATTTCGATTAGTCTATATTACAACAGTCCGTTTTCAGTCAGTAGAAAACGTCTTCGGAAAGACGGAAATAATTAAGAACAAAAACAAGAACTCAGATCAGGGGTTGATACATAAACAGTGGATTATCCTTCAGGCTATATGGGCTATACGGGCATATCTTTCCGGAACCCTTTTATATTTTGATGGCGTAATCCTATTAAAAACTTGAAGTATCAGAAGAGCGCATAGATGTTAAAATTGGAACAAATTTCACGGTATATCGTGACCCCATAGAAGACTACATTCTTATAATTTGAGTAGGGTTGCTATTTGTCCATTTTCATTCAAGGACAGTCAGTTTTTAAACGAATATCTTTTTGTTTCAAGATGTTCCTTTTTTAAAGCAATACAAAGCTGTTAGATATTTTATAAATAATATTTTAACATTGAAACCTTTGGAATTCGAATCAATCTCAAAGGTTCATATCATTATAGAGATGAGCATGAAATGGCGGTAGAGAATTCGTAAATTCCAAACTCTGGAAAGCATCTTATAAATAAAGCTGTGTCCGTCTGTCTGTTGTAGCAAAAATTCTCGAGCACCGAGTTCCAGGGTTGCGAAATTTTAACAGCTTATTCTGTGTCAGAGTTACGAGTTACTAAGTTATTAGCTGAATTAAGTTTCTGAAATTATTTTATTCAATAATTTTTCGAAAGATTTAAAGGTTTAACAGATAAATAAATGTAGCGCAATATTAATCGTTTATGAAGACTTCGCTGTATTTCGAAGTGCAATAATATTTAACTTGCGGAAAGTCAAAGAAAATCCGTACAATTAAGTCTACGTTTATGCTAACAATCCTCTACAGTGCGGCCTTTAGGCCGCACAACCTTTTTTTCTCTTGCATGGGAAGGGGGAAACCTTCATAGGCACCACCCCATTAGGGGTGGTAGTGTGAGATTCCTACTCACTAAAACCCTATATCTACCTATACTAAAACCCTATATAACTATATCAAGTTACACTACATAACTTGCATTGTACGAGAAACGATGACTTTCGAAGAAATAAATATGCAAACAAATGACGTTTTCGCAGTATCCTGGAGAAAAAAGTTATTTCCACAAAAATTATTTTTATAATTCATTTATTTTAAAGTGTATTGTAAGAATGTTGACAAGGGGGTCACGGGGATAAGGAAAGGGAAGCGGACAACATGACCGTAAAATGTTTGTGAGTATTTCGAGATTTTTACATCTCAATTAAATAATTTTTGACCTTATTAATAGTCGGAAAAATATAAACATTATATTTTGACAAGCAGGAAGAATCAATCTATAAATTATTCTTAATGATTTTTTTGTAGATTTTCAAATCGAGGAAATTGCATTTAAAAATTTTTGCTTACTTAAAAACCCGAACATTTGCAAAAAGTTAAATAATTTTTTCAAGTAGAAAGGTAACAGAGAACCCATTAAAAAAATTCACACACAGATACTTGAGATATCGAAGTTTGTCATCATGGAGCTAAATGGGAATTTTGGTATTGTGCCCTTTACCACTGGACGACTTGCACAACATTTCGATTCTGTAACGCAAGAAGAACATTTTTGGATAGGTTGTTGTTTTTTACCTCAAAATACCCATCGAAGAGAAAATAGAAGCGAATTAGCACTCTACTAATTAGTTTTATATCCCTAGAAATTTTGGTTTCGGCTACATTGATCGCCAACGTCAGAGAGACCCGGCAAAATGCTGGAAGATTCTTTGAAATTGAATAGTGAAATACCACAAAAGCTAATTGTTTCCAGAATCCTCTTCAGGAACTACTCTTTAGTTAGATGTACTGCAGTCTTCACTTGAAGTGTTTTCTAAACTATGCATCTTTTGTAGTTCGGATAATATACGATGATAATGGACGTTCATTAAAGTTCGGGCGATTCACTTAAGTTTGACAAAAGTTGAAATTCCGTTTTGGAATTCACCGCTATTCTCCAGTCTGCTCTCCCAATTCTAGGGAAGCCACCCCCCTCCCTAACCACCAGAAATACTGAATATTTTGAAACCGTAGTGTTGTAATTTTTAGTCTTTCCCGAATTTTCTGAAATAACCGTTCAAACGCTGAAAGCATAGTTTTAAACTTATCTCAAATTCATACATAGATACTGATAAAAACTCAAAGTTGCTTGGAAGAAAAATCCTAAGTTGAAGAAATCTGAACGCTAATGCACTTTTAAAAAATGGTGTTCAAGTTTGAACAACCACTTTTCTATTCAGATTTATGGCGAGAAAATGGGGAAAACTTACTGTTAAACAATTAGAAAAACCCAATAGTGCAGTATGTAATGCAGTTTCAACGATTATTTATACTGACAATCCACCCTCCAATTTAGTTGCAAGTGCAAAAAGTTAATTAAGGTTTTTCTTATAATAGGAAAATGTTTGCTTCATTTAATTCAAAGTTGGTGGAAATTAATGGCGTAGTTTTCAGGAATAATTAGGAAGCAAAGTTTTGCAGAAAAATTAATTTAATTAAAAATGTAAAATGTGTTGCGAACTTAGAATGATAACTACGATATGATTTTATTGTATCTGTTTTTTTTATTGATTTTAATTCAATGTTCAGTCGGTTGTTTCAATTGGGAAGTTTGAATAATGCACTCGGTTCGATGTAAATTAAATTAAATTGTAATTGCAGAAGCAAAGCACACTGGCTTCTGTCTCATTGACTATATGGCAAAGCGAACCTGGAGGCTATTTGATGTTTTCGTGTTTGGTGTTGTTGTTTGCTATTGTGAAATAATTTATACATCGTGTATGACGACGAAAATAATAAAATAAAATGTTTTTTATAAAAAAAAAGTAATAAAAGAATTTCAAAGGAAAGACTTCAAATGTTACGTGAAATCTTAACCACGGCACAAGCAAATCTAGAAAA
The DNA here is from genome assembly GCA_932274525.1 of Podabrus alpinus. NCBI lineage: Eukaryota > Metazoa > Arthropoda > Insecta > Coleoptera > Cantharidae > Podabrus > Podabrus alpinus. The sequence goes on along the minus strand of OW026454.1, from coordinate 85,660,946 downwards.
ACAAAACTTTGACTGCCTACGCAGTAACAACGTAAATTTGTTTTTCTTATTAGATTCTGATTTAAAAAACGCCGAAGAGTTACATTATCAAAAAAAAAGCAAAAAATTTTAAATGCTTCTTTCGAAACTTGGAAATTTAATTCAAAAGTTGGTTGGAAAAATGTTGGTTAATGTATATTTGTAGTTTTTGAATTGTCAAGTTTAAAGTTGAAAGCCGAAAAACACTTTTGAGCTCTTCTTATCTCCTATCGATCCATCCCAGGGAATACTCAACCTGCGCTAATGTCAACCTCCGGGTATTTATCTATCATGTTTGCAATACATTTACTTTCTACCACGTGCTCAATGGTGCATCAAATTTCGATCAAAATACATTTTTAGCAAATTAGAGTTCGAAAAATTTCAAACAATGTAAAAGAGCAAATCGTACGGGTTTAATCCTTTTCGGGCAATTCTTAATAATTAATGTCTGTTACCACGATTTATCTCGGATGCGTAATGTGTTAGCGGTTTAGTCGATGTTTAGACAAGAGGGGTTTATTTAAAAAAAGCTCTTTTAGTGTAGAAAATCGTTATTGGTTGGCATATGTTGGGTCTCGTTTTGCTTTATATTGCGCTCAGAATATATTACATTAGGCTGAAATTTTTTTGGATATTCCTTGTTGATAGCTATTCGCAGCGCAAATTTATCAAAACGCTAAACAAGGTTATCCAAAGCTAGAAAATTCCCAAACCTAAAAATTCGATGACTTGATGGTAATATAATCGCACAATTATTTTAAATTACGTTAAAGAGCTTTTAATGAACTGCCAATTTTCAAGTTTTCTAAGTTTTAACAATTTTAGTGAAACTTTCATAACTTTGAAATTTTCAAGATGGAATTCCTAAAGCGTCGCCATGGAAAACTTGGTAATTGTTTTTTAATATTCTTTAAATTGTGCAAATGTGCTCCAGTTTTACAAAACAAGAAGGTAGTAGATAAAGAAAATAAATTGAACAGTAATTAAGAAAGGATCAGTTTTCATGTTAAATTTGCTTCCTTTTGTGTATAATATTAAGTCGTGCTCCACTTCCTTAGGTAACTGTAAATTTTATTTAAAGTGGGCTTTGTATTTTAAGTTCAACGACAGCAGGAAAACAAAACCTTCTTAGATCCTTGTACTGAAGGAAAGATCTCGATATACAATAACCAGCGTAAACAAATATTTGCATTTGCTATAGCAAGCAAAACAGCAGAATACTCCTATCCCTGTTTACAATTTTAGGATTACAGTTCGATTGGCTGATACGACATCTTTGCGAATAAATTTTCCCCAAAAATGTTAACAAATTTTTACGTCGGCAACAATTTGCTTAGTCTTCGAGACTGAAAACTAAACCAGGATTGCAAGATTTCAAAGCTCTAATTAAAAATAAATCCGTGTTTTAGAGTTAATTTTCATTCCTTTAAGTAAATATTTTAATTTCAAGTTAATTAAAATTACAACCACTTGAATCTCAAAGAGTGCTTTCGGATATCAAAGCTCCATTTCTCCTGGTTAACTAATTTTTTTCCTTTGACGTTTAATAAAATTAATTTAAATTTTTTAAAATGGTGTTATTTGCTTTCTGCTAATTAGTTTTATTTAGCGACAAACTATAAGATGCAAAATTACTTTTAGAACGCTCGCAACCTGGCGCACCTTTTCATGAGTTACAGCAATTCCAATGTTGGTTGGAGTAATAAATGGGTCGAAATTGCACATGTAATCCAATTACGATATTAATATTACGGGCAACACATGTAAACATAATGCGCGTTAATTGCTATAAATATTTAATATTAATGTGATCGTCAACATATACGATGATCCATATAATTAATCAACTTGGGAATTGCGTTGACGTAGATTTGAATCAATGGGAAAATTTAAAAGCTTTGTGGATTTGTTTTGTATTTAACGGCAATATTATATGTCTAAATTGTTTTGTATTTCAATTGCTTTCAGAGCTTTTATGTTATTCTCTAAAATTAACAACAATTATGTATTCAAAAGTTACTCTTCATATCGGTTATCATATAAATGTGCTATCAAAACAAAAAAAAGCTTGTTTTCAGAACAAAAATGATTATATTTACATTAATTTGATTATCTACATTGTGGAATCCGCTTCCGCGCGTTCAAGAAGTACTCCGGAGAAGGCCCTAAAATTTCTATCACCCTGTACCCCACGTAACGTTTCGATTTATTACATCGTGTAATTAAAAATAATCGTATTCGTCAAACCTGTAAACAATTAAAAAAATTAAATTAAATTTTTGCCTTGAAAGCTGACTCGCATTAATGGGGAACATGCATGAATAAAAAAATTTAATTAAAACAGTATTTTCCGATTAATCCTATATATTAAATATCAAATCAGCAAAAATAACTTCTATTTATTGTATTTTGTTATAAATAATCCATTTTAAAATTCAATGATAATTTAAAATAAATCATGTGACCTTAAACGCAACGAAGTCACCGGCACAATAACAATAACCTCACTTTCTTGTTTACTCTACTCGTGTAGAGTACTTTTTTAACTTTTTGTTTTTAATTGACTTAATTATGATAAATAACAGCTTTTAACACTAACAAACTTCAACTTTCAAAGCAAAAAAACCACAGAAAAATAATATAAATGAATGTAAAATTTTGTCTTGTGACGTCCCAAGCCAATGGCAACTTGCGCGGTCGTTTCCTTCAATTCAAATTGACGGATTTTTAAATATTTTTTAAATTATTATCAAAACGAAAATAATTAAATTATATAGCATTGATTAGTATATTTAGTTATTTTTGATCCAACTACGCTATAAAAAAATGTATACATCTTCCCTATTCTGATAAACAAACGCTCGATAGTGGCATAACTCACGGACGTCTTACATAAACAATTATGACTGTGGATTTTAACCATAGATGGTCGACTGCGTATATGCTATTTGTCAACTTTTCTTCAATACGGTTTAAAAAGCCAGGCAAAACTATAAAAAATTACAATCACATTATTGTGATTGTGGGCGAAGATTCGTGAAATGAAATTGCACTGAATGAAAACGAATCCTAACCTTTTCTAATCCATTTGAAAGTGGTAGGAACGGAACAAGCTTCGTTTTTGCTCAGTCCAATTTCATTTTTGCGGATCTTTACTTACAAACCCGATAATGTCATTGTGAAATTACAAATAAACAAAATATTTAAGTCTCCCAGACTTCCCAAACCTTAAAAGGCGGGATTGCTCGTTTAATCAGAAGATAAAATATCGTGTTGTCATCCCGTTTGTTTTAACTTTAATTTAAAATGAATAAGCATTGCACATGAGTTAATAAATTTAAACCACCCTACCTAAAGGCAGTACCTACGTTGTTAATTCACTGGTAGTATATCACGGCTTGGGTCTTTTAATGCTTACATTAACAGGAACTACATTTTGTTATGTAGAGCTGGAAGACCTCGTTAGACGTTAACCATTTCGTATTTAATACTGCGTGATACATAGTAACATCTACATCCATTTTATTCAAAACGCCCGATAATCAAAATTTAATAGCAGGTTAAAATTATAATGGCTATTGTAGGTTATGTGGATGAAACAAATTAATGCAAAGGTCGCACGTTTAAACACTTAATAGCTGGTAATACTGGATAATGAGTAATATACATAGTGGTACGTTAAACCACACTATTAATTTTGTACAATGCAGAAATTTTAGAATAAAAATAAGAAGTTTTTTTAAACAGTAGAAATTGTCTCGCTTGTTGTCGGGTGCTTTAATTCAAAATTTATAGCAAGCTGTTCCAATTTAATACACAGCAAAAGTTTCTCACAATAGTCACGTATCAATGGCCAATGTTATCTCGTGGTACAAAACTTTTCAGTTAAATAGAATAGTTAACTATTAACTCTATTTTCATTGGCGGTTAGTAAATTGGAACAAAAATTAAAATTGATTTTGTTTTATTTGTGTAGAAGTTTTGATCGCCGCCCTTGTGCGGTGTTGCAAAAAAAATTTTTTTAACGACGTTTCTTTTTACTTTATATTATATTAATGGAGATAGCCCTAATTAAAAAACAATTTTTGTTGCCGAAAATTTGATAATTTGATGAATAGACGCAAGATTGCGATTTTTAACTTTGCGCCTCTGTGGTACTATTAGAAAATGTTAATTTTTTTGTAAAAAAATTACCGAATGTTAGTTTGAGGTCTAAATTTCACGAAAAACGATCTAATTTGATTCCGTTTCATTTGCGTTTATATAAATAATTTCATTATACCATAGAATCATCCATATATGTATGCTCCAGCTTACGCGTCGCGTTATACATTACGAAAATGTTAATTTTGGCATTTGAATAAAATCGCTGATTGATTTGAAATCTGTTTTCAATAAAAGTGGTAGCCAATTTAATTTAGTATTCCATACATTGGATGAGATTAAATAACATAATGTTTAATGTATAATAAACAATACTTGTCAGAAAATTGAATATATAATAATATAATGAAGCTTTTGTGTCTACCAACAGCTACACGTTTCAGTTTCAGTTTAATCAATTTGCATAATACATTTTGAAAAGTCTAACAATTTGATATATAAAATGATTTATTAATTTTTTACATTTAAGTTAAAATTGCAATTTAACTAAAACAACGCGTTTCGGGGAGATTATCGCCGAACAAGCTCCACCTGCGTTTAATTCTAACGGAACTCCAAATTACTGCCATATAATAGTGAGAGTAATTAAGCATACCTTGGAATTTATTGCAAAAGTTACCCTGTTCACTAAGAAAGTTCAACGATACATTTGTACAGGAAACATTAATAGTTTCAACTTGGTAGATACAAACTCGAAGATAGTTACGGAAATAAATACGTACCTTCTTATTTTATTTTTCTTCAAATGGATTTCTGATACGAGAAAGTTTGCAAAAGCAAACAAACTCAAGGATCGTCTCAATATTGATAATTCACATTTACAACTGTATTAGGATCATCGCATACCTACGTAAAGAAAACTCCTATAAAGTAAAAATGAAAATCAGAGCCTTCGTACACGGAGCACTTAAACGAAACCGTGTAAACACGGTCGGGGTAAAACAAACTTTGTAAGATGTTGATATACTTGTATCTGTCACACAAGACCATATTTTGGCTCTATTTTTTTTATTAAAAGAAAGATGGAATGAAACACGAAACTTTTTTTGTTTTAATCATTTACTCGGCAGTCATTTAAAGAAAAGCCTCCGGCAACCTTCTATTTTTGTCACTTTATTCGCGCCATTGTTTAGCAGTCAAGTCATTATTAAAACGGCGTGTGTTTAAGTTGGCAAAAACTGATGGAAAAAATTAACTATGACGGTTTGGAAATATAAAACTTGTTCGGCAATTTATTTTCTTTCTAAATGAATAGCAATTACTTGATTTTAAACGTTCTGATAAATAGAAAACTTTTTCTAATACTAGTTGTGTATTAGCTTTTCTGTGGTTTAAACAGTAGGTCCCTTTATGTGTAAGACCGGAGTCTCACTACACCATTTCCTACCACCAAATAAAATATTAACTAATGGAAGTTGCTGATTTGTGGGTGGTTGGTCTTTGAACTCGGTTTGAACCAATTGAATTAGTTCAAATTTTATTTGACAGTAGGAAGTGGTACAGTGAGACTGCGGCCTAATAAAATAGGTATATGATAGAAGGTGGTGAAAAAGATCCTCTTTGCAGAGCGCTAAAGCTTAATATTTAATGTCTAAATATAATTAATGAATAATTATGGTAAATTAGGCTTCCCTAACCGGATGGCCCTGTGAGTGACTTCATGCACTACGGTTCGTATCCTCGCAATTATAATAATTTTGGAAAAGGATCTCGGGTCAGTGGACATAAATCAAACAATATGTTGTCGAGTCGACGTTTCGGGCCTTATATTGACCCATCCTCAGGACTAAAACAAAGAAAGAATGGGGGTCACACACAAATAACCAAACAATAATTCCGAGGGCAAAAAAAGGTGACATACCTCAACAAATAGTTGTACAGTTGCATATTACAGCGACATTCAGAGTAAAAACAGCAGTAAGGGCACAAGGCGCCATCAGCGGTCTCACTAAATTATGAACGGTTAAAACATTACAGTAATGAATTACGAAAAACAGATTGGTCACTATATAAAATCTAGTAATAAATAACATAAATGTGATAAAAACACAATAAGAGTCAGTAAATGAATTGTAAAATACTTTAAAATCAATAGAATAAAAGTTATTTGATGAAACCGTTCAAAGTATAAATTTATAGCAAAATATTTAACCATGATAGCGCCAGATGAATGAAGATAAAGTAAATAACGAAAAATACGATACAAACTTATGCCGAAAGTATACAAAATTAATTCATAATTATTATCGGGTGGTAACATATTCAAGAATGTCAAAACATGTAAAGAATTATTGTGTGGTAGAACTGAGTTGAATCGTTGAATACATCACCTCAGTAAGGCCGAAAAATGCACAAAATGAAATAAACAAATAACCGACATAGGCGAGATGTCAAAAACAACGCCTAAACACAGAGGCACTTCACCAAAAACCCAATCGTTCAAATCAGGTCTGTTTTTTCCAAATACCGCTGCAACACTCGGTAATATCCTACATCCACACTAGTGGAGGCTGTCTGTTTGTTGACGTTGTTGTCAGTCGTCATAATGTAGGCAGCCTCCAAGAAAGTACGTCTGTGGTAATTAACTTCATTATTCAGGATTTTCACCCCACCCATATTGAAATTTGTGCTTATTGATAGTCGCATGTTCACACAGACCTGTCGTGGTAGAGCCATTTCGGATGTCATTATAAGATGTTGGGAGAGGCGTTTAGATAATCTCTGTTTGGTCTGTCCGATATAAACACAATCACATTGGCATTCTATTTTATATATCACGTTCGCACGCTCAGGGATCGGGACATTGTCCTTAGTATGTGAGAAAAGTATTTTCCCCAGCTTGAAAGGGTTGTGGAACGCGCTATTTTGTAATTGTCGTCGCCTGCTATCTCTCGAATTATTGTTTGGTTATTTGTGTGTGACCCCCATTCTTTCTTTGTTTTAGTCCTGAGGATGGGTTCAATATAAGGCCCGAAACGTCGACTCGACAACATATTGTTTGATTTATGTCCATTGACCCGAGATCCTTTTCCTAAATTACTAGTATTGGACGAGAACTTAACCTCATATAATAATTTTGTTTGTAAGATGTAAACTTAAAATATTTCAAGATTCCCTTGATATCTTTTGATTAAAACCCAGTAGACTCCATAATTTTGTACGAAAATCCTAAAAATCTACGTTGTTTATTGTAAAACCAGTCATAAAATTGTATTCTTGACGTTTCCGTGCAATTTAATGGAAATAATTGAAGGGCCTAGTGGAAAAAGTAGTTAAGTAATTTTTTTTTCAATTTGTAGTTGAGCACATTTTCACATTGCGGCATTTATTCTCTACAAATTAGTATAAAAATCAACAAATTAAAAAAAAGTGACTTAAGAGTGCATGTGCAGGGTCGCTGGTCATCGGTAGTAAATTTTAGAATATTTTGTGGAACTTCTTTCTGATATACGCCCAATAAAGTGATTGGCTAACTAATTGATGGGAAATTTAAAAAAAGAATTTATTCCAACGAAAATATTAATTTTTCTGTATTTTTATATGAAAATAGACTTTCAACAATCACATAATTATTATGTAAGTAAGATAAATATTGAAATAAACCAAGGTGCAATCACTAGTATACATGTTTTTCTAAGGTGGAAAGCTTCAAAATTTTTTGATAACGGTTACATAACTTAGAAATATAAATATATAATGGCTACAAAAAAACATCAAATTTCAATTACATTACATTAAGTTTACTATATTAATATCTATTTAAAATTGAAATTTAAACTCGTTAAACCTTAGTCTGAACATTTATTAATTGAAATATTTAAAAATTATATTAAAAAGTAATATAGTTTTGATTTTATCATGTTAATGTTACGGCACTAAAACAACCTATATTTCGCGGGGTATACATGCACTCTTAACTACTTTTTCCACTAGGCCCTTCAATTGTAAAATATTTAAAATTTGAATCGAAAATATTTTAACAATTTTTTCACAAAAGAATGAAATTGTAATAATTTTTAATAAAAATGTCTAGAATGTACTCAATTTGCTAGCGTAGCGAAAAGAACGACAAAATTTAAGAGCCTATATAGTAGACTTTAATAATTATTTAAATTACGTTAACGATTTTTACAGAAAAATTAAATAGCAATTTATTATAAGTGAAATTAAGTCACATCATGTATGTACAAGTATAACAAAAAAAATCTTCTTTTGTATTTCTGCTTGTATCTGTTACGTGTTGAAAATGTGTAACCTCTACAGCTTAACGCGGTTTCAGAACCACAGGAATCGACAACTTTTATACCGTCCATTTCGGGCCAGGGAATTATTTAAACCAACAGCGGATCTGGTCAAAGTTTATGGAGGGGGTAAATACATGTTTTGTAATAAAATTTAGGGAAAATTAAGGTATATTTTTAAAATTTGTATTGCAATGAAGATTCATGGGGGGTAGTTACCCCCATTACCCCCCCCCCCCCCGTAGATCCGCACTTGATTTAAACCATTAATTTATAATGTTACCTAGTGCCAACAGGTGGACATCATTTCGTGAGAAGAAGATCGTACTATAAGTGGCAACTCGAAACGGTACAAGATATCAAAAATGTTTATACTTGTACGCTGAACATTCTCTAAAATATTTGTGACATCTTTCAACGTTTTCGAATTATTGGTGAAAACGTAGGTTGAGTTATACTCGAGTACTCATCGTTATGACTTGTCTATCAGTTTGACTATAATAAATTATTGTTAATCCTGGGCTATCAACTCATTCCCAACTGGGAGTAGGCGGTCGTGTTGTCTAATGTCCAAACTACTGTTTCCCAAATGTAGTTCACAGAAGCCAAGAAGAAATTTTCCTACGGAAACTCGGTCCTGTCAGAAAAATATAAAAAATAGGCAGATGAAAATTAATTTCACCACGTAAAAGAATTAAAATGCTACTTTCGAGGTTCTGTGTGATCCTATTTTTGGGAAAATCATTTCCCTAAAACGTCCTCTCAAACCGCAACATTTAATTTTTCTGAAAGGACGTTAAACTGTAGATTCCCTATACTTAACCTTGTTGCCCTTTTCAAAACCCATTGTTTTCTTGGTTTTCAAAAATTAAAGAAGTTTAAGTAAAGAACTTAAATCATAATGGGATTTAAGTCAGAAAGGAGATAGTCAGAACTGTTATGATTTAGCAAAGAGGATCCAGTGCGATCACTATAGGGGAGCATGGGTTACAGTGAGACATTGAAAATATTTTCTGTTTTAATTCGTTTAGACAAATGGCACTTTAATACAATATATTATTTAACCTTTGAAGGCACCGTTCTATTTGATTTTAAGGTATATGTGGTGGCAGTTTTGGCAGTTATAAAGTGCTATGGGTTTTAGAGTGGTAAAAAAAATTTGCTATAGTGCTTTCTGAAGTGACAATGTGCATAAATCAAGAAATATTATTTAAGTTTTGATGGATTTGGTGAATAATATTTGGCTTAACATAAGTGCACGCACATTTTTAAATTAACAATGAAGTTAGGGAATTTTGATTCAATAGTAAAAAAAATTATTGCTTCCAGATATGAATGTCTTACTGTTGTCCATGAATAGGTAACAATGAGACGCATGCAATATGTGAAAAAGAAAGCGTCTTGCTGTTACCCATGCTCCGCCTAAACACAATTTTTGGTCTTAAAGAACAATTAGCAAATAAAAATAATCAACAGTGTCGTGACTATTAATTTAAATTCTATGAAAACTAATACAATACTTATAAAGTTTACAGATAAAAATTTTAATTTAACAATTGTAGAAATTACAAGTGGTTAATTATTTTAACTTATAGTTAAAATTTAATAGTCATTTTCCGCTATGTTTATAAAATAGGATATTAAATTTTATTGAGAAATACTAAAAAACTACGCGATCAGCTGATTACACTAATTATTATGCAATTATTTCTACTTATTTGTAAGTTGCAAATTGCAAATTATTAGCTTAATAATCGATATGCAACAGGTTCCTGTTATGAGTAAACTACCTAGTCGATAAGTACATTAACTGTACTATGAAAGCACTTTTCCGATAGTCCTTCGTACGGTCTGATAGGAAAGATGCTTCTATTATACACTTAAAGTATTTTTGAAATATATCAATTTTAAATATAACCAACACTTTATTTACCAACCAAACGTGTCTATAATAAAATCTACAGCTTACCGTGGAATCTGAACCACGGTACAAATAATAAGACCTCTGAACTTTTTGTTAAATAATCAAAAAAGATGGTTCATTTGATAAGATAAACTTAATAAAAATACGAAATACGAAATAAAGTTTTGAGGCACTTGAAAAATTAAATGTCGACTAACTTTAGATAAATGAAAGGGTTAAATTTTGCAGGATTTTTATTCCTCTTCATTAAATCGTCTACCTTTTTATAGAACTGAAAACGAAAAGGTTCAAAAGCTTTTTTCAATAAAACACTTCCATTAAAGTTTCAAATCGAATAAGTATTTAAAAAGTTTAATAGTAGTTGAGGTTGGGGTCAAGATAAAAATATAATGACTAATTTATTATATGAGTTTCCGAAGATTAATTTTATAAAAATACATTGTTGGTATACTAGAAAATTAATAGCTTTCCAAGATAAAAATTGATATCCTATCCCCGAACGTTCACTCTCATAATTTTCAAAGTACACGCTAACGGATTAATAATTAATTATTTCGTTAATAATTGTAGTAATAAACGTTGTGATATTAAAGAAAAATTTACCAATCGAAACTTCAAAAATTTATATAGATTTGATAACCGCATCTGCTTTAACATCAAAGCTCTGTGCGATCTATTAAAACGAGCTTTATTCTTAAACTGAAAGATTATGTAATACAAATTGCTAATTTAATTTAAATTTTTAAAGCATCACAGATGCCGTTATATTTAACATTAGCTTTATGTAAGGATTACGTAGAGATAGTTCGTTTCAGCTTTTCCGACTTGCTCAAAAGTATGCATTGCAGATTCTGAGTTATTAAATTTCTAATTAAAAACTTTTTACTTTCAACAAATCCTCAAATAAATTACGAAATGTAAATAATGTGAATGGTCGTTAACCATGTTCTGCTTTATTTGTCGGATTAAATTGTTTAATGTAAATAAAATTAAGTGAACGCAAAGTGAAATACATGTTTAGTGAGAGTAACTCAGACTCTGAACCATGAGGCACAATGTGGGCTGCTTTTTCGAGATCTCTAGAAGTTCTGATGGCCTTCTTCGAATATTATTCTGCAAGGTAAAATAAAATAGTGTTTGTTTAAAAACCCGATCAGCACTTTACACGTATATCCTTACAAAGCAGCTCTAGTTTCCCACAAAATGTATGTAAATTGATGTTATTATATACGATAGTTGTTAAAATAATTCCTATAATCTGCTAGATCCTGCCTAATCCTTACACGACCCATAAAAATGTTTATTTAAAATTAGTTATAGTTTCAAAGTTAGATTTGTGTTTTAGTATAGCGTATTTAAAGTTAGCACTCCTCAATGTAAAAACTTTTTCATTAGAGGAAGCGTGAAAATAGAAATGCAAACAATAACATTGTGCTTTTATTTTATTTTTTGCTCTGCTTTACTTTATTTTTAATAGTGTAGCGTAATTTTAATTCAATCTCAATACAGACAAATGAGATGAAAATTTTAAGTAGAAACAACTACAGTAAAACACCGATTATCCGATTTACGAACCGTATTATTCGAGACGGCTATATAAAATCAGCTTAATCGTAATGTTTTTTTATACATCATCTTATTTTTCACACAATTCCATGTAATCCGGATTTTATATTCTCCGAGATGCTTTCCATATTACCACAGACAATCGGGGTTTTACTGTAAAAAATTCTGAAGAAAAACGAAAGTAACATTGATTAGTACCTACGTAAAAAATAGTAGATGGCCGATTATAATTTTCTCTTGCAAAATCAACTCTTTGCTCTTAGTAGAATTTTTTGTAGTACATAGTTGTAGTTACCAGTTTAAAAATTTGAATTTTTAAAACAAAGGCTTGTCGTTTTCCTTTGATGTGTAATCGATTTTTCATAATTAACGCGCTTTTCAATATTTAAATATAATTTTGTATTTTTTACATTCTTTGATGTTGGTAAAATATAAATATAAAATTAATTATTATTCTGTTCAAGTTTGTTCAGCGGCACCAAAGGCATCGCCACATAGAATGTCTCGTTTTTAAATTAAATTAGTTTTGGAAACATTTTTTATTTATCCATAACATCTTATGATACCAGATCGTTTGCATCACTTCATCACCGTAGTACCGTAACTGTACTCGATCTGGACCATTTTGCTCATAAGAAAAACGAATTGCATGGGGTTATTTTAGGCTGCTTTTTGTTATGTATAACCAACAGACAAATTTGCTAGACTCTATCTGATCTATATGTTATCATGAAGGCTTACACTCGTTTAAGCATTTTATGTTATAGAAGAAGTGTTTAAAATTTTTGAGAGGTAGAGCGAAACTAGTTTTCATAGTCTAAATAAACTGTTTAGTTTTGAGGTTAGAAGTAACAAAATGCAGTTCGAAATTACATTATAAATTTTTTAAGAGCAAAATGGGTCAGTTCCTGCTGTTATACAACTTACCCACATCCGGTACATGATATTTTATGCAATTTTGCATAAAATGCAAAAAATGTTTTATGCACTAACAGGATAAAAGTCTAACAACAGGTTAGGTTTACAAGTCACCCTTTATAATCATATAAAAGTAGCAGGTCAAGACACATAAGCACTTATAAGCACTTATAACACTGATACACATCTCAAAAGGTTAACTTTAATTTTATATTTCCAGATAATTAATATAACTTTTTAAGACCAAAAGTATATAATCCAACATAATATGCCTTAAACTTCTAATATAAAAGGAACTCAATGTATATACAATGGTACTTTAATTTGTTGTGGTGTTTAAAGTTTAAATTAAGAACATCTTAACGAACTGGTGAAAAGAGGTTCTCTATGATTCTTCTCAGTAGGTGCCATCACGTTTTGACAATGTAATCACCGGTGCTTCAAACTTAACAGATCCACTGCAGTTAATCACATAATGGAGCATACTAAATGGTCAGATTCGTTTGGATGTACCTTACAATCCGACTGATAATCTTATGGTTGTCGAAGAAATTTCTCCTCATACATTTTTGTAAAATCGGCAAAGTACAGAATTAAGGTATGTAATGTATATCTGTGATCCCAAAATATCAGAATACGATTTTCATCCAAGATCAGTCAACACTATATACAATATTTCGGCTATATTGTAAGGAGACCTGAAGCAATAAAACAACTGATTATTCATGACAAGATCGAAGGAAAAAGGCTAAGAAGATCCCGACAGGATGGATTGGCCACATGAAAACTCTGACTTTCACAATCGCTCCGACAGAGTAACCCATACATTGCATGACCTGAGGAGGGGGGGGGCGTGGACTTATTCGCTGAGGGTTTCTTATATACTAATACTTTTTAATGATGCCCCAATACTCGGCTCTCGTGGTTGCTGTTGAATGTAATAGCTAAAGGGAAACGAAAATACTAAAATGTTGCCCGACGACAGGCATTTTGAATATCAACTTTAGCTGAGAGAAATCGCACAAAATCGATTACCACCGTCCCCATAGGGCTGTGATATTCCCATATTTCGATATTCCAATCTTCCGCTCAGCTATTTTGCATCAATAACCACTTCTGTAACCATTACTTCTCAAAAGCGTTTTAAATGTGGAGGCCCACTTTAAAATTTTTTCTTAAATATTCACAACTTTTAAAATTTTCTCCCGGATGTTCATTTAAATTTTTAACCACAAGTGATTTTGATCTACCAACGCCGATGGTGCGGTTTTTTTCACGTCTGTTCACTATGTAGCCATTGTTCGAAGTCCCAGTTCTTGTCAATTTCCACTTTTGGCTCTCTTCCCGTGTGTATTTATAATGCGCCCTCGTTTCCAATGCAAACTTTCCGGAACATATCCGTAACATTTTCAATTTTATATCGACACCACCAGTTTAAAATTTAAAAAATTTCTAATTCAATTTTCTAATAACACAATTTTATCAGTTTTCACAAAAATACATAATTCCATCTATTTTCAACATCTCAGCAACAACATAAAATCCTTCTTAATAAATTTTCTGTACAAAAATTCACTCATAAAAATTAAAACTCAGTTTACTTTAAAATATCATGGCAATATAATATTGATTTTAAGGGACAATATAAATGTTTTTCTATTCTATCTCACCAGATATTCAAAATAACTACTCTAAAGAGGAAGATCAAAATGCTCCATTATTACGACAAGAAAAAGACGGAAGTTAACATGACAGCCCAGCTGGTTACGAAGTATTGTAAGATAATTGGAGATAAATAAAAGTCTTAATTAGTGTATGTATGTGTCCATCGCGTTCATCCCAGTAAATAAGCCAGCATGATTCGCGAAGCGGCGCATGTTGCGAGCGAAATCCACTTAATCTCTTTCATCTAACTTTAGGGTTGACGCACATTGGTCTTTCTACGAGGGCTAAACGACCCGCGGTTGCATTGGAGCCTTATCATCGCTGAAAGTTCAAGTTAAAAATTGTTATTATTTAACCGATAACAACAATTAAATTTACTTGCTATAGAGGAAGGTGGAAAGAAAAAAGGGAAAATATTAAAAATTTATTCGATTTTTGCTAAAAAACGAATAAATCTGTGTGAGAGGTGCTAATGATTCAGTTCTGTCTGTGGGAGACCACCGTTACATACCGCATCTGATGTTTGACTGAACAAACCGAGCGTTCTCATTGGTTCGCAAGTCCACAAGTGGAAGGGCCAATCGAAGTGGAGGAACACATCTCAGAATCAAAATCATGAATTAATTTGCGGAATACCTGGATTAGCTAACCCTTCCTTCACATAACTGGTGCATTATAGCACCGGAGGTTTTGAGATGTAGGGTTGGGTTTTGAGACCCTCCCCTACAAAGAAGGACCGTCGGTGATCAAGATTGGTTTTACGCCTCCCACCCCCTTTTGATTAGCGACGGTCATGGCTTTGAATTTATTTTGACAGAGAATGCAGTTTCTGTCCCGTAGTGCTTGTAAAATACAGGTTAATTATCATCTACTGATGCCATAACATTACTGGGTCTATTCTATGAAAGAAGAAAAGGTGGAGGAAAAGAAGACAAATTCTTACGTATAAGTGGCGAGAAACGCATCTCATTGGTTTAATATCATCATAATTGGCTATATTCGTGCAAATTTTAATGTAGGTGAGATGTGAAAATATCAATACATTAATATAGAAGATGTCGCAATCCACTCAGTGCGGCCTTTAGGCCGCACAACCAAGGTCGACTAGTATTTGGAGATTTAGCCCTTTTTGTGTATTGAGTTTCGAGAATATCCGTCCGAATAATAAAGTAACAAATAAATTCATCTGTCATAATACCACCACTGGAACGACAAAAGGATATATCTGGCAAGAAGGTACGCATATATGTGTCATCAATATAGGGTGGAAAAAAGAATTTCGGTTGAAACAAGAAAGAAAACTTTATGCTGCTCAAACTTTGAATAAAAGAAATCTGGATAAACCAATAAAATTACAATAGACTATGGAACGACAGATGTTCAATATTGTCTTGAGAGATGGAAAGAAGAAACTTTGAATCAAAAAACGACAAAGGCTATCGATGCGAGAGAAGGAGTGGAAAAGCTTCAATGGAGATTTTAATGTGGGATATAAATGCAACGTTAAAGGACTGGAGTAGGGTTAAATTATCATAGGTAGACTACAAATACGATGGAGAAATGATGAAATGGAAACCACGTTGGATAAAAAGTGGAGAAAACAGCTGAAGATAGAACTGAAAGGAAAAAGGATTGGAGAAACCTACTTCCACAAATAAATCGAATAATGCTTAAAAAAAGGAAGAATTGTAGCCTTTGCCATAAAGAAACGTGTGACCTCTTATACAAAATATTTCCACTACAATTATGCATTGTAGGTTGACAGTTGGGGTACCTATACCACCCGGAAGTGTTATCTATTATTTTAATTGAATTATAAATAAACTACTTGAAAAATTAATAATCAACATCATCTTCTTGCCACTGGTATATACATTTTATTCACTACTACATTCGATATACTTACTACATCCACATTGTATTCATAAAAGGTTTTCTTTTTTCAATTCAATTTTTTTTAAATGCACTGCTTTTATATTATTAATTTAAAGCTTTCTATATCTTAATTTTCCAAATGCTTCCCCCGCAACGCTTTTCTTTGAATTTTGCAGATTTGGTTATCTATACCAATTGTTACCTCATATCCTATATTTGAAAGCTACCTAATTTTAAACCTTTTAAGATTTTTAAAAACCTACGGTATTGAAAGTATTTACAAGGATCTTTAACTTAGTTTCCGTTTCCGGTCCCACAGTTAAAATTCAGGATAACTAACTGTAAAACGTTTTTGCTTGCTTAATGATGTTAATGACGTCATTAAGCAACCGAATAGTTAAAAATAGTTAAAGTTCCAGATAGTTCCTCGCTGTTTAGTTCTTTAGTTGTTTAGTGACCTCACTAAGGGCCGATCTTTTCACCTCCAATTAAAGTTCCAGATAGCAAACTAACTCTTTAGTTAAAGTGCATAGTTGCTTGGTAACTTATAGTTATGGTCATCAATACAAGCTAATACCGTTAACGTTACTAAGCAACGAAAACTTTAACTATCAGTTACTTCTCTAAAACTTTAACTAGAAGTAAAAATATCAGCCTTAAACAGACAATTAATTTAACTAAAAGTTAGATATCTGAAACTAAACTGAAAGTAGGAAGGTTAAAGTTGCTTAAATACATAACTGTACACCAATCCACAAAAATATTACTTGCCAGAAAGAAACTTTTCAATAAAAGCTTTGAACTTGAACTTGAGGCCGCCAGGAACGACAAAATTAAATCAAAAAAGGTATCCAATACCAGATCTGGTAACATAAGGGTTAAATAAGACTTATGTATTCTATTTTAAAATATTTTCAGGAGAAAATCTATCTTTCAGTTAGGATTTAGCAAACTTTTCAATTTCACACACTACAAAAGTCGCCTTGATATCGCTCATATTTTAATAACAAATTTTACAATGAATTTTGTGTAATAAAAATCACACTATGACCTTAAACGTTAAATAAATTAATAGTAGGTAATTTTACAACCACAACATGCAAATTATGATGACGAATTATTATTACTTACTGATACACAAAATATTCCCCAATTCCGGTCCTGAAATTAGAATTAAAATTATTTATTGGTTAAAATCTAACGAATTTTTTTTGTTTCAGGTAAGTGAAAGGACTACAAAACCAAAAATGGTCTGTAATTAGAAATGTACATCAACGTCAGGTGATGTTTCTTAATTTCTATTAATTTAAGAGAAGCAACCGAAACGGAATGTAATTTTCAGTCTTGGTAAAATATTCTTTCAGTGAAAATAATGAAACTGGCGATCTCTTTAATTACGAATTTAACTGAATTTTGTTACCATTAAGTATTTCTTATAAAAGACCTCCTCAAGTGTTATTAATCAAGCTTACCACTATACAGAGTGCTAGGAAAATTTAATCATTTCAGCGCTGAAATAGTACAAAAAATTATGACATGGCTTTTAACACACACGGTATTATATTTCGTTTAAAAATATCTTGAAAAGTGTATTGAAATATAATTTTTTTGATTTGCTTTCTTCTTGTTGTGTTGTCATTCGCACACGTTCTCTGTCAGTTCTGTCACATTATAAGTACAAAGAGGTTGAATAAGAAAATATAGATTTTATGAAAAAAATTCTAAGAAAAATGCACTTCTAATCCATTTGTTTCTTAAATATTCAATTTTCAGTTGCGTTATCTAAATTAACTGTCACAATCAGAAAGCAACTCAATTTTTATTACCTTTACGTTTACGGTTTTTTTTATGTATATGAGAAGGTTGTATCAGACTTTTATGGGCGAGTCAAATTCCAGTGATTCGATATTTTTGATCCCAAAACAATTTTTTGCAGCATACTTTATATTCATGCAAAATATAAAATTTTTTAGATAATATTGCATTGTATAGGTAAAAGGACAAAGTAATAAATTTTACCTGTTGTGTCCGTTTTAGTTTCCATCCAGAAGTTCTTTAATGGTTTTTTTGCGATCTGCGCGAACATTTTTTTAGATATTTGATTTTGTAGGGTAAGCTAATTACTACCTGAAAAATTTCTCTACAATTTTTTTTTAATTATGGAAACTGAAGTGGAGAAAATTAGTGACACGAGTTGCTCGATGTTGACTTTCGGAAAAAATACAAAACATTCTGTCTGGACATAAAACAAGATCTGCAAAAATACGATAAAATTAAATTACAGCTTCTGTGATGGAAAACATAAGTGGACATAAAAATGAACACAGTGTGGAAAAAGCATTATTAGATTTTGAAATAGGGCGATGTTTACAAGCATTTTTGTGTTGCTTTTTACAAAATTAAGATTAATACTACTCTACACCCCATTGTATAAAATGTACGATTGAAAATATATGGAGAAAAAAGTGTCACCAGAAATGATTGAGCATCAACTTTAAGAAAATGTAACGATCTGAGTTTTGTTATCACATACAGCGGAGTTCGTTTTATTTTCGTTATTATTTTATATTTTCTGACAAATTTTGACAATTTGTTTTCGTTCAGCAGTTTTTCAAATTTTCGTGTAACTGATAAAAAATAGCAAAACTTGGAAATATCTTTGTTTGTGCAGCGACGTTTCCTATTGGGGAGATTGACAACCATACAATTTTGATGTGCTGCTCGGAATAAAATAGTTCCACCAAAATAATCTCGGATATGCCAGATAATATTTAGTTGGTTAAACATATTAATCGAGTCAACATTCCAATTTTGTAGTATCGTAAATAAATCACGTTTTTGAAAAACCGGTGCTGCAATCAATCTTTATGTATATTGTAAACGCAAGTTTATTTTATATTTAAATTTTCAAATTTTGAACGATACATGATTAGGTATGCATTGAAAGTACAACATGAAACGTGATCCATTTCTTTGAAAGGAAATTTACCTTTGAATTCCAATTTTAAATTTAAAATAGCTTTCTAAGATTATAAATTAGGAAATTGTTGGTTAATGAATTGAGTTTAAGAGGGCGCGCTTTTTGTGCCGGGAATCCTACGGTATTTTGCCTATTGTATTGTCTTGAAAATATACATAAGCTTCCTAATTCCACTAATGGATTTTATTAGATTAAGTTTCAAAAAGGACAAAGCCTTGTAGCAATGCGATATTGGACCCTTGTCAATTATGTACATTAAATATAATAATAATTAACGTCCCCAGTAAGTATTCAGCAATTAAGAAAATTTGCTGAGTTGGAAACTTAGTACAGCTCAATAAGATATTTAAGATATTACGCGAGAAGCCATGCAAACTTCACGCCACGATTGTTATGGATCGCAAGATATTGTAACAACCTTCTCTGACAATCGAATTAATATAAAAGTAAGTAAGATATAATAGTAGAAAAAATTGCTCACATAAATTTGGAAAATTTAATTTTGCCAGCGGGATGAACATCATATAAACATCGTTTAACTTACAGAACACGTACGTCTTAATTTCATGAAAATACTAAGGAAGGCATTCTGTTATATATGCTATTATTACTTAAATATAAAAAATTACTTACAAGTGTCGATATAAGTAATGATTTTAATACGAGCAACGAATATTAATAATCATTAATTATATTCAAATGTCTTATAAATAATTTCGTAATTTTCTCATTTTAGGACTGAATACCAATAATTAAATTATTCATTTTCTTAATGAACTGATCTATCACGAATTACTAGATTGTCACTCTAATTTTCACTTCACGAAATAAAATTTCCAGTCCTATTAAGTTTTATTTGTACAAAGTAGTGTTTTAACCGTCATTTGAAAATTAAGTCGTTGGCAGAGTTAATAAGATTGCATTTGTGCTGGAAAATTTTGTATGGAGTCAGAGAGTTCGTTACTCTTGGCTAGCTGCATTCAAGAATTAAATTGAAGCGGACAACAAATTTAAAGCTAAACTATGGTAATTTTCTTTTTAGACGACACCGCAAAATTGGATAGACAGAAGTATCTATGTTATAAAAATATTGCTTACGATGTAACTGTCTCACTCATTTTTAACTCATCTCCCAAATAAACAAATTGTATACTGAAAGTGAAACCATGCTATTTATATTACTTGTTTTCAAATTACACTTTAACATAATTCCACATTTTCAAGTATAAACAGTTAAATTTTGAAGTACTTCATTACTGCATTTCAAGTTTCTATTCAAAAATGTTCTCATTCGGTTACATTAACTTTTACTTTTTAAATTTTGAATCTCCCTATATTTCCAGCAAATTTACGCCCAACGTTGGGCGCCAAGATCCTTTGTATACATAAGTGCCGGTCACATCTACAGGGGAAGGAATGCTTCATGTTTCAAAATTATATGTATTTCAGTAACTTTAATATTAAAATAAGATAAACAAAATATCGAGATTAATTCGTAATAATGATTATAAAACATCGTTTTTCCATATTTAGCGTCTGTTTAGAGCAAACTTTAAAGTCAATTTATTAAATGCCGTTAGAAAGCGCTAATATCTTTGTCTGAATTTTCTTTACTCCATTGTTCAAATGATACAATAACATTCTTTTATCTTATTGTATTTTTATTTTACAGTTGCACGTCGCGTCGTCTACATGATATCGAAACTAACATACAGAGCAATTGTTGAAAAGTTCTATTGCATCCAGCACACTTGCAATTTGTGCATTGTTTAGCAATCTAGTACGATAAAATGAAATTGTGTAACTCGCAAAGTAGGACTGAATACATATTCGCGAGACTGAAACTCAAATAAGGAAGAATACTGATTTCGATGAATGCATTTCCAATAATACGTTTCAGGTTTCGTTTTTCCTTCCCAATAATGGAAACACACGATAAACTCAACAAGATCCTTTTTTTATAGCCAACGTACGAATTTTGATCACAACAAATCCTTCATAATTATCATATTGTATTTCTCAATACAAAACATTTGCTTTTGTGTTTCTAATTATAGGCGGATTGCTTTTACGGTTTGAGCTTTAGTGATTACATACATAAAACATAAAATTATTAATAATCTCTGATGTGCAGTCGTTCAAGTAAACGAAAATGTAATAAAACTACACAGTTTTATTGTTATTTCATCAGATTACATAAATAATAAAATTTTGAAATGTTATGAGAAGGAAAAGCCCCTCTCCCGCTGATGCAGGCTTGAGAAATCTCCTCCCACGCGAAGTGGAAAACCACCTCACTTTTTAACGTGGGGAGCCCTGGATGGAATTGACTAGCTCCTCTGATGGTAACGTCGGTCTGCGAGGGACGTGGGTCCAGATCTCTAATCTCACTGAAAAGGCTTAAAGGTATCCCCTCTTCCAGGGAAATAAAATACGGTTTAAATAGAACAATTTAATGATCACAAAAATCAATCAAAAATGTACACAAAAATACACAACGGTGGCAACAACCTTCGGTGGCAAATATAAGTAAATACTGACTTCTGATGGAAGTCGGCCAAAAACACAAAGCGTGAAGCAATCCTCCCCGTGAGGGAGACCCAGTGAACTACAAAACTTGAGGTGTCAAAATAATAGAACCTCTTAATGACGTTAAAAAATTACTCGTTAAAGATATGTTGCAATCACAACCAAACAGAAATAGTAGTAAAAATGTCTCACCTGAGTACTCAGAAAGCTCACAAAATATTGGTGACAGGTACCCCAAATCCGCCTGGATGGATTGCACACGAGTGTTGTTGTTGACTGGTCCGCTAAGCCTCGAATCACTAAGAAAGGACCGCACGCTATTTGTGATGACGTCCTCGCAGCGACCCCACGACTTGGCAACAGAACTATGGCTGGACTTTCCACCCCAGAGAGTTGTTCCAATATACTCTGGTATTATTTGGTTCCAGCAAAATCCAATTCCAATGTCACGCAGTACGTTGGCTCGCCCGGTTAATTGGCGGGTCGTTCCACAACAAATATGACAGTTCGACGATAGCACAGGCAACGGACACGACAATCAAGACTCTTTCACGGAATTAACAAAAGCGGTTAGATGTTGAATAGATGTAGCTCGATGTAGCTTTTGTTGACAATACTTGTTCAACTCAATCCCCAAAGAGGGCGCTCTAGCATGCGCAGATTGTAACCGGATCGAAAAGATAATCGATGTACAAATAATGGTGGACGGCCAGATGTTTAAACGAAAAAATAATACGGCAACCTCCGTATTCCAAAAAATATGTGCCAATCTCACCCTCGTGCACTCGACGTTGAAGTAGAATTAACTCGGTATACTAATTTATACTTGCACCCGCAATTAAATTCACTTGATTACAACTACGCACACTTTTAGAACTACTCGCTCAGCTGCCCGGAACAAAAGTGAAGATAATCCACCAGCATGGCCGTCGTCATGCGCTCTCCACGAAAGACACGAAAAATATGGGAGTGCTCAATAGATTTGAATGAAATAGCAGTGTTCAACAAATTATTGCTGTAGGTTGATTGATAACGGATATGAGGTATAAAAATCCGTTATAGTTATTGTCACGTCAGCACAACCTGAAAATTATTTATCTGCGAATTGTTTCGCTAAAAGTTAAATAAGTCATCCTTGTTTCTCCAACGAGTACTCTAAGTAAATGCTTTAAAACATTTGAATTTATAGCACTACAAATTTATTTTATTGAATAACTTTTTATTGCACAAATAATTCGCTGTAAGTCCTTTCCATGCTGAAAGTTTCTTTAGAAAATGGGTTAATTTAGTCCTCGACTTTATTATCATAAAAAAAACACTGATATCATTAATATTCACCACCAACGAGGTTAGAAAAACTATAACATCAAGTCGGAATCAATCAAACCGAAAACTACTCAACTGTTTATTATTGATCAAAATGTCGGAAGAAGTAGCTCGATGAAATGAAGTTCATTGTAATGTAAAAATATAATCAAAATTTCAATGATGATTAAAAAACCTGTTTAACGGTAAATCAAGTTTTCAGTTTAAAATGCTTCAGAAAAATATGTAAAACCTGAAAAGCCAAAGTGCGACATTTTGAAAGGTTCAATGAAAGCTATTACTTAATAATGATTATTTATAATAAATTAAACTTTAAAAATAAAGTAATTAATTAAATGTTAAAATATTTTTTTATGCGGTGTTTTTATACACTGCTGAAAGCTTAAGTTAAAATAAAAAAATATTTTCTATTGACTATTTTATTTTAAAGTTTAATTTATTATTCATTTTCAATGGTTAAAAATTCAAATATTTAAATAATAATTATTTATGAAATTAAAGTATATAAAGTAATGCACAGTTGAATTCAATTCCCTTTTTTAAGGTCTTAGTTTTTCATCATTAATCGTTTATAATGCATTGCACGAGAAAAAAGTATAAGTAATAAGATTTAAACTACTTTACTATTTAAAGTAGTAAATTGCGTCCATAAAATTGTTCATAATTCTTTCGTATACCACTTTTCTTAATGGAATTCCCAGAGTTTCCAGGAAATAAGTACTTTGAAATAACTTCAATTCAATTGAAATGGCGTTGATTCCATTTGGAAAATAATAATTTTCTTGAGGTGGACCACTCTTCATCTTCTTCTTCGTCATTAACTAAATCTTTTTTATGTGTTTTGGACTACGAAACAATTTTCCTTTACATCTTCCCGTATTCGCATGTTCTTCTCCAATCTGTCAATCCATCATTTTGTTTTTGATCTTCCCCAGTGTATAACCACACATAGCCATCCGTATCATCTGATCTTTTTCCCTTTATTTCACTTCAGATGCACTGATTTTATATCTTACCAATTTCCTCCCAATTTTCTTCATTTCACTGTTCCATTTTCATTGCTACAATAGTCTTTGTTTTCTCATGCAACTGTTTCATTTTGGGTTGTTACGTTTTTAGATTGGAATGCTCTTTCTCTTCCAGCACTTGTGGTTTTTTTTCAGGTACATTCCTTTCCATTTATTATCAGTTTCAGCTTTACTTTGACATTCTTACCCTTTCCTGTTTCTGTTTCTTAGATATTTCTCACAATTGTCTCTAAATGTATTTCCCCTCCACCATTAAATCGCAATCAATATAATATAATTCTCTATTTCCCCTCACGCTTTGTTCCCCATAATATCTTTTGTTTTGAACCATGATTCTACTTCTACCATTAGTAATGAGTTGTATTTCCGTCTCATAGTCTCATTTCTCATAGTTTTCTATTTTTGGTCCAGTTTTTCTATTCTTTTCTCCACGTCCAGCTTTTCCATATCCCATTTGTCTTCCTTACAAATTGTTGTTCATTTCTTTCGTTAAAAATTTTGTTAGACAATATTCTTACTTCGTTTATTTCCATTGTAATAATTGGTTTCTTACTTCTTCCAAACACTGTACCTTCTTCTATTTCTTCTCTAGAACGCATTTTTAGTTATAAAATTACGTTATAAGTAGGTATTACACAATGTGAGGAAGTTTACATGCGGGATTAAAAACAGGTATTGCAGAAAATGAACACTAGTTAGCTCTGAGGGCAGTTTACATTACCCCATCTTACTTATTTTTCGAGAGATTTGGGAAAACAAACAGTTCCGCGTCGCGTTCTTTACTTATAAAATTGTTAATAACTTTATGGTTTGCGTTAATTTTTTGAAGCAAAATGAATGCCCTAATCAAAATTCAAGAGAGAGAATTCATGCTGTTTTTAACCATGTATGAAATTTTGCAAGCGCCTTTGTGATCGTTTAGGACCATTTTTGACAAGTTTGCTCCTATTTCGTTCCTAGTCCTAGAACTTAGGGGTTCCTTACTGAAACGCAGCTAAAGGATTTAAGCAAAACATTGCCTTACCGAATTATTTTCACCTTCCTAATGACTACATCTTAAATAGTGGAAAACTGAGTTTTCAGGTTTATTGTGACATACTTATTTCTTATTTCGTGTTATGTAGCTCATTTTAATTTGATAGAAACTAGACATAATGTATTTATAAAAACTGGAATAAGCAATTATAAGTTAATATCCATTTATTTCTCATTTTTATCAAACTATAGAGAGTAAATCAAATGTTCTCTTGTTTCGATAAGGTCTCTAATTGTTAACCATGGGTGAACAATCAATTAATTAAAAGGATCAGGAATTACATAATACATATTGGTGACGGTCATGAGCTTAAGCGGTTAAGTGTATTGCCGCTAATGCTGAATACCTGGTTCGATTCCAGGCTCACGTCAGTAAAAACTTTATTCTAACTTCTCCTCGCAGAAGACAATGGAAAACCATATTAAAGGTATAAAGTGGACCATAGGTCCCCTATGTGTGTGATAATACTTCAAACGCACTATACATACCTAGGAGAGAGGTAGCCTACGCCTGAAATCAGATAAGGCCCTCCAAGGAGAAGAATATTGGCAACATTGTCAATGAACAATGAGACCATTCCTTACAGATTAAGAGACGAACGAATAGAGCTAGCACGCGTGTTGATCAAAATCGTTGTCAAAATGATATTGATAATGGAAAGCAAAAGAAATTGTTTGATTGATTCTTCTCTTTGAGATAGTCTTGGATATTAACGAAGGGTAAAATTAAAAAGCTGTCAATGAAGAAGGGTTTTGTGAGCAAAACATGTGACTAACTGCGAAATACTCAGGAAATTGTGAATGACCACTTATTGATCAAATTAAAAGAGAGATCGTAAGGAATATCTGTCAGGTGCAGATTGTTGTAGGTCCAGGATGCTGGAAATAACAAGTTAGGTTTAAATTCAAAGTAAGAAGAAAAATATACGTGCTGAAATTGAAAATGTCATTCAAAATAAGCGTACCAATACTTAAAGGTACTCTAAAATACAATTATTTCAATTATTATTCCTTAACGGACTATAATATTAATTAATAAAACACTCAAGAAATAAAAACTGCAATCAAAAGAAATCTTACTTTCATAAAAAATATATATGTATATATTCAAACAAATTTAAATAAGAATAGATATGCAAAGAGAATTGCCAAGGAAGAGCATCATAGATCGCTAACAAAAACACAGTTTTAATAACATAGCGTCCCGAGCACCCGTCACTAAGATTGTTAACTTAGTCAAATTTTCAGAATGTATGTAAACAAATGCGGCATTTTGTAAACTAAACCGATTAAATAATTTAATTCAAAGTTGGTTAGGCCAATTAAAACACTCTATAAATATAAATTTAATTTATACTCGTCGCGTAGATATAATTATAATAACTATGTGACTTCAAAATATGGGTCCTTGCGACAATGTAGAGGTTACTGAACCTTTCTGCGCAGTCGGCACCCCTGAAAACCAAATATGGGGTGGGTGCTAATTTAAATTAATAAACTGTGCTTAGTAACCAATTTATTCTAGATTATTCTGCACGGTAGCCGTTTTCCGTTTAATATACGAATTTTCCGACACCAAATGGATCATCAGTACTAGGACATAGCGACGTTATTCGCTTGATTTTTATATTCGATTTATACCTTTTAAATGTTGTTTTTGGGGGTTTAACATGAATTTTCCGTAAATTTTTTTCTTTATTTCTACTATATAAACCTTCAACTTTCCGACTATCTATAAGGAATTTTTATAATCCAGGTGCGGAATATCCCCAGGAAACACACTGTCGTCATAATGTCGTCAATTATTGGTCAGTATAGTACCAATGAAGACGTCATCAAGGACGTCATTAATGACGACAATATGACCGGCGTATGTCACAGCCTAAAGACGTCAACTGATGACGAACCTTGTACGTCACTTGCGACGTCACTAATGACCAATGTAGTACATTACTCGACGTCCCGTTATTTCATATAAATGACGTAAAGCAAGGTAAAACAATTTCTTTTTAAAATAACCCTTGTCAAAAACAGGAAGTGGTACTAAAAAGGTGGAAAAAAATAAAATTTTATTTTATTTTAGAAATTTCTTCGGCACAAAAACGATGAACCATTTTTGAACCAACGGACAATTATAATTATAATTCCCGGGTTAAATGTAATGGAACCTCGGTCCTACGGTTGGCGGCCAGGGTTGGCGCAACGCCGGCTACCAATATATATGCCCAATCATTGGCATCCTTCTCGGGGTTTGAACCAATCACAAGGCCGGATTTTTTGACTTGCTGATAACTGAGGAGTATGCACCTCGCTAACCATCGACCAATCTGGAGCCCGGATTTTTCGAGATTTCGGACAAACGGGTATATCCTCCGTTGAACTTAGAAGAAATAAGCGAATAAATCTCCCCTCGCGAGACTTGTGAACTCG
This sequence comes from Podabrus alpinus, assembly GCA_932274525.1. NCBI lineage: Eukaryota > Metazoa > Arthropoda > Insecta > Coleoptera > Cantharidae > Podabrus > Podabrus alpinus. Next base: position 85,633,244 of record OW026454.1, on the reverse strand, counting down.
TACGAAACGTGTCCAAGCATCACAAGCCAGCTTACGAAGTTACCTTTACCTTTACCTGATATGTATTTGATGGAGCATCCCGGCGCAGCCGGCCTTCTCCTTCATCTGAAAGAATACATTAATGACATTGGAATTTATAGAGACCGGTGGGTCTCTGGGAATTGGCGCTTGGCGGACTGACTGGTAAAAACCTGAGCTGTGACTGTGAAAATGTAATATGAGAAGAAAAAGAAAATTTTTTACGTTTGCCGATATAGTAGAGTCCCTAATTCGAAGAAAGAAATTATGAATTAATTTCTATTGATGACCTCGAAGTGATTGGCTTCTAGTTGGAACTAGTCAGAATTGGCGACTAGTGGGATTATAGTGATACTATGGGGGGTGATTTATCGAATCTTGTGAAAATTGATCGAAAAATTACACAAATCTAGTGAATAAATTCACTTTCGAAGAGAATTTGTGTAAGTTAAACCTGTGAACATACATTAGTCTGTGTGGGGGTGAGTTATGGTCAGGAGTTGTCCGTGGTCAGGAGTGATTTGGGACGGGGTATGAAAAAGTCGGCTGGGTTGTATTGACCTAGTTGATTTACTAGTGGGTTTTCTGAGAATTTGGATTTGTTGTAGAGATTGGTGGCATGTTTACGATTAAGAGTGTTAATGAGGTCTAGTTTGGCGTCTGCATGTAGTCGCCTGTTAGTGACGTAATAGGGGGCGCTGAAAATAGCTCGGAGATTTTTGTTTTGGATGACTTGAAGTTTATTTATGGCCCTGGGGCGTGCATATCCCCAGACAGGGGAGGCATAAATCATTGTTGGGCGGATTATGGCTTTGTATAATCTTAGTTTGTTAGCGGGGGACATGGTACTTTTTGCGTTCATGAGGACGAACAATCTATTGAAGAGGCATTTGGCTTTACCGGTTGCGGAGGAAATGTGAGCGTCCCATTTGAGGCGCCGGTCCATGGTAATGCCAAGGTACTTGACCTTGGTTTTCCAGGGGATTTGCTCCTCAAACATCCAGACACTGGAGTTGTGAGGCTTGCAACGATTTCGAAACATGATCGCGGAATTTTTGCTCGAGTTAACCTCGATGCGCCAAGTTTCGTACCACCTTCCGAGATCGGTGATCGCCTCCTGGAGGCGGGTTGTGGCTATGTCCGGGTGGATTGAGGATGTGTATATTGCAGTGTCATCTGCATATAGTGAAATTTTTGTTGCGGGATCTAAGGGGGTTGGAATGTCGCTCATGAAGATGTTAAACAGTGAAGCTGCAAGGATCGATCCCTGGGGGACCCCGGAGGTGATGGGGCGCTTTGTGGATCTGGTGTTCATGAGTTTGACTTGGAGATTTCTGTCGTGAAGGTAGGAGGCAATAAGTCGGACTAGTGGAATTTGAATTTTGGATTGAAGCATTTTGAACAGGAGGCCTTCGTGCCAGACCTTATCGAAAGCTTTCGATACGTCGAGTAGCACTAGGCCGGTGAATTCTTTTTTGTTGAGTGCCTGCGTGACGTGCTCAACTAATCGGAGGGCTTGGTGGGTCGTGCTGTGTCCAGCACGGAAGCCGAATTGTTCGTTTTGAATAATACTGTTATCGAACATGGCTTCTTGGAGACGGGTGAGAATGACTTTTTCAACTACTTTTCCGATGGAAGGGAGCAGGCTGATTGGTCTATAGCTTTTCGGAAGTTTGAGATTTTGACCGGGTTTGGGGATTACCACTACGTCAGCGGTTTTCCATATTTGTGGGTAGTAGTTGAGTCGAAAACATGCGTTAATTATGCCGGTGATGGCAACTTTGGCTTTTTGGGGGAGTTCTTTGAGGGCGGTATTGGTGATGCCATCGGGACCTGGGGCTTTCCTCTTTTTGAGGCGTTTAATGGCAATGGTGACCTCCAGAAGGGAGGCGGGGGTGATATGTGAGTCATCGGAGGTGTTTAGGGTGGTGGTGACATAATTTTCGACCGAATTAATATGGTCTTGGTCTAATCTTGTGGTGTTGGGGGAGCATTGAGCTTGGAGGCTGTCGGCGAAGATTTCAGCCTTTTCAAGATCGCTCCGGGCAATAGTGCCGTCAGGGCGGGAGAGAATTGGGATGGTGACTTTCTTTTTCCCCTGGAGGGCGGCGGCCATGCGCCATGCGGACATGTCTTTAAATGATAGGGAGTTAATGGTGTCTAACCATTCATTGTCATGAAATTCTTTGACTTTAACGTCTATTTGCTCTTTGAGCCGGTTGTATGACCTTTGGTCATCAGGGTTGCGAGTACGCCGGGCGAGTTTCCTCGCTCGGTTTTTGGCTCTGATAAGATCTTTGAGGGAGGGAGTGAGTTTGTCTCTGACGTCCGTGGTGTTGACTTCAAATGAAGTTTCGTCAACGGATTTTTTGATGTTGTCTTGGAAATTGGCAATGAATTGGTCTAGGTCAGTGGGGGACTCAAAGAATGGGATTGGTCCAAGGTTTTTTGACAGAGTGTCTTTGAAAGAGGTCCAGTCTGTTGTCGTTCTCGTGGGAGGGCCTTTTGGGGGTAACAGCGGTCCAAGTGTCAGGAGGACCGGGTAGTGATCTGAGTTTAGTTCTTCGCTGGTGGAGATGTCGTATTGGAGTTGTACGTCTTTGAAAATGGCTATGTCCAGAATGGACGGCGTACCTCTGCGTTAGAAAAGTGGGTGGGGGAGGTGGGAGCGATGATCGCGAAGTCCAGCTCATTTGCTAGTGAAAGAAGGTCACGTCCTACATGGTTTGTGTGTTTACACAACCAGTTGGAGTGTTTAGCATTGAAATCGCCGGCGATGATCTTCGCGTCGGGGCCTTCGAGGAGGGTTTCTAGGTCCTCTTTGAGGATGCGTTGCTGAGGGCGATTATAGACGGAGGAGATTTGCAACCAACCGTGATGTGCGGTGTGGATGCTCACCGTGGTGACTTCAAGGTACTCTAGGTCGGGGGTCAGTATTGCGACGTGTTCGATGGATGATTTTACGTAAATTGCGGTTCCGCCGCCGCGTCCGTCACGGTCATTCCTATAAAGTGAATAGCAAGGGAGTTTTGCCAGTTGGCCAGCTCTGAAGTGGGTTTCGTTGACCAAGATTACGTCAAGGTCGTGATCGTGCGCGAACGCGAGAAGTTCATTTCGTTTGGCTGAAAGGCCGTTGGCGTTCCAAAAAGCCGTCTGCAAAGTGGTGGGTTGGAATCTGGGTTTAGACATTAACGGGTGTGATATTAGTGGCTTTGGCGTTCATGATTATTTCAATATTGCGGACGAGTTCGGCATTGGCATTGAAATTACGAAGTTGTTCAAAAATTGCTTTTGTTTGTCGGGAGGGAGTCTCATCGTAGGGGGTGGTGGGCGTGGGGGTGGCGTGAGTTGCTTCCCTGTGAGGGGCATGCCGACTAGCGACTCCCAGATAGGAAGGTCGATTGGGGCCTTGGGAGGAGGGGTAATTGTAAGTGGGGCGGTCAGCGAAGCGGGAAGCTGCTTCGCGGGCTGAAAGTTCTCGCCTCTTGGGCTTAGGGAACGAAACGCAACCTTTGTAGTTTGCGGGGTGGTTTCCTGTGCAGTTAGCGCAGGTGGCTGGGTCTTCACGGATTTTTTGACAAGCCGGAGTGAGGTGATCCCCTGCGCATTTAACGCATTTGGGTGGGGCGCGGCAGAGGGTTTGGGCGTGTCCGAACCGTTGGCAACGGTGGCATTGACCGACCTCTGTACGTTTGTGGGGGGTTTCGGTGCGGGTATTTATGGACAGGACAGATGTCATGTCAAAAATTCTCTTGCCATCTGAGTTGTGGGTTAGATGGACAAGGTATAATGGCATAGGTTTTTTGTCGCGACCTTGGCGCATCTGAAAAACTGACTGAATTTCAAAGCCCTGTTCTACAAGGTCTTCTTTAACTTCTGCAGCAGTGATAGTGATTGGGAGCCCTCGAATGACCACTTTTAGTGGTTTGTCCTGAGGGAGAGAGAAAGAGTGTGAGGGGAGGGATTTTTCCTCAAGTAAGCGGCTGAGGGCCCGGTAATCGGTCTCGGTGGCCGGCTGAATTGAGATGCCGTCCACGAGCGTGCGGATTTTAGTGGTGGCAATTTTTCGGTCACGAATCATTTTATTGATGGCCGGCCAGTTGTCCTTTGTACGGAGGACAATTGGGGGGATTCGGCTGGAGGAGGAGTATGTGGTCCGGTCTGGGTGTGAAGCACCCTGGGTGTCGGGTTGGGAGTCGGTGACTTCCATACCGTCATCGTCGCGCTCGGTTTGGGTGTCGGTCGGGGGTTCCTCTACGTCCAAACAGGCGAACCTGTTCTTGGTAGCGGGTTCAGAGGTTTGGCTGTCGCTACTTAAGTTGGAGCGGGCCCGTTTTAGGGTGTTTTTGTCTTTTGGAAAGACGAAATTATCTCCACCGGTGGAGGTGGAAGCTTGGGCTTCGGGAGTCGATGATGGAATTTTAGAAATGCGGGGGGATGTTCGGGGGATGATCGCAGGCTTGACTGCTGGAGTCGATAGCCGGGGTTTCGGGATGGCCGTTGCCATCAGGGGTTTGAGTAGGGCGGGCTTTTTTGGCTCTTTGGGTTTAGTTTCTGCTTTTTTGACAGCAGGGGTTGTCGAAAGAGGGGGGAAGGCGGTCTTGTCCTTCTTTTTCCCTGAAGGGGCAGTCGGGCGAGGTTGGGCAACCGGGGGTGGTCTTACGACCGAAGGTGGTTGTACGACCTTGGGTGGTTGGAGGGCGAGAACGAGTGAGGCGACTTTGTCAGTGAGATCTTTGATTTGTTTGGATTGGTCATCGAGTTTTTTGGATTGATCATTGAATCGGGCTTTCAAATCGCGGTTTTCGGCTTTCAAATGGTCAACAAGTTCACGGAGGAAAGTGTTGTCTTGGGACATGTCGGTAACATTCGTCATTTTACAAATAATTCAAGTAATAAAAATAAAAATTTTTAAAATTAAATTATGTTGCGAAATCTAAATTGATAAAATTAAATTTGAATTAATTTATGTCTGTGAAGCAGCTGATTTTAAGGAGTGCAAGTTTAATTTTTAAGTCTGAAAATTAAATTTAGTGTTGTGAATCAACCTTTATTTAAATCTAAATGAACTTGAAAAATTTAAAAGGAAAAGGAATTTGTTGGTTGACAAAATTTTTGTTAGGTTGCGATAAAATATAATCTGTAAGAAATCTAGGTCAAGTTCAGTTCACTAACCTTTGTTGCGTATACTACAGAATACGTCGCCTGATGTCTTGAAGGGGGTAGGGGGCAACAGAGCGCGCAACCGTTTGCTAATTGTGACGTAGCAAACTACGTCACTTAGCAAATGGCGGGATCTTTTTGCCGGGAAACTGGGAGGAACACTTAAAAGCGTGTTTAAACGCTTTGTCGACGAAATTTAAATAGAATTGGAGCTTGATGTAACACTTTCACTTCTATATTAAATTATCGTTTAGACAACAGTAATGAAAATTACTTTTTGAACTTAATTCGTGAAAATTAAAGAACGCAAAAATTGACGTGCGGTTAGTGCTAAACGTGCGGTTAGTGCTAAGTGTCGAGAGTAATTGACCCGGGATTTATTCTTTTTTGAAAACGTTCGTTAAAATTAGTAATTTTGTTGCTAAAATTATTTCCTTCTACAGTAATGCTTGGAATGTAATTCTAGTGGGATTCGTGAAATAAAAAAATTGAAAAAAGCGAAAAAAATGACTTTAAAATTTTCATCGCAAAATCGAAAAAATTTTCATCGCAACTTGTAATTATTGCCCAGCGGGGAGGGCTGTACTCGATTTTTGTACTCGACTCGATTGACATTTTTTCTTAATTTTCAAGTGTTTTCAATGATTCTTTGTCTTCTTACTAAGCTACTAATTACAAAAAAAGGGAAAAAAATATGTTTTTCGTGAATTTAAAAAATTCATCGCAAAAAAATCCGAAAACACTCCTTTTAAACGATCACCCCTCACTTCAATTCGAAAAAAACAAACTATCTACTTTAATAATATTCAAGAAATCTATACTGTACATTGATTCGCATATCATTATTTATTTACACATAAGGTAGTTTTTAATACTATATAAACATTTATTTAAATTGAATACAGACAGCACGACATTGAATTCGATTTATTTTATAAAAATCGTAATCCTAATCCTTTTCCCTTTTCTAGGACATAAATTAATTGAAAATCTATCACTTGCATGACATGTTAGAATGATTTTACATCACAATAAGATCGCCGCCATCAATTGAAAACCACCCTTGAGGATGTGAAAATATAATATGACGTGTTCGAGAGTGCATTCAAGTGAGTTATGTATTTCTAGAAGGAATTTTTACCGATACATGCATAATGCATTATAAGCACGTAATGCATTTTAATAAAAGATCACAAACATTGTTTGTTGTTTGTATGCTTTTAAAACCTAAAATTTTAAAATGTGAAGAATTGTTTGGTTGAGAAAATGTACCGAGCCAACCAGCGCCACGCCACGTAGCTCCTTTGTAAATATTATCGTTTAACGTCTCCAAAGACGCAAGCTTTAGCTTTCACACCAAAAACCAAGCTATGCAAAATTCATTTCGGCAACTCCCAGTTAAACTTTGAAAAATCTATAAAACTTTTGGGCATTATTTGGGACGATAATTTGAAATTTAACATCCACGTAAAACACGTAATTGCGAAAGCTAGCAAGATTTTTAACAACCTCTGTAGGTATATGCGACCGACGTGGGGTATCAACCCACTAAACGTGGAAACGATATACCACGCGGTCGTAGAACCTACCATAACCTACGGAGCGTATATTTTGTGTGATGTGCTAAAGTATAACTACGCGCGGCGCTGGCTCCGCTCATTCCAAAGGACATTCGCCATTAGGGCCACTCGCGCATTCCGTACGGTCTCGGCGATATCTGCGTTAGCCTTAGCTGGATTTACTCCGATAGAGCTAAGGATCAGAGAGGTGGCAGAGGTAGAGAGGGTAAAGGTGAATGGTACCTTTAATCGCCTTCCGGAAGACGTCGTCCTACAACTTCGTACGCCGCCTGTAGGGATGTTGCATCCCCGCTATAGGCAAACGGTAGTTTTCGACAGGGTAGGCGACTCTAAGGAAGTCGATCGAATTTGTGACGGGGTGGATGTGGTTATTTTTACTGATGGCAGCAAGCTGGAAGGCGGGGAGGTCGGCGCTGCAATCGTTATATACCACGAGTCTCGGCTTGAAACACACAAGTATCGCTTACACGATACTTGTAGTGTTTATCAGGCCGAGCTATATGCGATTGACGCTGCCCTGAATTGGATCTCCCCCAGGAGAGTGCACTCAGCGTGTATCCTCTCCGACAGCCTATCTTCGCTTATTTCCATCAGCGACAGAAGCTGTACTTCACCCCTGGTCACTTCCATCCATCGTTCTCTTCTCCGTCTGAGGAACGAGTTGACCATCAAGTTCGTGTGGGTAAAGGCTCATTGTGGTATAGGAGGGAACGAGGTTGCAGATTTATGTGCCAAAGATGCGGCCGTGTCGCACAGTCGCCTGGCATACACCCAGTTCCCTCTGAGTTACGCAAGAAGGGTGATTCGCCTTGAACTGGCAAGTACTTGGAATTCTGAGTACATTAATGCCGTTCAAGGTTCAACCACCCGGCAGTACTTGCCTACACTGCAAGATGTTCGACTGTTCCGAGGTGCCTTCGACACCTCTTTTGAATTGACGCAGATATTGACGGGACATTCGTATTCGCGCGAGTATCTATTTAGATATAAGATCTGCCCTACTGATGTGTGTCCTTGCGATTCAAGGAGTAGACAAACTCTACAATATTTGTTGTCCGATTGCCCACGCTATGTATCTTCCCGTTTTAACCATCTTACTCTCTGTAATTTCTACTCAGTATCCCCACTCGACCTCCTTCAAATTCTTAAACATCCTTCCTTAGTTATTTCTTTCACCACCTTCTTAAAACATATAATTTCAACTCTTAAAGATTTTAATACTCCACCCTGAGCTTGAGCTCATACCAACTTCGAATATTGAAGGGCCATTGTATGCTCAAGCCCGGTTTCGTTTTTCTAATCTTTCATTCTCTCGTTCTGGCCATGGCTCACACCTCGACTCATATCTACAGATTAAAACACCAACACTAAACACATACAGGGCAGGGACAGTCAATCTCTTGCCTTAATATGTGTTTGTGTAATTATTTCTCATTACCATGTTTCATCAATTTAAGTTTTAATAGTTCTATCAAATAAGTATTTCCATTTTTCCCTATTTATAAGTTTGCGTATATATTACATTAATTACATGTCAATTAATTAGTTTTAAGTTTATGTCTGTATCCAATAGCAGACTATACTCCCCCGTTGGGTGGTTTAACCCAATGGGGAAACAGGAAAAAAAATAATAATAATAAAGGACAGAGAATTTGCAATTTGGCAGTCTCACTGAATATGATAATAAGCAGCTCTAAACACAAAACTATACACAATGTAATGTGGATAAGACCAGGAGTAAACAGTGAGTGACGGAATCAAATAGATCAAGTAGAGAGCAAGCTCAATAAGAGATGTAAGAACGTACAGAGGGGCGAATGCGGATTTCAGCCGCTTCTTGGTAATAACAAAAATTAAACAAAACATGGATATGGAATACATGGAAACGTGAAGAAACACCTAAACGAAAGTTGGCAATGGAAAAATTAAACAATAAAGACATCAGAGACAAGTACGAAGAGGAAATGGATAGAGTAGAGAGACCAGAAAGATGAAAGAAAGGAGAATATTAATGAAACGTGGGTAAATATAAAAACTGTGATAAAGACATGCACGGAAATAAACGTAGGATATAACAGAAAGAAAAATGGAAAAGGAAATGGTTTGACCAGGAATGGAAGAAGAAACAAGAGCAGAAACAAAAATCTGGAGAAAAATGGTTGACATTAAGGCAACAAGTAGATATGAAGAACACGCAAGAACAAGAACAAAAAAAATTACTGGTCAAATGAGAGGATGGACAAAATAGAAAATGAGAACAGGGAAATAATTTGAAAAGGCTAAAGTAAGTGCATGAAGATAAGATAACAAAACACACAAGAAGTCCTGTAAAAAAGGCAAGAGAGGTAAAGGGCGTGGATGGAAATATGGAAGCCAATGAAGAAAAAATTAAAGAAATATGGACAAATCACTCAAACACAAGAAGAAACGCTTACAGTCTTAGAGAGGAAAATCATAAGAGTGATAATGAGCCCAAAGAAAATTAACGATGGAGAAAACAGATTAAGAAAAAATAGTGAATTAGTAGAAGAACTGTAAAGCCGGGATATAGTAAAGTTTATAAAGGCACAGAGAATGGGATGGCTATAAAGGCACATAATAAGAAGGAAAAAGAGTAAATCAATAAGAAGCCTGGCAGAGTGGAACCCTTCTGACTTCTTGACTTCAGAGAAAGACCGAAGTCAAGATCAATGGATGAGGTGAGGAGAGATATGAAAAAGATGTTTATCGTCGATTGGAGGTAGAGGTGCAGAGACAGAGGTATTGGAAAATAGTATGGAAAATTGAAAATATGGAAAATAGAAGTATGGAAAAGAATATTCATAAACGCTAAGTTACACCAGATATTGTAGGGAGGAAAAGTGAAAATAAAATGGATTGATCCACCTTGTAAATGGACCAATAAAACTTCCCAAAAGAAAGTGACCAATTTCCGACCGGAATGAGCGCCGTAAAATAGTCTGATTTGATTGTCCTGCTCTGAAACTCCGAGGTCCATGTACTAGGTTTGATTCCAACCAGCTGCACACACACATGCAGAAGCTCTTCTCTAACATAGTAATATACTTGTTCGAAACCGATGCTCAACAATGTGTCCCCTTCCCCAACCTGATCGCCAATTTAAACCAAAGGTATACATTTTTGATTTGTTCATATAACTTAAAATTATTTTCAAGTTCGCGAACAAAACACTCAGTGTGAACGTGGTTTTATTTAAATCTCAAAGAGAATGAAGTAAAATAAAATTATCTGTCGAAAAATGTAAATTTTCATAATATATGAATTTTCTATAAAATTCATTTTCACTCCTAACAAACAATAAATCAAAGGCAATTTGTCAATTTTCAATAACGCGTTGAAAATATCTCGGCTTTAGCATATTTCTAACTTTCATGCACCCCTTTCTTATTAAATTTGATTAAAATTCATCTCAATAATTTTTAAAAAGCATTTTTATTTAAATTTGACTTTCCACGTTGTAATATTGTGACGAATGTTAAAAAAAATATACTTACTTTTTTCTATTGCTTTCCCATTTCCCGCATTTAGAATTGCGTCGTGGTTACCAGCATTTATTTTGAAAACCTACCTGTGACTTTGAAGTTGAATATTAAATTTGTTTTAAATTTTTTTTTGCACCACAGGCACGGCACAGCAGGCATAGTGGCTTGGTGCGAACGCTGCTTGAATTAAAGCGCGGAACCCGTTGATTTTGTATGGAAAGCAAGGATATGCAAACATACAAAGGAGCGCAAACATAATTGTCTGATTTCTGCTTCAAGCTAAATTCCATTGCCTTTTGATGAAAGAATTTCTAATTGCATTGAAGCATGAACTAAAATTTGCATTTGAAATCCAACTCTGACAGTTAAAAAAACACTGTTTTCTTGTCCTGTAAAGGAAGCATTCATGCGATAACTTGAGTGATCGAGTTAACAAGTATGCTAACTGCAACGCTTTGAATTAGAGCTTTTTGCAGCGAAGGCGTTTGACACATTCGTTTGGAAAATTGACTAGAATTTAAGTAGCATTGTGTAAAACGTTATTATTGTGCCGTATTGTTCGCAATGTTGACTCGATAAGACATCACGACTCTGAACTGCTAAACACATAATTATTATGCTAACGTACATTAATAACCATTTAGTGCACGAGTGGAGTTGTGACGTGGGGTGAGAATGGCATTCTATTGCGAATATGTTATTATTTGACAATTAATTAATGAGAAACCACTCCTACGAATAACTCAACCTTATACTTATAATTATGCGCTGCATGTTGCGGCCAGAACTTAATATTTTTGAATTTTGGGTCTGGGTTAGCAGTAATTGCTTCACAACTTCGGTGTTGGGGCTTAACCCTTTCTTTTGTTGGACTAGAAAATTTATTTCATTCTATTTAAACCTTTCTGGGTCAGTTCCAGTAGTGGTTTGTGGTATTTTGACAGGTGAGACACATTTGAAAGATACTAAAATAAATAGAATTCTTACCTTAAACTACAATAAATATTTAAATGATTTTTTGTGAAATCTTCAGTAAAGTTGCCGAAATTGTCAGCAAAGCAAGACGTGGTCGGCAGTAAAGTTCTACTTTTTTGTACGATTGTTTGGTGTGCAAACCACTTTGCATTAGTTAAATAACCCTCGAAATTGGAGCCAATTTTGTTTATTTTTATTTTAAAACTATTAAATAATATTAATTTATAATTAAGAGATTCCTGTTTTAAAATCAATTATTTAGTTTTTCCTAAATGGGTATTGTGTGTTACCTAGCAATCTAATTTTGACAAAATTTGATTAGATTGATGCTGTAGCGGTTTGCTATAAAGAGCCAAGAACCAATGTTACTAAAATATTGTATTGTACTTGGGGGGTCGGTTGGCTGCGAGAGCCTTTCAGAACTGCGACCAGTATTGATCTTTTGTTCTCAACTCTTCTAATTAGGTTTTCAGGAATTCAGTTTTTCTTGCAAAACATAGAATGCTCCTGAGAGGTTTTCTTTTCACCTTCTTGAGTGCCAGTTGTGTCTCTCCCAAATGTTTTGCCTTAGTCGAGCTAAGGCATCACAGCTGCAAAGAATGGGTTCGGCCGATTTAGTTTCAGATTCACAGAATCTGCATCCGTCATCGTCTTTCAGTCCGATTTTTTTGATGTGATATCTCACCTGACACTATCCGGTGAGCAACCCCGCAATGAGTCTGATTTCGTTCTTTGGAAGAAGAAGAAGCTTTTTAGGCTCTGCAGTCGAGTACTCTATAAATTTCCTCACCTGTTTTTGTCTTGGTTCATTGTACCAGAAAGTTTTTTTGCACTCCGCTTCCCACTTCTAGACTTTCAACCTCCCATGTGTTTTGGATAACCCACAGAATGGTTTGGGTCCAGTTGGGATTGTTCTTGAGCCTGATCCAGCTAGTTTATCAGCTGTCTCATTACCCTCAATTCCTTCATGACCCGGCACCCAGTGAAGGGCAATTTTGTTGGGTCATATATTCTATTTTTATGACTATTTTATTGGTTATAGAGTACTTTCGTTTGTTTTCAGCATAATCTTCTGAAAAGTTGACTATATGCTGTATCCAGAATTCGCAATTGAAAGAGCTGCTCCCACATAGGAGATAATAGCAATCCATGTGATAATTGACGCAGACTGTTTGAGCTCTCACCCACGCACGTAATATAGGGTGTTTTATTAGCTGCATGAGAACTTCAAATTGAAATAAAACATTAAAAAAATTGATGAAATGTTTTTTTAATTATCTTTTTATGAATGTCAATTTAATGCCATTTATGATTTGAAAATGATTTCCGGCATGTGACCACCACGACTAATCGTTACGAAGCGCATCCGATCAGTCCAATTTTTGACCACTTTGTCCAATGGCCTTTTTTTCTGGCCTTATTTCATAAATCACTTGGTAAATATTGACCTAAAATGCTTCCAGAGTTGTTGGTTTGTTAGCATCAACCATGGATTTAACATACCCCCAAGGAAAATCATCTGGAGGCGTCAAATCACACGATCTTGGAGGCCAATTGACAGAACCATTTCTTGAAATAATGTTGCCACCAAATTATCCTTTCAATAAATCGATGGTTTCGGTGGCTGTGTGGCACATAGCACCATCCTGTTGGAACCATAAGTTGTCGATGTTTAACTGTTGGATTTTTGGAAACAAAAGTGTATTGAGCATGTGTCGATATCTCACACCATTCACCGTAACGTTAGCTCATTTCTCGTTTCAAAAGAAATATGGGCCGATGATGCCGTTGGCGTGTATTCCACACCAAACAGTCAATTTTAATGGATGCAATGGAGTCCCAAGATAATGTTCCGGATTGGTCTCAGTCCATATACAGCAATTTTGCTTGTTCACATACCCATTCAACCAAAAATGTGCCTCGTCACTGAACAAAATTTGGCGTTACAAAAATGGATCCACTTCCAATTGGTTGTGAGCCCAATCTGCGAACGCACGATGCAATAGATGATCATTAGGCTTCAACTCTTGAACCAACTGGATCTTGTAAGGATGTAAACCAAGATCTTGATGTTAAATTTTCCATGTAGTAGACGGACAAAGCCCAAGTTGTTGAGCACTATGGCGAATTGAAATGTTTGGATTCTCTTGCACACTTTCACTCACAGAAGCGACAGTTTCTTCGGTATCACATTTCGTTGTCTTGTTGGTGGTCTTAAATCATGCAATGAAGAAGTGGTATGAAATTTATCCATCACCGCATCAATAGCCTGCTCAGAAAGTCGATTATGTCGACGATAAAATGGGCGAAGAGCTCTATAAATTTCGCGAACGGAATTCTACCTTTGAAAATAAATTTCCATAATTTGGTAGCGTTGTTCAACTGTTAATATATTCATGATTAAATGGCAAACCTTTCTGAACACAAATGTCAAAGAACTATCACTTTGACAAACTTCATTCAAAAGTTATCCCGATTGAAAGATCTCATGCAGCTAAAAACCACCCTATAGTATATTGTAAAATTCACAAATCGAACCAGGACTTTCCCTGCTATAACTCAACTAGTGATCACACCAAGCCCTGGAATTACAAATTTGTTTTGTTCACAATAAGTCCCGCCCGGTAGCCCTCAAAGACCAGTCGCTCTTGATCGGTTTATCAGTGCCATTTTGTAACTTATCCATGCGTTGATAAATCCAATCCATTGTAACCGTGAAAAATAATGAAGCGTTACAAGAGGACAAAATTTTGCTGAAATTCAATTAACAAGCGGTAAATTTTTTTAAATTGCTTTGAATGCTCATATTAATTCGTCACTTGTACAAAAATTACCGATGCAGAAAAATAACAATTTAAAAACATCGTTATACCTTGTAACCCCATCCAAAAGGAGTTAAATTAAAAAAAAACAAATAATTTTGCAACATTTTTGTCTCAAAAAGCGTAATAATAATAAATTTCACCGAGAGATGACACTTTTATAGCGCATTTTTTTATGACTAAAAGTTAACCCTTTCCCTAAATCAATATAGCCACATTTGCAATTTGATTTTGGAAGCCGGCATTTATGGTGTGGTATTCTCGTAAAGGGGTTTAGATTCCAATGTAATATTAATATGTATAAGGAAGTTGATTTAATGTAACTTAAAGCGGGCAATATTAAAACCCTAAATTACGATTCTCCTGGTTTTATTTATACATCCTCTAATTAAGCACTCTTGTAATTTTGGTAAGCATTTAGCACAACAATTAATAGGTTCAAAATGTTGGTTGTGACGGTTTCTAAAAAAGTGTAAAGCTGTAAAGCAGCAAAGGTTTAGATATCTTTATGAAAGTAAGCAAATAAGTCCCACAGTTGGGGAAAATAAGAGGAGAAGAGAAGTAATTTCTATGTTCTTTATGTTAGGTTTCCCTTTACAAAATTTCTTTTCTGTAGATATTTCATCACGTTGGTGTAACTACTATGTAACTAGTGATGCATATTACAAACAAAGGCGAGAAAGCACTTTGTAAAGGTTTCTAGATAATTTCTCCTAGCTTGTATCTCTCATAATGTTCTAAATATAGCTTTAATGTAGGTACCCATACATTACTCTTCTATCAGGTAGCATAAAAGTTAAACCTTGTCAACAGACACGTTTACTACAAAATCGATATTTAATAACATCCCAATTGAATTCGAAACTTTTTCAACTTTTTCAACTTTTATCAATTCGAATGTTTCATTAAAAAGAAAATTTTACAAATTGGGAAGTTTAATTTAAATTAACGATGGAGAATATAAAAGAGCTTACTTACCAAAAAATGGGCTGGCAAAATTTATTTTTATTACTTTTTTATAAATTAGTTTTTAAGCCAATTTGTCTAACCACCCAGAATATGAAGATTTTTAAGCTTCCTCAAGTTTATGCGGCGTGATCATAAAACATGCACCAGCAAAAATTTGATTTTCGAAACCTTACGCTTCACAGTAAGACTTTTATTAAAAGAAATGGCGAGGCCATTACTCGAAGTTTCCAAGAAAAACTGTTGATTTCCTAAGTTAATTAATTCAAATTGACCTCGTTATTTTCTATTAGAGTTAAAAAACATATTAAAATAATTTGATACGCCGCTGGCATGAAAAAATACGAACAAGAGGGGTTAGTCTTGAATACCACGACGGGACGAAAAATATACAACAGTCAGCCCTCACGAATCGCGACGCCGACGCCGCCGTCCCAAAGTAATAATGCGTATTTAGTGGTTAACCAAAGAAATGTTACAAAAGAATTAATAAAGACGGGCTAATTATACATTGGGATAATTGAATATTCAATTAATATTAATTAAAGTGAATCATGTACACGTAAGTTCAAATTGAAATTATTTAAACCAACAAAACATCATATTATTCAAACCAATTACAAATGAATTACATGTGACGTTAAAATATGGCAGATAATAGCTAGCCATGTCATATGGTTAACTTGTTTAAAAGTGGTAATAACCGTGCAATCACCATTTTGTGAGCATAAAATCCAATAGTATAAATAACTCTAAAGAATCGTGCAACAATCGTGGTGTAAAAATTGCGCACTTCCTCAGATGCAAATCGGCTGGCATGATTTAAATACGGTTTGTGACTGGGATATTGATTTTTAAGTAGCTGGCGGTAATTTAACAACATAACGGAATTTTTTCAGAAAAATTTCGTTACTTACGAGGCCACCTGTATATCGTTTGCTGGTGTGCATCGAGCGAGGTTACGGAGAGTCCGGTTGGAACTGTTGTATAAGATAGTGCGCCAAAGAAATTGTCCAAATGCAAGTTTGTTAGTGGATGGATGCTACCCGATACGCATGAATACATTTAGGGGCGTAGAAGTTACGTCAGAATTGTATTTCGGGGCTTCGAGGTCGTATCGCAAAGCTCGAGGTCGAGGTCACCATGTTTTATTCAACATCGATAAGGTGTCCGTGCGTGGTGAACACCAATTTTGTAGTTGGGTTACCAAACTTTAGATGTTGACTTTTGTATGGAAAGTCAGTATTCGGTTCGGTGGTTGCTTCACTTCGTTCTGGTGATAATCGACACTTGCCATATTGGATGTCTGTTTTGTGTTGGGTTATCGGGCTAAGTTTCCAGTGTTTTACTTTACAGTGAGAATTTAAGTATCCCTTAATTAAGCTTATCTACAACTCTCGTATATCCCAAGTAACATCAACGTCGGTTTTATACCGGTATACCATTGAAGTATAACGAATATGTACATATATTTTCATACCTGAAAATTAAGTACCAAAATGGTACCTAAGCGGCACATAAATTTTAGTTCATATTTACACTGTACTGTTTAGGTATAGTTTCAATGTACATATTTTCGCACCGTTATTCTGAAGGCAATTGTTGTATCGGATCGGCATTGAAATTTTATTAGCTAAAATATATTTGAACATACGGTACCGTTTAGGTAATGTTTTGATCGTTTTGTTTTGTTACTATAAAAGCGATATCTAACATGTACATGTATTTTATAAGATGGAATGTACGATATTTCCATCACCGGTTTGATACCTTAAAGTACAGTTTAAATAGTAATGTTTTAGTTGCTACAATTCCGGTATATAATATGTAAAGATGCTTTATTGGTTAAATTTTATGATTTTTACCTCACCGTTTTGATATTGTTCAACATAATAATATTTGTCCATGACAGGTTTAATAAGTACATAATAACATATTATGAAATATATTATATAATATAATAATTTTTATTAATATTAAAATGTGAAACATACGTAACATTAAAATATTTATTATAAAAATAAGTAATTTAAAGATCAATGAATTTTAATTACGTTTTAAAACAGTTGTAACCAATCAGAACGAAGAAAAATTTCACCGTTAGCAAAACTCTTGTTTCTCATTGGTTACAAATTATTATACGCATTTTATATTACAATTATTACCTGAAAATTAAGTACCAAAATGGTACCTAAGCGGCACATAAATTTTAGTTCATATTTACACTGTACTGTTTAGGTATAGTTTCAATGTACATATTTTCGCACCGTTATTCTGAAGGCAATTGCTTTATCGGATCGGCACTGAAAGTTTATTAACTAAAATATAGTTGAACATACGGTACCGATTAGGTAATGTTTTAATCGTTTCGTTTTGTTACAATAAAAGCAATGTCTAACATATACAGGTATTTTATAAGATGGACGGTACGATATTTTCATCACCGGTTTGATACCTGAAAGTGTAGATTAAATAGTAAAGTTTTAGTCGCTTACAATTCCGGTATATAATATGTAAAGATGATTTATTAGTTAAACTTTGTGATATTTATTTCACGGTTTTGATATTGTCCATGACTACTTTAATAAGTACATAATAAAATATTATGAAATATATACTCGTATAATATAATAATTTTATAAATAAAAATCCGTCTTATTCTCCAAAGTCCCTTTTTATTAAATTAAATTTCGAGACGCGCTTTTTATAATTTTTATTAATATTGAAATGTAAAAAATATGTAACATTATAGTTATTTATGTATCAAGATTATGTATAAAAAAAAATTTCGCCGTTAGAAAAACTCTTGTTTCTGATTGGTTACAAATTATGATAAGCATTTTATATTACAATAATTATTATATGAGATATTATTGGAGTAAGAAGGGCGGTCAAATTTCTAAATTGGGGGCGGAAATTTTAAACCTCTTACGTCCGGTATTATCAACCCATATAAAAAGCCCTTTAGTTAACTAGCTAATGTAAAACGTGTATTTTAAATATTTTATGTTTTCTAATAGCTAATTAACTAAAGGCCCTTTTAAAGTTTAAGACCGATAAATAACTGTGTTTATAATATTTATTAATAAAAATATTAAAAAATTAATTAATTAGGAAATTTATTTTTAAAATAACTTTGCCGGCTTGGGAGTTGAACCACTGTACAACGGATTGCCAAAGGTACCATCGTGCCTATTTACCATTACGCCATCGAGATTTCTTACATTCTCCAATATTTTTTTTTCCTATAATGAGAAAGGAATAATATTATAGTTGGGGAATCGGTCTTTTATGTCTTTCTAGTAATCATAAATCTTTATTTCAACTATGTATCAAATTTTTGATTTTATAAATATTGAAAAAGTTTCTAACTTCGTTACTTCAATACGGATTTTTAAGAAAAACTACGGCGCAAATAATAACAATCAAAAATCTTCGAAAATCTCCAAATTTGAAATAAAAATTCTGGAAATTAAAAGTCAGGAAATTAAAATTTAATAAATTTAAATTAAATAAATTTAATCCCACCACCGCTGTCGATTCGAATTAAAGTGACGTCGGCGTCGTAGCATTTTTCTTCAAAACACGTGCAAAATAACAACTTTTATTTAAAATAATTCATAATGTAATAAATTTTAAAGTACCAAAGCAAAATATTTGATTTATTTTAATGCAATATTAGGTAATATTTTTAATCTATGAATTGAAAATAAAATTGACCATCAAATAAGAAATATCATAGTTTATACCGTATACCCAGGTAGTCGAGTTGGCTAAGCAGTTGGTTTTCAGACGTATAGGTACAGTACAGCTTGGGTTCAAAACCTGGCCTCGGAAAAATAAGTAAGTAAAAATTATCACATTTATAATGTCAATTTTCAGATTCTGGCGCAGACAACAGGGAAACAATTTAGCAGTAGGTAAAAAATAGAAATATTTAAAAATCAAAAATTTTATCTTTTATAAAAATTATTTTTTCTATTAAATAAATATCTCGTTCATAAAAAATCAACACATAATCGGTATAAAAACGATGTACTAATACAGTAACTGCAAAAGGGGCAAATCAATGCTGAACCGTTGCA
Organism: Podabrus alpinus; assembly: GCA_932274525.1. Lineage (NCBI taxonomy): Eukaryota > Metazoa > Arthropoda > Insecta > Coleoptera > Cantharidae > Podabrus > Podabrus alpinus. Next base: position 85,614,132 of record OW026454.1, on the reverse strand, counting down.
AAAATACCTGTAATGTATATGTACATAAATGATACATCAATACAGTAACTGCAAAAGGGGCAAATCAATGCCGTACCGTTGCGAAAATACCTGTACCTTATATGTGCATAAATGATACATCAATACAGTAACTGCAAAAGGGGCAAATCAATGCTTTACCGTTACGGAAATTTCTGTAAGGTATATGTACATTTATGACGGTAAAATGTTACTTGGGATGGTCTCCATGCTATCAAAAATAACTGATAGTGATTTCCCTACGTTGTTTTAAACAAATCCTTCGGGATTTGGTTCACGAATCCTTCTTCCATGACTGGTTTCTATCGAGGAAGTGAAGGAAAGAATTTGGTGATACCATTTTAGGTCATGTCTATAATAATTCAGATGCATAAGATTAACAATTTTAAAAGTCAGTATTCCAACTTAGGTTATAAATTTAAAATCTTCGCGAAAATGTCCACTGCAGAATGTTTTTTTTATGAATTTCCGGTATAATTAACGTTAACGCTGGTTAACATTATTCAATCATATCAATTGGAACTAAAATTACATAATTCTCCAGTCACCAGAGATTCCTGAGATTCCCGGAAATCTCATGATTCCTGGAAATAATTTTAATCGGTTTATTTAAGCCTGTCGCCAACATGCTAAGTTTCCCATTCTCATGAGGTCTGCGTTCGGCACCGTATTGGAGAGAAGATGCGTTTTTTAAAAATTACTTGCAGGCTTCTTTGTAATCAACCTCCTGTTCGTCGGATTTTTCAGTAATGCAGTTCCTAAATTGATCAATTTCTTCTTCTAGATTTCAGCTTTCCTGACTACTCATTTTCAATTGCATATTAATAATTAAAATGTTCTTTTTCTATATAACTAAGTTTACGAGATATCGTAGTAAATAAAATGCCAATATTTTCCGTTAATTTACAAACTATCCAATTTCAGTTAGCGAATATGAACCCTGTTCTGATAATACAAAATAAACAGTACTTCAACTAGTAAAATAATCTAACCAAAATTATTAGCCGCAAATTACGTTTAAATTATTGTTAAAATAGCTCAAATTTTACCGTATAAACAAATTAAAATTTTTAAATTCCTAAAATTTCCATAGGTTTTTTAAATTATATTAAATCGAACTTGCAAAAAAAAGTTTAAATTCCAAAAGCTCATAGTGGATAATTAGGCTAGTCGATAACGCATTCCAACCGGAATGCGAAAGGAAAAAGGACCTCCAAAAAGGCTTACTAATTCTGCACCCTCTAGCGAGCCCAGATTTGAAAGGCCATAGGAAAGAACAAGCAGAGAATGACATGCTTATGAATATTTGTTAATATCTCGACTTGGGTTTACTTTAGACCAAGATTACACTTTATTAAAAATAAAACGTACTTAATTTTCTATTGAAAAGACCCCATGTTTGTATCTTGGTAATCGATCGGTTACGGAGTTACAACCATCAAAGCGAGTGGTATTTTCCATTCTCCTGTGCAACCCGAAATAATATGTATTTATTACCCATAATTTTACTCTTGTGCCCGTTTCCACATCACCTAGCGGTAGATCACATAAGATTGAAATTAGGATTAATAAAAATATTCTGAGACGCATAAAACAATGGCAAATAGTATATATCACGAAATTTAATAGATGTGACTCCATAACCTATCGATTTACAATAACAAAAATTCAGATTTTTTATCTAGATAATTCACTCGGCTTTATTTTGAATAACTTAACATTTTGCTCTCCAGTGCATGCAAGTCAGATTTTTCACGAATATTCGTAAAACTGTTATTTTTGCGTGTTTTTTCCTATGGCGACCAAATCCGGGATGAAAATTATACTATTTTTTCTTTTTCGAGGTATTACTAACGATAATAAAATTTATTCCAGCGGGCCCCCATTTTTGTACAGCATGGCAGTTTCTTACAAGAAAATTACAGTAAAATAATTGCTCAATATACGTACTTTGTCTTTGGATGATATTTTTTTACATATTATGATGCATAAATACATGACTACTTTATTATATAATATTTAATCATATAGGAACTGGATATCTCAAATAATATTCTCTGAAATACAATTTCATGTCTAAGGGTGGTCCTAATTCACACTGTATTTGAAAATACGCTAGTAATAGGCGTACTCGCTGTATATAGCAGTCGGAAGTTGCTAGTCCCTCCGTGTCTCGCCCCCTGCTCTTCTTTGCATAGGCACTTACTCCAGCTAACTTTTTCAGGTATATTGACAGAGAGGATGGTCAACTTTGATATAAATCTGTTAAAGTAGCTTAAAAAAGACATCCATTACATATTTTAGAAACGGGGAATGTCAATGACATTATTAAATGAGGAATTTTAAATATATACTTCGGGCTCTGGCAGTTGTAACTCCGTAACCCTTCTATTAACCAGAGAAAAGCATAGATACTTAATTTATTTAGTTTACTTTATTTACAATAACTTAACATTTTGCTCTAAAATGCACTAAAACCGAGATATTAACATATAAATAAACTGATAATGTTATAAAAATAGTTAAGTGGAAAATTAAATAGAATCAAGAACAAATTTAAATGTTATAATGGGGGGTGGGGGGAGCAACATGGAGATACATTTTTTAAATTGTAGTCCTTTTCGAACTTTTTGATTGATACTTAATGTTGATGATCCCCTTCCACCTCAGCATAACACATTGTAATCCATAAAAAGCATAGGTTTAGAAACATCAGCACATTAATAACATGCAATGCCGCCTTCAGAATCAACGTTAAATCCAAACCCACCAAGATCTTATTTACAATAATTTCTAGTAGTTGTTTATGGTTTTTTAAGGTCATTTGGAAGAATTTTATAATTGATTTGATATAGTATTTGTTCTCTATAAATATCTCTATATCCGTACATCTTTACGCTACATTGATGCATTCCCCTCTGTGCGGCCTTTAGACCGCACAACCTAGGCAATCAAATACTAGTATTACATAATTAAGTAATTCAGATAGAATAATTGTGGGGACTATAAGAAAAATGGCGTCTAGTAATATTTCAAGTAAGATCTGTAACCCATTATCAGAAACAAGATCCCAGTAATTCGCTAATCGTAGGGAATAAATTCTTTGATTCTATTTCGGTATTTTACCTCTTTGACCTTATTGTGTAACTCTGTAATTATTACATTATTCAACGAGAGAAAACTTTGTTGTACTATGGTGTTGTTTTCAATTAGGTTAATGGTTTTATAAATAATTATTCTATCCATAGTTTAGGCCCAACCTCTAGGATCATTTCTACAAGGATTAACGACATCAAAGTCGATGAACTAAAGAAAGTCAGGATTACGATAAACTGCTTAATGTTGCAAAATGGACTATTAAATTACAATAAAACATTCTCAAAGAGAATATAGTACATGGTATAAATAACCTTTAATGAATACCTCTTATCGGACACCGATAATAATAGTGTGTTGATGATGCGACTATTTACGTGTTAACGATCACATTTTAAATCGTAAAATGTTCTCTAAAAAATTTAATGTACTTTACCAACATAATTATTAGAAAAGCTAGTAGCCTAGTAGGTACTAAATTTGCTATCATGAAAAATAATAAACGAATTGCCAATAAATATAAAAACTGCTGTAATAGTATATTATAGGTCAAGGTTGTGAAGGCCGTCATTACTGCCCTAGTGCACAAGATTATATTCCGAGGTGCAAGGCACCGAGGAATATAAGGCGCGGAGGCAAAATGGTCTTCACAACCGTGGTTTATATATACGATTTTTTCAACTACTAGATTTATTACCATTTTTTAAAATTCTTTTTAATAAAAAAATGTTCAATTGTAAAATATTTATTTCAAATGACAGTTTTGTTTTGTTGATTTGACAGTTGTTGACAAATTTAGGTTTTGTAATACAATGTATTAAATCGCGTATGTCAAATCATTTCATTGGTTCATTTTTTACGTTAAGTGTATAATGAAAATATTATTTACCGAATGTCTAAAATGCGTCACTTCACATGTGACTTGGATAAGTTATAATGGTAGCCTATATGACTAGTAGTGGAAAAACATTATTATTAAATCAGTAATCAGATGTGTCCGCTTGATTTAACCCTCTATAAGTCGGTGGTCGCTAGATGTGTTACACTCAATACTTAGCATTAAAATAGTTTGTGCTAGAAAGGGTTAGTATTATTAAAAACTAGGAGTCATTATTATTTTGGGCTGTTGTATTTAATTAAAGCAACCAGGTAGTATAGACAATGTTTTCCCATTTTGAGTCGAACTAACAGTTTTTAGGTCATTTGTATGTCAACATGGGTATTTTTTGACGATCATGAGCTTGCAACGAGATTGGCGATATTACTTCAATTTCTTTTCATGGTGCTTTAGTTTAAACACTGCGGGCGGAATATTTAAATTCAGAGTTTTACATTACAACACGAATTTACAACATATTTTTCCGGTCGTAATATATTCTAAGTAGGTACCTACTCATAAACTATGGATATATGCAATGGCAGAATTGTCAATAAATATAAGAACATTGAAGTGTAAATTTGGTTACATAGATGTAGTATAGACAACTTAAATAAATTTTAGATCTTACGTCTTGTATTGTACGTTCTATAAAATAATCTTTGCGGTGTACTAGGGCGGTTTATTTACAATGTAGGTGCTTTATTGGCGATCATGAGCTTAAGGCAAGTTTGACGATGTTATTTGAATTTGTTGTGCTTGAATTTATGTAGTTTAATGGGGGCGTAGATACAAATTTCAAAGTTCCACGTTACAAGTTTAATACAAATTCAGAACATATTTTCTCGGCATTACATTTCTAGCACTCATCAAGTATGGATAAATGCAATGCGATTAGATAAAGAGGATTTTCTTCCTGAAAGAAAATCAAATTTGCACTTAAAGTTATCTGATGTCGTAAATATTCCATTTACACTGATGTCTAGTGTAAAGGAATTATCGAGAACCAAAATTCAAACAGACACAAAGTGAATTAATAGTATATTATTATAATATACATAGGGTGTTTTTTTAGCTGCATGAGATAACTCTTGAATGAAGTTTGTCAAAGTCACAGTTCTTTGACATTTGTGTTCAGAAAGGTTCGCAATTTAATCATGAATAAATTAACAGTTGAACAACGCTACCAAATTCTAGAAATTTATTTTCAAAGTCAGGGTTCCGTTCGCAAATCTTATAGAGCTCTTTGCCCATTTATGGTCGACATAATCGATCTTCTGAGCAGGCTATTGGTGCGGTGATGGATAAATTTCATACCACTTCTTCATTGCGTGATGTAAGACCACCAACAAGACAAAGAAATGTGTGTACCGAAGAAACTATCGCTTCTGTGAGTGAAAGTGTGCAAGAGAACCCAAACATTTCAATTCGCCATCGTGCTCAACAACTTGAGCTTTGTCCGTCCGCTGCATGGAAAATTTTAAATCAAGATCTTGGTTTACATCCTTACAAGATCCAGGTGGTTCAAGAATTGAAGCCTATCGATTGCGTCGTGCGTTTGCAGATTAGGCTCACAACCAATTGGAAATGGATCCATTTTTTACCGCCAAATTTTGTTCAGTGACGAGGCACATTTCTGGTTGAATGGGAATGTGAACAAGCAAAATTGCCGTTATATGGACTGAGACCAATCCGTAACATTATCTTGAGACTCCATTGCATCCATTAAAATTGACTGCTTGGTGTGGAATACACGCCAACGGCATCATCGGTCCATATTTCTTTCGAAATGAGGAAGGAGCTACCTTAATCCAAGAGTTAAACATCAATAACTTATGGTTCCAACAGGATGGTGCTACATGGTGCCACGCAGCTACCGAAACCATCGTTTTATTGAAAGAACAATTTGGTGACAACATTATTTCAAGAAATGGTCCTATCAATTGGCCTCCAAGATCGTGTGGTTTAACGCCTACAGATTAATTTCTTTGGGGGTATATTAAATTCATGGTATACGCTAACAAACCAGCAGCTCTGGAAGCATTGGAGGTAAATATTCAGCAAGCGATTTGTGAAGTAAGGCCAGAAATATTGGAAAGAGTGGTCAAAAAACGGACTGATCGAATGCGCTACGTAACGATTAGTGGTGGTGGTCACATGCCGGAAATCATTTTCGAATTATAAATGACATGAAATTTACTTTCATAAAAAAATAATTAAAAAACATTCCATCAATTTTTTAATGTTTTATTTCAATTTGAAGTTCTCATGCAGCTAAATAAACATCCATGTAACCTACATAATCGGCTACAATTGCAGATTTCAATTTTTAAATTCTCAGAATATACCAAATTATAATTCTCCCAATTAAAATATCAATCAACATAGCACACAGTTTAACGTGAAATGCAAACCACGACATGAGCAAATGATCAAATTAACAAATGGTATCACGGCTTCTTGCAAAAACCATACTAGATATTAAATCGATGCAGTTTTTTTAATAAAAATTAATAATTTGGAATTTCTCAAACTATAATAATACTTTACGCTTTTGGTATTTTCCGTTTTCTAGAATATTGAGAACACAATTGCTTACATTCTGATATTGAAACAGTTTCACGATAAAAATAGCGAACTATTGTAGTTATTACTTTACCCGAAAGCATCAATAAATAAAGAGGATTGGGTAAGATTTTCTTACTTCTTATTTTAATAACTGCATCGGTTACCGTAGCTGATTATGTCTGGCAATTTCTTATTTACTAGAGGGATGTTTAAATGTTGGTCTAGAACAGTGCTTATCAAAAGTTAAAAAAAAATTCTTGTAATACGTAAAATTTAACCATTCGTAACACTACTGGTTTATTGATGATTAGTACAACTATCGAGTTTTGCTGCGGTTGAGGTTTACCGGAGTTACAATTATAACAACGGCGATCATTCGGCAAAAGCTTGTAGTGTTGCAAATAGCCTTTGTTATTCGGAAAATTTTAAGTCCATACATATCGGATTATGAGAGAAGCATACCACAAGATACAATTAGATTACTCTAATCAATAAATCTTATTTGTGGCTTTGTCAAGATACTTTAATATAAATTTAATTATATACCTTCTTTGTAATGTTCTAATTTCCTGTCTTTTTTTCTTTCATGTTCATTCCATTTGTTGCCGACCTGGGATGAAACGCAGAGCACAATTAGAGTAAGTATTTTTTAATATATTTTATTAAAACGCAATACCCCATTCGTCAATTTTGTTCGAATAACCTGGGTATGTTACCAGTTGCGATGATTTAGGGCAAATTCCTTAGGATGAAGGAAAACAAGCATGTAAAGTTTGGTCTTAAGCCACCCACACGTCACAAGTACCGGTATTGAAAGTAAATTTTGAACGTAACCCTTAATAAGGAGCTAAAATTTTACATGATCCTGCTTACTTCTATTCAGAAAATAGCAGCTTAACGCTTTGAATAACAAAATTTAGAACTTTATTACGAGCTTTAACCTTATTTAACTTTAAAACGCGCTGTTTGTTTTAGTGGACTAAGATAAAGGAAATCGATTTCCTTTTACTTTCAGCTTTAGTATCCTCTTTTATCCGGATGTCTGTGTACTGCACATATTGAAGTTTATAAAGAAATGCAATTTTTTCTAAGACACCTGCTTATAAGTTTATGAAACAATTTTATTTTTTGTGTCTCACACTATGAAACTTTTTTGTGCATAAAATAAATAATGTAATTTATTATTCTCGCCGTTTTTAAAAAAAGTTACAGTTTACAAATCGTGCCAAAATATAAAGGATGTATCTTTCAGAAATTTGAAACATCAAAAGCATTAGTTTCAGTTAGAAACTTTTGTAACCAACAAAAAAGTGAAACTCTTCACTTTTTCTGTCGTTTACAGTTTTTTTGTCAGGAATTATTTTTGCACCCGGAAATTTAATTGTGTCGAAGGACTTTTTCGATTAATTACTTTCTCAACCACCTATTAACAATAAAAATGAATTTGCAAAGTTTTACGATTAATTCTTAAGGACCTGAAAAGGAACATTGTTTTTAAATTAAATTAAAAGGAAGCTCAAAAACTACTCTTAGTTAACATCAAAGTTAGCGCACTTACATTAAATTACAACTAACGAGATTAAATTGCGCTTAATTATAAAGCATCTCCACAGCTTCTCAAGATTTTAAATTTGTCATTCATTTTTTTGCCACATAGTAAAAAATTCAGACGAATATTTAAGCAGCCCCCATTTAGTTACGAGCATGCGATGAAAGCAAATGAATTCGAGTTGTCTTTTTACTGCTTGGTGTGAGGTATTCATTTCGGAACTTATTAAATTGAATCAAAAAAATTTAATTTCGTTCAATTTGAAGTCGGATGCTTCGTTGTAATACGTGCCGATTTAAATCAAAATTTAAATTTAGTCAAAAAAGTATTTTTAATTTCGCTTGTTTTAGAACTACTGGAAGTCCTCAGGCAAAATCACCAGGAAGCAGTGCCGGTGCACTCATACCTTCAGAAGCTCGAACACCAACATCTTCTGGAAACAAACTACAAAATGTCAAAGGAGATCATCCTTCGGTAAGCCAAATTGAAAAATTATATTTTATTCAACTAATTTGTTTAAATGGAACAAACTTCATTAAAATAATGGGAATCCTTTATTTATTTCAAGTTGGTACGCAGTTAGGAGGAGATATGCACTTTCCTAGTTAACGTTAAATTGTTAAACAAATTTACTTTCAGAAATTAATTCCTTGAGTTGTTTGTCGAAAATTTTCATTAAACTTAATCCTATATAAATAATACGAATAATTTATCGTACACAATTTTTGTGTTTTTAATTAAAACTTTGCCGAACTTTTTTATGAAATGGAATTTGATTTATTAACGTAAAAAGGTGAGTTTTAATTAGACAATTTTCACTGAAAAATTTATTAATTATAAATATTTTGTGCTAATGCTTATTAAATTCGCACATCCAGATTTTCAGTTTCATGTAAAATTTTTTGTTTTTGTTACGCCTCTGGACCTCCCCAGTTTATTCTGTCCTACAATGCTGCACTATATTATCGTTACAGTTGTAAAATCTTTCATTTAAGATCACACGTACACCTAAATCAATAAAAGGTTTCTCTAAATTCCCATTTTTTATCGTAACAGTTTTGACTTAATTTTTTACTTCTCTTCCAGATTTCGTTTTCAGTAGAAAATATTTTTACACTAACCTGGTATTATTTCAATTTAAACTTATTCACTTGATGTAACTTTAGTAAAATTCTGATCATGAAAGATTGTCACCGAAAATTGCTACCCTCATTTTCTTCCATTGTTCAAAATGTTTTGATGTTAAGCATCGACCAGTTTTCTCATTGTACATCTTTCCAAAAATTCTTTTTCGTATTCACCCAGCCGTGATTCTAATGTCACATAATTCTATAGGTACATTTGTAATGCGTGATGAATGTTAACTAAGCTTCCATCAAAGTACTATTTGTAATTTTGTAAAAGCGTAACGGTATGAAACCTTCATTTTGTATGCAGCAGTTTTTGATTAAACAAATTTTATGGCTACCTGACGATTTTTTTAAATAAATTATGCACTTTCTGAAAGCAAAAATTACGAATCTGGATGTAGAACGACCTGGAGAGAACAATAAATTATTAATTGATGCTTTATTAAGACAGTAAATTGACAAAAGCATATAATCATATCGTCCCCTTTATGACAAAGTAACGAAACTGCAATTTGTCAATTGTTCCGGAAAGCTAAAACCAAGTTTATCTCTCTGCGTACAATCAATTTTTTTACTTTTATGGTTACTTGTAGCGTTCTTCTTAAAGTACCGTATCCGATCAGCGAACGTTGGTTATCAACGTGACCGAAGTCAAGATGACTTAACTAGGGAAAGAAATTTAATGGGGTGGTTTCCCGTTGCCTTCCCCATAGCCCACAGATTTATATTGGGCTTGAAGATCACAGCAGTATATCCGGCGCGACTAGGTATAGAACCACGGTTTCCCGCTCGCTAGTCTGATGGCTAGTCTGCCGGTGTAAGCTTAACGCCCACACTGCTGGTCTGGGTGCGTTAAAAAATATGCGTTAAAAAATATCAATATAAGTTTTTTACATACGGTTAAATGAAAACAAAATAATATACCGCAACATCGAAATTTTGAATATTGTATACTATATACCCATGTATACAGTATATAATTATTAATTTAGGATTCTGCAGGAATATAATTTATTGAAATTAATGTCGGTAAACTTTCTAGATTGAGAGAGCCAAGATTAGTTTTGAAGTTACAAAAAACGTGGTAATATTTTTCAGCCCCTAATAAATAAGGAGGCCTAGGAACTAAAAATTTTAATCTATTGCTTTTTTTAGTTTTTTGAAATTCAACTTGTCGCAACTCAAAGAACAGGTCCAGTAAATGTTTAGCCATAAATAAATGTATCTGACAATGACGGATTTTCTACATCATTTTTTTTATCATTAAATTTATTTAAAAAAAACTTGCAGCTACGACATATAATTAACAATAATTATGCCTAATATTGATTATGGATACCATTATATACGATTATATGCTGCTAGATGGGCAGTAATTTTATATGCGGTGAAAATCGGTGAATACTACAGTAAATGCACAATAAAAGTTCGCATTTTACTTTGTTTCATAGAGAAACGTCAAGATACTAACAATCACTTTCTATAGTAGGGGAAGGTGGGGCGGAATGGGGGTCGGGGCGGAACGGGGGATCAGGTTTATTTGTTGATAGTAGCACTGCAGTTCGCTGCAACTCTCTATACACCTTCATTATGCATCTGTGCAGTGATAAGAACGGTCGTTGTGAATTACCAAGTGTTTCTCCTTTGTTAATTAAACACCTCCCTGAAATTTGTATAAAACTACAACTTTATGAATATTTGAAAACAAGGTAAGATATATTTAACATTACTTTTCGTTATTCCAATTTAGTCTACCGAATTAAGAGTTGTTTAAAGTGTCTTTTCACGTGTTAACATGTCTTGGAGAAGTAACATGGCTGTCGCTAACCTTGCGATGTTTGGTTTACCAACACTTGGGGCACATCGGGGTAGGGCAGAACGGGGTCCTACCCCGTTCCGCCCCGACCATACTTTTATTTTTCACCGATCTGCTAATTTGCAGTTAACAATAGCTAGCCCTATTTTTACCAGCTTTCCGAGGTTTTCGCCTGAACATATACTTCCCATACCCAGAGTAAAGCCGGGACAAAAGCGAGTGACGAGGAAACGAGGCAAAACGGCAATCCTGACAGCTTCCCCTTATAAGACTGAACTCGAAGAAGCGGCTAATAATGCTAAGAAGATCAAGGAAGCCAAAGAAAATAGACTTAAGAAAAAACTGTTCACCGGTAACGAAAAAAGGAAGGAGAATACCCAGAAAACTGTTAACAAAATAGAAAAGAAAAAAACACAGAAAATTGTTAACAAAATAGGAAAGAAAAAAACACAGAAAATTGTTAACAAAAAACCAGGGAAACAAAGCGTGGAATCAGATGAAGAAGACGATGCGACCTGTTTATATTGCAACGACTTATATTCAAAATCGAGTGAAGGCTGGATATCATGCATACAGTGTAAAAAATGGGCCCATAATTCCTGTGCCGGCATTGATACTGACGATGATGAATCACAACTCATCTGTGAACTTTGCCAGCCATAAAACATGATTTTGTTTCACCTTTTAATGAATACCCCGTTCTGCCCCATGCATGGGGCAGAACGGGATATAACGTTTTTTTTCAAACGTTTAAAATAAATACAAGTATTTTCATTATTTTAATTTTGAACATCGGAGATGTTAAACGAAATGTTAAATAAATTTATTCACACTATAATAGATTTTTACCTCTTTATTTACACCTTCAAATACTGTCCCAACCACATCGACCCCCGTTCTGCCCCACCTTCCCCTACCTACAGCAAATAAAACATGTAAAAACATATAAATCCGGACTCTAATCATTATGTTTGAAGGTACATATGAGTTTTATGGTTATCTGGCTAGAGTTACCTAACCACCACCGATCAAATCAAAATTTCTTCTGCTATACACACTAAAGAACATGGCTAATATAGCAAATTGTAAAAATATTTTACGAGAATTAGGCCCAAACTTTTGAATAAATCGAATTTGACGTTAGCAAATTTACATGTAAAATCCTAACGAGATTCCGCGCGTAGTCATTTGTTGACGGTACGTGTGGAATGAATGACCCTAACACTTAGACAATTTTGCACCGGCAGATGCAGCTCGTCTCTCGTACATGTGGGTGCTGAACTTTCGATGTACGAATCACTAATGCAACCTGATTCCTGGCCTAAAGGCGTAGGCTTTAGACGATTTCACCATCATTTTTTTCGAGACAACAAAGGTGCCTCGTTCACCAATAATTAAGAGTCCGATAAAAGTAAGAAATCACGACTCCCTAGCTAATGATTTCGTGGTTGGTCATATCAACATCCGATCGTTGGTTAAATGTTTCGATGATTTTGTTTCAGTGATCACTGAGGTGAATCCTCATATCCTATCGGTTTCGGAGAGCTGGTTATCACCTGATTTTCCATCCTCATTGATTTCGATCTGTGGCTACTCGTTATACAGATGTGATCGCAAGAGCAGAGGTGGTGGTGTTTGCTGCTATATTCGGAATAGCGTCAAGAGTCGGGTTATCAATTCTGACTACAACGTAACTAACCTTTTGGGACAGCTTTGGGTACGTATAAGTATTAATGACAAATCGTATGCTGTAGGAACAATTTATCGGCCACCCCATGTCCCAGTGTCTTTCATCCAGGAACTGGAAAGGACACTGTCCAGATTCACGGTTGAATATGATGGTGTTATCCTATTGGGCGACTTCAATGTGGATATGCTCACAAACTCAAATCTGGCCGCCTCCATGAAATCTTTGTTTGTATCCTTCAATCTGGTGCAGGTTATTGACCAACCTACGAGAGTCACTGATCGGACGGCTTCGTTAATCGATTTAATATGCTTAAGTGATACTATCACTTTCTCACGACTAGACCCGTATGATATGACTGATATTTCTGATCACTGCCTGGTTCGTTGCAGTTTGGATTTTCCCAACAAAGCTTTGGAACCCGAATATCTAACCTACCGTAACTTTAACTTTATTGATGCTAATGAATTCGCATATGACGCTAACAACATTGATTGGTTACGTTGCATTGAATTTGAAGAGATCAATGACAAAGTTAATTATGTCACTACTGCAATCAATTATCTTTTTGACCTCCACGCTCCTGTTTCTACAGTTAGAATTGATAAGAAAAGACCCGGTTGGCTAACTCCTAATGTGCGCCTATTGAAGAAACTTCGTCAAAAGGCATATAAGAAGTACATGATATCGAAGAAATCAACAGACTACGACTCTTACAAGAGTATTCGTAATTTTGCAACTCAAGCCATAATTAACGAAAAAAAAGCTTATTATTTACACCAAGTCAATCGGAACTCCAAGGAACCCAAGAAACTATGGAAATTTTTTGATCGTGATAATATTCATTCAAAGTCCAAACATGAATTGAACTTGGTAAATTCTGATTCAAATCTCTTGAATGACTTCTTTGCCAATTCTGCTCCGAGCACTGTTATCGACCACAAAGTTATATCAGATTTTATTAGTGGCAGCCATACTTTGATTACTAACAAATTAACCTTCCATAATGTGAGCACTGACGATGTTGCCAAAGCTGTTCTTGGGCTGAAATCTAACGCAATAGGCATCGACGGCATCTCATCCAGAATGTTCAAGCTGAGTCTCCCTTACTGTCTGGACCCTATCACTCACCTAATCAATCACTGCTTAGGGCAATCAGTGGTACCTGATCTATGGAAGAAATCTATCATCATACATCTCCCTAAAGTCAGCAAAGCTACCAGGTTTGATGAATTAAGGCCTATTAGCATCTTACCGGTGCTCTCAAAAGTTCTCGAATCTTTTATTTACCAGCAGCTACTGGAACACCTTGATCTTAATCATGTGCTTTCTCAATGTCAGTCTGGTTTTCGCACTAATTTCAGCACCGCAACTGCGTTATCCAAGGTAGCAAGTGACATCATTAGGGATATGGATGACTCGCTCATTAACATTCTTGTTCTACTCGACTACAGCAAGGCATTTGATGTGATTGATCCTGAATTGCTCATCGCGAAGCTCTCATATTATGGTTATAGTTCATCAGCGCTAAAACTACTGAAGAATTACCTCGACAACCGAACTCAAGTAACGCAGCTGCATGGTTCTCGTTCCGATGAACTTATTTCCAGGCGAGGTGTTCCTCAGGGCAGCATACTCGGACCTCTATTGTTTACTGTTTTTACTGCTGACCTTCCTCGGATCCTTCAGCCCTTGTGCGTCTCACATTTTTATGCAGACGACACGCAGCTCCACATCGCGGGCCCACCTGAGCGGATTGATGAAGTTATCGGTAAAATGAATAGTGCTCTCAATCTCGTACAATGTTGGTCTACTGAAAATGGATTGTTTCTGAACCCCGTTAAAACTGTTGGGATGTGTATGGGAAGCCCACGAAACTATACAGTTGCTATGCAAATGAGGACCTATGATATTGTTCTCAATAACTGCAAGATAGATTTTTGCAGTAAGACAAAGAACCTAGGTGTGATTTGGGATAACCACCTTACATTCAATGACCATGTCAACAAGACTGTGAGCGTTGGCTACTTCAAGCTCAGGTCTCTTTATAGATTCAAGGAACTCTTGCCTTCAAGCATGAAATGGTACTTGGTTCAAAGCCTTGTCCTGTGCCATGTAGACTACTGCATAACTGTTTACTACGGCTTTCTCACTGAGGACTTGAGGAGAAAACTACAAGTATTACAGAATGCAGCTCTACGTTTCTCGTACAATTGGGAGTATGTAGATCACATAACACCTCTCTATCGTTCGTTGAATATCTTGAAGCTCGAGGCTAGGTTTGAGCTCAGGTTCGCAACTCAGATGTTCTCGATTCTGAAGTCAGGACGTCCTGGTTACCTAGCCAACATCTTGGTTCGAAGATCTGATTGCCATGGTCTCAATCTTCGCAATACTGAGGATCTTACAATTCCGTCACATAGGACTACCAAGTTTAAGGGATCATTTGAGTACTTGGCGTGCCGTTTCTACAACAAATATATGGACCTGTATCACCAGAATTGCTCTGCTTACACCTTCAAGACCACACTGACGAGTCGACTGCTTGGCTTGCAATAAACACAATAACCAGGTTATGTTGAAAAACAGCTTTGCTGAACATATATCTTTTAATGCAACATATTAAACTTGTAAATATTTTATATTAGCATTAATAAACTATTATTATTATTATTATTATGTAACATCGATTTATTTTTTGTTTTATTCGATATTTTGGGGGTGAAACGTAAAAGTTTTTACTTTTTAATGCTATTTCGAGGTTCTCTCACATCCCGGTTTCATTTATCCCGGTTTTCTTGATGGATGGCGCTTTCTCGTATGTTTAGCCCAGTAAACCAGAGTCAAAACCGCCCTGGAGGGTGCAGAGTGGAGCGGCGCCCCGCAAGGGTAGGTTTTGATGATGGATAAACCTCATAATCGAATGCACACCTTAAAAATCGATAATTAAAAAAATTAAATTTTTTCACTTTTTCGGCAATACACTGGTTATTTTCCATTATTTGCTAATATTTACTAATCACACCCCCACCTAACCGAATTTCAAAGAAAAAATCAAATCCGAGCGAAAAAATTTCACCCGTTCCGAAGGGAACGCCGATGCATTTGATAGCGTCTGCCTGGGGGGCGCGGCCTATTCAATGCTAATTTCCCTACTTTTAAAAAGTCGATATTGGGGTTGTTTTTAACGGATTCTCGCAAAATATTTTTTGTATAGACTAAAATAAGCCTGTTCTTTAGTGTGTAGCTGAAGAAATTTTGTTTCAGCCAGTGGTGGTTACATAACCTGACCCATAATAATTGACAAATAATTGCCTCAAAACCTCTTCATCTTCTCCAGAAATTTTTTTATTTACTAACGTTAAAAATCTATTTCTCTATTTTCCCCAAGAAATATTCGAAATACTGCATTTAGAGGAAAATGTTGCTGAGAAAAGTTGTAGCAAAACCATAGTGTAATTCAGAAAATTGTTTAAATTTTAAAATTCGTGAAAATTAGTTTTAACAATTTATTAAAATTTTCTATTTTCCTCAAGAAATATTCGAAATACTGAATTTAAAGGAAAATGTTACTGAGAAAAGTTGTAGCAAACCCATAGTGGAATTCAGAAAAATGTTTAAATTTTAAAATTCGTGAAAATTAGTTTTAACAATTTATTAAAATTTTCTTATTTTTCCCAAAAAATATTCGAAATACTGAATTTAGAGGAAAATGTTGCTGAGAAAAGTTGTAGCAAAACCATAGTGTAATTCAGAAAAATGTTTAAATTTTAAAAATCGTGAAAATTTGTTTTAGCAATTTATTAAAATTTTCTATTTTCCTCAAAAAATATTCGAAATACTGAATTTAGAGGAAAATGTTGCTGAGAGCTATTTTTTATGAAGGAGTGAAAATGATGTTTTTCGGCAAAATATTTTTAAACAAATTTCTATTTCAGCTATATTGTTATCATATAACCTATTAAAAAAATTAAAAACACTTAAAATATTTTAACATCCTAGAAATCATGAAATGAAGAGTTTCCTAAAATAGGGTCAGGGGTTCTTAATTTTGGATATCTTTTAAAGTTTGGGGTCCTAATAAATATTCTGAGTTGGCGACCTCGGTGACCGCCCGGAAGTATCGCCATTTAAAAAAAATGGCGGAAACAAAATGTTTCCTCGCAATATTTCCTTGCCAGTTGACTTTAGGACGAAAATAACTGCTATAAATCTTATGTAAAATAAAATTTTCTACAACTTTTATCTAAGGGTTTTAGATTTAAACCTTGCCTGAATCTCCTTCAGGAGTTTTTCATTTCGTCTACTCCTGAGTTACAAGGTGAATTATAAATTGATGTTGTTCAGAAACTGAAGACAGACTACAAAACTCTGCATAGATATTCTCTCTTTTTTCTTCAAAAAATTTCCTCTTTTACGATTTTGTAGCTTTTTGTTTTCTGAATTTCTCAGAATTTTTTCTCCACTGTTTCGGATTATCTTTTTTACGTTGCTTTGTTGGTGTAGGAGTATTTTTTGGTGGTTTTGGTTTATTGATGCATTGAGAACTGTGCTTGCATCTTCGCCAGTTGCGTTACTATCTTCATTTTCGTGAATATCTACCAATGATGGCCATAGTAGGCATAGAATGTGTCATCTCCAAGATAAATCTTTGTCCAATTCAAAATTCTCATGAATAGATCTTGAAAAATTTGGAGCTGGGCTACTTTCTGGTAAGACCATAGTCAAATCGCCACCATTTAAGCCTTGAATAGCAACGAACTACAGATACGCGATTTTGGCAGTGCCCATTCATATATGAACAAATAAAATCTATAACCTCAGTGCATATTCGCTAGTTTGAGTGGGGACGATATAATCTATGCAGCCTTTGGGAAGCGAAATTAAGTTTTCCGCTCTGTAGCAAACTATAAAACTAAGGTAATACGTATCTAGCACATCGTTTGATCACTAAGAAAATTGACGTTTTTTAATTTAGGTTGGAGCAATTATTGACAAGTTAATAATATATAATACTCCGTTCTGTAGCTATTTAATTATTAAACATTTAACCGCAGTATAATTTTGTTAAATATGTATGCCCGAAACCATTACTAATATGGATCAATATTCGAAAAGTGAAACTTAAATAATTAAATTTAAAACTAAGTGTATTTCAGGTCATCCGCAACTTCCGATACATAATGTCCTTGTTTCCCTGGCGTACAAAAAATGTATTCGATGTTGTCGAATTTAAGCTGGTGAAAATTTAATTCCAGCTTTATTCGATCTTTTGTACGTATTACCACTCTGATTATTTGCAATTTCTTCCGACCCGACCCTCAAGCATTTCATCATTTAGATAAGTTTTTGTTAGATAACAGCTTCCTAGCCTCTTCAGAGCAAACGTTCTGGAAGAGGACAGTTAAGTAGCTCGAGTTCCTGATGTATCGCTTTAACTGATGATGAAGTTATCGAGTTATATGAAAACTATAAAACGAATCAAACAATTCGTAACTCAGTTATACTTGATTCTAGTATGGTAATAGACTTTATAGGATGGTAACCAAATTATCGAAAAGGCAATAAACTAAAATTAAATTTTAATAGTGAAAGAGCCTGCAGGTCATCAGCCTCAATGTAGCAGCACTATAATACCAATTTTAAGATAAATTCGTACACTATAATAGGGCATTATGAAATCATACAAGAACCAACCTTTAGAATGAAATATTTTCTAGTAGTAGTTTTCCTCTCCCATTTGAAAAACTGATTTAATTAAACTATTTTTTCACCTATTTTCCTATACTAAATTTCAACTCTTTACTTACAGTTTTCACAATTTTCTTTTTGTTTAGTTTCTTTAACACTTGACTTTATCTAATTAACTAAAAATGAAATTGAAAAAATTGAGGTGTTCGGTTCATATCTACTTATAAACTAGACATGTAAAATCGTTTCTATAAAACATTCATCACCATAAGCACCGATAGCTGCGGTCGAATTCAGAATGTTAAATTTGTGTTGTAATATTAAATTTAGCATCATTGATTAAACACCTATTTTAAAATTCAAATTTTTGATAAAACGAAATTTAATAATAACGACCGAATATTTATCAAAATATTTAAAATATTCTTGAATAAACAATCAGTAATAATTATATACAATGTAGACATGGCTTTCTACAAGCACCATCACAATTAATAATAATAATTTTTTTTTCATTCAACGTGAAGGTAATAAAAAAGCATCGCTCAATAAATTTAATTTTTTCGGAGAGATTTTAAATTTTAAAATAATGGAAGTTAATTATTTTGTCTCTATACCAGTCAAGTTGCGCTTTTTAAGTTGAATAGGAAGTCTTGTTAACTAAACACTCATAATTTGAATTAACCCCTAAATGTCCCAGATTTCAGCAAATTACCATATAAAGAAACAAGATTTCACGTAATTTTAACGTGTTTATCAACATTCAAATTTTAGACACTTGTTGCTTAATGTTGCACCCGCTACAGGGTAAATAATAGTATTTTGTTTGAATAAAACGAAAAAAATGCTTTTTCAGAAATGCTTAGTAAGTGGGTTAATACGTATTTTTCAGTTGGGCGAATATTCGGCACTTGGTACATTTTCCCGCTATGGCGTCATCAAATATGGCAGATGCTCCATCAGAAAATTATGCATATCTCTATTAATACTTGACCGATTTTCATGAAACTCGAATCTATAAATTGTATTTATTATTTATAATGTTAGCAATGCTTTGCTAACTGTTTCTAGTTTGATTTTCTTTTCTTTTTAATGCTGTCACGAACTTCATAGAAATGTTCACATTGCAACAACAAATTCAATACTATTGGGGAAATACGATAATAATAAATTATATATATATAGATATTGCGCTGTACCAATACCACGTCAATAGAAATGATCACGTTTTGATTCAAAGTTTTTAATTTATTAACAAAGGTAGCACGAGACTTATTTGTTCAAACGAAAGGGTTTTATCCGACACCAAAGAATTGTTTTAACGTCATAAATTTAATGAAGATAAGGTCACGGAATGAGAAAACAAGATAAATTCAAATGCAACGTTTTAATTCAGTTTTTAAAATAAAGGTTTGTTAAAATTGTAAATTAATTTAAGTAGTGATATATAAAAATGTAATTTGAAATCAAAAACAATTTGTTAAAAGTATTAGTTATAAAAATGTGTTGAAACGTAGAACTTTTAAAATAACAAAAATTACGTGTCGAAGTGCGCCGTAAACTCAATGTACCACGAATGCGAAAAACATTTTCTTCAAAAGTTTACTGGAAGACCACAGGAGATGTTAATACTTCAAAATAAATCTGAAACATAAAAATTCATTAAAATTTTACAAATTATTTTGGGCTAAGTACGAACCTGGAAAATTATAACGCAAATATATTGATTTTTACATCGACCAATAAAACAAAATCAGAAGTGCCGTGAAAAAGACCGGTAGCTATGGTAAAAACAATAGAATAGGTGGTTGATTGCTTAATAAAAAATAAATGGTGGCAAATTTTTGTGTGTCCAGCTAAAAGTGAAAAATTATAATAAAATTTGATTAAGAAAGTGATTAAAAAGTTAGTAATTGAAAGAACATTATACTTACGTATTTCAAAAAGTGAAAATCTGTGCAAAATTGAAAAGATTCACTATTATATTGAACGAAAACTTTGGTCACGATACAACCAAAAACTACCACGAGGAAATTCAATCCAGAGAGATCGCACCCTTGAAGGTCATCGAACGAATACCACTGTATGATTTCATGGTATATGAACCAAACAAACAGAATTACACCAGATAAAGGTACCGTCCCATTCAAAATTATTAAAAACATAAAAATTTGTGCAAATTGACGATTAAATTCACACGTGCGGGAAAAACGTTTAGGTTTATTATAGAATTAAGATCTTTGTTATTAGAGATAAGAATTTTATTAACCATAATTATTTACAATTTGAAATTTATAATAAAAAACGATTTGCTGTATCAACGGAGCATAATTTGTGTATGATCATTCCAAAAGCCACAATATTACATTTCAGATTTGAGATTTGGCTAAGGAAGGAACCCAGCTTGGGAAAAGGTAGGTCTGTGCTATCCGAACTAGTCAAGCCGAGGCATCAATTTATATTATTTGTATTTGTCAAGAATAATTTGCTTATATTTCTATTGACGAGGTACTTTTATGTATACTCGTACAAGGTATTAACATTAAAACGTTTAGCTCCGGGGAGGCAAAGGCCTTCACAGCAATTTTGGCTAGCCCAACGTGAGGCTACGTCAGTACACAGCAATATATATAGTCGTATCCTCATTTACCCTAGGGTGTTGAGGTTTTCATTCTTCTTATATTCCCGCATTTACAAATCTTCGCCATAACTTCTTGTTTAATGCTTCTCTTTCTGCTTGTCTCCATGTAGATCCTCTTTCTTCCAACAGCTTTTGGATGTTATCGTTCCAAGTTTGTGCCGGTCTACCTCTTCTTCTTCTACCCGTCGTTTTGGCCATCCACACCATTTTTACTGGCATATCCTCCTTCAGTCTATTAAGGTGTCCAAACCATCTAAGTTGTTGGCTTTCTATTCTATCCTGTGCGGAGTTCACTTGTAGTCTTTCCCTTATCTCTGTGTTTCTAATTCTATCTCTTCTTGTAACTCCTTCAACCCTTCTTAAGTATTTCATCTCTGCTGCCTGTATTTTACTTAGCTCTCTGTTGTTTACTGTCCAGGTCTCGCATCCAAATGTCAGGATCGGCATATAAATTGTCTTGAACACTGTCAACTTCGTTCTTTTACTTATTTCTTTTTTGTTTATTATTATCTTGTTTAGCGCGTTGTATATATTTGCAGCTGAACACAGTCTGTTATTAATTTCTATTTTGTGACTCCCACTTCTATCTATTGCTACTCCCAGATATTTAAATTGATTTACCTGCTCCAACCTGTTGTGCCTGATCGAAATATTTATTGTTATGTCTTCTTTAGCCATCACCATAACCTTCGTCTTTGCTATATTTACTTTCATTTTCTTTTCTTCCAGCGCTGCTGTCCATATATTTACATTATGTTGCAGTTCCTTTTCATTTCTTGCAAATAAAACCAAGTCATCTGCGAACGCACATTCTGTTATTCCTATCTGTTTCATATTTCTATGTCCTATCATTAATTGTTTTGTTTTCTCTTTCGTGTCTTTACTTATTTGGTCCATTAGTGTTATAAACAAAGCTGGGCTTAACGTTCCACCCTGTCGCAGTCCTTCTACCGTTATAAATTCTTCGGATTTGAGATTTCCTGTTCTTACGATGTTTCTCGTCTTTCTGTATATACTTTGAATAGCTTGTAACAGTTTCCCATTGACTCTTCTTTCTTTTAGAATGTTCCAGATAATATTTCTAGGTGCTCTGTCAAATGCTTTTTCTAGATCAATAAAACACATGTACGTTGTTCTATCGTATTTTGCTTGTTTCTCTGCAATTTGTCTGATGGTAAATATGTGGTCCTGTACACTGTAGCCTCTTCTAAAACCACTTTGTGATTTTTCCAATGTTGGTTCAATTATTTCTCTAAGTCTTTGATCCAGAATGCTTTCATATAATTTGACTACTGTACTTAGCAGAGAAATACCTCTATAGTTTGAGCATATTCGATTGTCACCCTTCTTAAATATCGGTAGTATCACTGCCATCTCCCAGTCCTTTGGAATTCTCCCCTGCTTCCACGCCAAGTTAAAAATGTTGTTCAGAATTATAACTCCTTTTTCTCCCATATATTTCAACATTTCCGGCTTGATTTCGTCGTTTCCCGCCGCTTTTCCCAATTTTAGTTTTCTCAATGCATTTTTCGTTTCTACCATTGAAATTTCTTCTATGTTACTTTCTTTCCTTGTTTCTTCGGTATTATAACTTGTCAACACTTGTTCAGATTCCAGAAGGTCTTCAAAGTATTCTTTCCATCTCTTTATTATTTCGTTCTTGTCACTTATTATTTTTCCTTTCTTGTCTTTAACTTGTACCAATGGTATTTGTTTGGCTTTTCTGGTATTTTTCAATATCTTGTAGAACAACTTTTGATTTTGATTCTTGTGTTGTTCCATTTCATTTCCAAACTCTTCCCACGATATTCTTTTAGCGTCGATAATCATTTGTTTAGTCTTTATCCTTTGTTCCTTATATTCCTTATAATTTTCTTCAGTTCTCATGGCTATATATCGTTGCCATTTCTTTTTCTTCTTTTTGATTTCTTCCTTTATTTCTTTACTCCACCACGATGTTTGTTTTCTATTTTTTATAACTTTGGAAGTTCCGCATATTTGTCTTGTCGCCATTATTAAAGATTCTTTAAACCATTTCCACTGTTTTTCTAGGTCTTCCTTACATTCTTCTTGATTCATTGACAGCATTTCTTCTAATAGCGATTGGTAGGCTAACCCTTTTGTTTTTTCTTTAAGTTTATAACTTCTAATAATTTCTTTACTGTTTGCTTTCTTATCTTCTTCGTTTTTACTTCTCTCTTGTGAGTTATATCTTATCTTTCCTACGAGCATAAAATGGTCACTTCCAATTTCGTAACCTCTACAAACTCTGACATCTAGTATCTTTTTCCTATTTTTATTTTCTACTAAAATGTAATCTATTATTGACTTTTCGTTTCTACTCGGTTCTTCTCGGGTATATTTATGTATCTCTTTATGTTTAAAGCATGTGTTTGTAATCCGAAGATTGTTTATTAAACAGAAATCAATCAGCCTTTCACCATTACTGTTTAGAGCGTTCTCACCATAAGCTCCCATTATTCCTTTTAATCCATCGTTTTTGTTTCCTATACGACCGTTGAAATCTCCCGCAACGTAAATCTCACCACTTGAATCTTCCAATGTCAGCTGTAGCTCTTCCCAAAATTTTTCTTTTTCTATTACTTGTGCATCTTCGTTTGGTCCATACACCACTATTATTGTTACTACATACTGTATTTGTATTGTGACGGTTAATATTCTTTCTGAGATAAATGACCAACTCTTTATATTATTTTTATATTTCTTGCTTATTATACAACCCACACCTGCTGCTGCTCTTTTTATTATTGGCACTCCGCTGTAAAAAAGTACCAGTCCCTCCCCAATCTCCATAACTCCGTTTCCTTTCTTCTTTAATTCAGTCAGGGCCAATACTTCCACATCTGCTCTCCCAAATTCATCTGCTAACTCTTGTTCTTTGCCATTTATGCTCCTAATATTCCACGTAGCGATTTTCCATATTTTTCTCTTACTCTTGTCCATTTCACTTGCCTGCGTTGTCAACTTTCTCTTTTCCATGTTCATGTCCATTTTCTTTGCTTGTGTCGTCATCATATTCGTACTCGTGGGTTCTTTCTTTAGTTTTTTGTACCGTGGTTACCCCTCCCTCCAGCATTTTCTTTTAATTTTTCCTCTACTCTATCCCATTTCCATTCTTTCCCGTCTATTATCGCTTTTAGGTATCCAACTTTAACCGTCTTGCCCTTAATATTCATCTCTTTGATATTATCCCAGATTTTTTGTTGTATCGCAAGTTCGCTTTTGGTTAATTCGTTGTCAATAAACACCCTCGTCTCAAATTTCTTCAGTTTATGTTTGTTCTCCATAATTTTTTGTTTTTCCTGGAAGTTTTCCAGCTCAATTTTAAATGTTTTTGGTCCTATTTTCAACGCATCACCAATCTGAATCTGCAAATCTAGTTTTTCCTTTATGAATTTTTCCATACCTTGCCTCAGTTCTTGTCTGTTGTTCGTGTCAATTTGCAGCCCCCTCACTATTATATTGTTCTTAACACTTGCTCTTTCAACTCTTTCCAAACCAATCCTCACGTTCATCATCTCCTTCTTGATTTCTGCATTCTCAATTTTCAATTGTTCATTTTCCAATCTCAACTTTAAAAATTCTTCCTGGTATTTTTCCTGATTTTTCTTTATCTCTCTTGTTTCCTCCATTAACTCTCTCATCATTTTCATCATCGAATCCAACTTATCTTCTCCTCCATCTCTGCCTTTTGGTGGTGTTCTTGGTGTTTTCTTATTTCTTTTGGCTAATTCACCAATATATTCTTCATTTCTCCTTTTCCCGTATTCGGATGATTCTGATGAGTTTCCTTCATCCATTTTCCTCGGGATGTTGTTCGTTTAACAATTCTTGAGTTACAACCCTAGTTAATCAAACGCCTTAGTTTATGCAGCCCAACTTGCACAGTCTTTCTTATCTTTTGAGTTCTATATTAATTCAGAAACTTCGTAAATCTGTTGAGTCTGTATAGATAATTTATCGCGTTATAAATCTACCATCCAGGTCCACCCTTCGGAGATGATAAACCTATTCTGCTCTAGGAAAAATGATTTATTTATTGTATTTCATTCACCCTTACGGATATGCAACCCAAACTTAGTTTACTTTATCTTTCTAACCTTCAGAATTTTCAACAAAGCAAATTTTTGTCTTTACCTGTTTTTCCAAGTTTTAAACCAGGGAATTGCTTCTGATTTGTGTTCACACACTTTATCTTTACACCTATTCTCTATTCCAATCAAAAAAAATCGGTTTTATCACTACTAAAACTCACTCAAAAACACGCTATGTGACAGAGCCGTATTGACGGTTATCGTGTCGACATCGAATCTAATAATTAATAAATTATAATACCATAAAAATCTTATATTACCATAAAATAATTTTTACGATATTAATAATTAAATTATAAAGTATTCAGATTTTGTTAAAAAAGGATATTTAGAAATTGAATCTGACTCCTTAACAATATCTTCAGAGGCAGTGTAGCATCGCCCCAGGTTATTTTAATCACAGATATATTTCTATCAAAATAATTGCTTCAAGAATTGTGTTCATAGAAATAAAGATATTTAATTAGTTAACATACATAGATGTCGGTGCAAGCCATCTTGACAGTTACAGAACGAACAACAGGCTAATTTACTTTCTCTGCAACTGTATGAGGATGTGACACATTTTAGACAAGCAAATGCCCCAATAAAGTCATCAAGATACTTTTTTACATTTTTTTGTCATCTTCTTCTAAACCTTATTTACAAATTTCATTTTCGGTATTTTATCGTGTTTGGTTACCTGAAGTTTGGATCAGTTTATAAACCTTGTAATTATTTTTGATTTCAAAGTTTTTGGAGCCGCTATTTGTTGTTCTATCGCCGTTGCACAATATACTATTAAAGACATCAGGTATTTACGTTCATTCTAAGAGCTTCGAAAATTCTGAGCATTACTAAATTTATCATTCTCAATTTTTAACAATAAATTTAATAATAAGACGTTAAACTACAAACTGGTTGTAACAAGTTTCATGTAAATCAATGAAGTATCCACAAAGTTATGCAGTGTTGTGATGGAGCGTCGGCCATAGCGGGAAAATGTACCAGGTGCCATGTCCACCCAAGTTAAAAATACATACAAAGACACCTATTAAACTTTTCCTACAGAACCAGATCTAGGTCCAGAACTACATAGTGTAATTTGCAAATTCCAACCCAAATTGGCAATCGTTCAAACATTTCGAGGGGAACAATTTCTTTTCCTTCAAAATCTTAATTTCCTTCAGATTATTGAGCACCGGTCCTCCTCTAGCTATTCTCAAGATAAGAAATCCAGCCTCCGTGACATAATCGTGTCCTGTAGCGAGGATATGGTTACCAAAAATATATCTCAAGAATTTATAAGTAAATTTATTAAGGGAATATTTCATTATCGTATCTCTTTACAATATATTTCATTAAATATTCCCAACATGTCCTTGTTAATTTAATGTCAAATAATTTACTTAATTTCGAAACAGATTGTAGATATTCATGGAAATAAAAATTTTTTTAAGTACTTTCTTGTCTTGTAAGTCGTATTGTTCGTTTCCGAACGTCGTGACCCATCTCTTTCTATGCATGTGATGTGCGTTCCAAGTGTTTTCCCATACATAGAGGACCTACTTGTTTAACGTGGGCTCCGAACCACGGGAAGTGTACTACACTTCATGTTGAGAAATTACCTCGGTGGTTTGCCATTGCCTTCCGAGGAGAGACGGCCAGAATAAAGTTCTTACCCTGCCCGGATTCGATCCGAGCGTTTCGCATTAGCAGTAGACGCACTTAACTGCCAAAGCTATGACCATCTCTCCAAAGCTATGACCATCTCTTTTTTCTTTAAGTACTTTACCCTATCATAAAACTTAACTTTCTCCACAGAAGACTCCAGTATCAAAGCATCCAACCTCTTAAGGAGCTTCCATCGATTTCTTTTTCTAAATCAAAATGTTCCAAACAACGCAGAACAGAGGTGGATTAATTACTCCCCATGAATTTTTAAATATAAAGAACACCCATGAACTTTGGCTGGATTGACCTCTGGTTCCAAACTATTTACAAATCACTAATCTAGTTTTTATAGCGTCGCCTTCATAGTTTTATACAACTACGTATTACAATTATTTTTAAATTTTTGCAAAATCACAATCGATTGCACATTAAAAATTTCATAAATCTATTCAACGTTCCTTTGACCTAAAACCTTTGTAATGGGCAGCCATATCACTCTTTTATCTTCATCCCACTTACTTCAACGAGATAAGATAAGATTTTATTTTGGGTGTTGGATCGACCGTTCTCATTTTTCCAATTTTTAACTGATCAAACTTAATCCTCATACTAATTTCTGTAACACAAAATCTGTAAAAACTTACCAATTTGCGAAACAGATTTGTAACTGCTTACATTATAAAATAAAATTGGTATTTTGCCATTAGGGTTTTCAAGTAAGTTTTCATTAACTAGGTTATATTTTTAAAAGAATGATTTTATTATATCAACAAGTTATAAATTCAATTTATTAAAAGTGATTTTAATAACGCTTTCTATTTTCGTAGCAGTTTTCGTTCCATGTTTCTTCCAACGAAACCAACAATTTTTGTTTTCTTCCATTTTTCATTTTCCAATTTTATTATTTTACTCTTTGAATTTTTAATTTCTTCCTGGAATTAATTTTCCAATTTTGCAATTTTGTCTTATTTATCTCAACAACATGTTTAATTTTATTTCTAGAAGCGATACGTTATAATTTCCTTTTTGTTTAATATCTTAACATATCCATTTTTTTCATTAATTAAATTAAAATTTTCGATTATTTCTTTATTTTCCTTTGAATGTCTCTTCTTTGGGTTAAATTTTATATTATTTTTACAATCTGTTTATTTATCCCTTGTTTCCTTCTTTGCCCTGCGTTCTAAATTTTCTTTTTCTTTCAAAGTCAAGTAGCCGATGTTCTGTAACTTTTAACTAAATTTGGTGTTGATTCCATTTCCAATTTTTTTCTTGAATTTTATTTTGCAAATTTCTTTAACAATTTGTTTTTTGTAATGTTTTTTTCAAATTTCACTTGAATTATTAAAGTTCTTTACCAATTTTTGCCTTTTTCAAAACTTTGTTTTCTTTTCCCGAAGTCGAAATTTAAATATTATAATCAACTACAATTTTTTCAAGGCAAATTTTAATTTACAAATTCTTCTTCATCTGTATTGACTTCCAAATTTTGTGTTGTTTTATTTCGTTTTCTTTTAAACCATATTAGTTTTCTCGTCAATTTCCTTCTCTTTCGGCCTATTGGATCTTTTTATTTTCTTCCTCCAAATATTTTGTAGCCTTCTCATATTTCTATAATTTCTTTTAATTTTTGCTCATATCATTAATTTATTCTTCTCTAAACCAAATTAAAAATTTTTCGAAAACGTTATCTTTTTCAATGTTCTATTTGTTTGTAATAATTTTACTGAAGGTTTAAATTTTGTTTCTTCAAATTTTTTTGTATAAATTTACTCCATATCCTCGTTACAATCGAATTCAAAGTCCTCTAATATCAGGATCATTTTCACATTGTCTACCATTTCCCGTTGTATTTATTGTATTTATTTCTTTGAAGTCTCTTACCCCTTTCCGATTCCTTTTTGTGTATATTTCAAAATTTCTTTCTTGTTCATAAAATTTTTTCTCGCAATTTTCGTTGATATCAATAATTCTTTCATTTTCTGTAGAGTCTCACACAATTCCATGTTACAAATAATTTTAATTTTATAACTCCTAATTTTCTTCTTTTCATCTCCTAGCTTCTTAAATTATAATAATTCGCTCCTTAAGAATTTGCTAATAAAATATACAAATAATGTACAAATATAATACTCTATACAAATAATACAAAAAAAATATGAGACCAACTGGACGTTGATCATAATGTAATAAAACCTACAGTTTAAGGTGGAATCCAATCCACGGCATCGTGTCACGGGATAATCACTTGCTGCCTTGGTGATGTTCAAGAAACGCCTCCAGCTTGAAATATTAAATACCAGGCAATAAAAAGAAAAATTGCGAGAAAGACCTACTTAATTATCACATCATCTAATTTTAACATTATTTAGAATCACAATATTATATAAAATTAGAGCACGCCGAGCACTTTTCCAAAATTTTAGATGTGCTGGTGATCTTGCAGTACATTAAATAAAATGTAAATATTCTCCTCTTACTGCTGCCAGTCTCATCTGTCTTTAACAAAAATGTGCCATGTGTTCTTTCCTCGGTGAGAAGTAAAATTCTACAGTCTTCCTTTTTATCAAATCTTAACTGCACATACGCAATAACCATGTAAATTTTAAGCTTTCTTGCTAACCGGATGATGAATAAGTGAGTAACCAGGGGTTACAGATATAGACATTGTATTATACTGAAATATAATGGTGTCATACCTCTGGTTTTAAAATTCCCTTAAAGGCAACAATAGAAGTTATTTAGGTTGGTAACTAAAAATTAACCAATTAGAAGTCTGTTAGAGATGGCATATTTGATTCATTGAAATTATCGAAACTTTGACCTCGTTTATAGGAAAACGACGGATTAAATTAAAAAACTCATGAAATATTTTTCGAAGAAAATTTAAAAACCTACATTTTTATTAGGATTTGTATCGAAGCATCTTTTGTCGTTTACGAGTTATAGTCCAACTTAGCGCACTTTTCCACGCCCCATCCCTCAGTGAACTACACCCCGCTGACTTGGAAACTTAATATGTTATTAAGGACAACAATTCAAAACTTTCATTTCACAAGATCTTAAATGTTTCTAACTACCTTACGTAACAACAAATTTGGATCGATTCTTCACTACATTTCAAAGTCCCCTGGTATGCAGATTTTCTCGGTTATTTGCTAGACAATGTCGTAAATCTTGCCAAAAATAGATAAGTTAATCATTTAATATAATGCAGGTTAAAAACTCCTAACTTTTGCTCCACAAAAAATTACAGATGTAAAATCTTTTATATTTGCTTAATTTTCCGGAGCTGAACAGTTCCGATAATTTGCAAAATTAAAACTGTATTATATTTGTTCACAAACAAAAACTTTCTAGAATTACAAGAACTGTTGAAAAAAATTCCAGAATCCTCCCGAAGTTGTAATGTTAGTTTTGGTAGTTTAGCATTTAATTTTCCTCACAAAAACTTACACAAGTTTTTGTATATTGAAAATTTAGCTATTTACATGCAAACAAAGCTCCATGATCATCAACATTTACACAGTTACTTGTTGATGATTATAAACTTACTCCGTAAATTTGTTAACTTAATTATTATGATAGACACGCCGATCCCTTTAATTAAGTTAATTTAAACTTTTAATTCATTATTTAAACAGTAGGTACTAAATTGTAGATACACTTTTGTACAAGTGAGTCTCCATTGTAATATTTACAAAATTTCATTTTATTGTCGTATTTAAATTAATGGCTTCGCTCGTTGTATTAACAAATTTAACCTTTCTATAAAAAAAATCCGCTGAGGACTTTTAATTAAAATTAGAACAAAATTACATGTAACGTAAAATTGAAAATTGAAGAATAATTTATTCGTAATGACACCATTAAGCACAAATCCATTAAATCTATTAATTACTTTTTTAATTTAATTAAGCACAAAAACAATACCCTATCTGTTATTAAAAACGTGTTTAATTAAAATTAAAGGTATAGAAATAAATTAGTTGTACTTTTAATTACATTAGTGGGGGCGGTTAAATAAAACTGCACTCGATTCGTAATTTCTTCTTAGCTTCCTACACAAATTTCCTCGTAAAACATTTTTCTCAAATAATACCTGCATTAGTCCTTGTAATAATTGATACACAGCGACTGCTTTTTCGAAATTATTTTTCAAAATCTAATTTGTTTTCAACTTTATCAACTTCATCCGTCAACTTTATGGATTGCAACCGAAAAAAATTGGCGATCACAATTTTTTTAACAGACTCCTCAAGGATTTTCGTTTACTGCTAAAAATTGCACCTCGTTTGCTTGGTTAGCATTCGGTGTAAAATTAAGTTAGATGAAAAAAGCAAATTTTCTAACCGAAATAAATTTTGCTTCCCCAAATGATAAATTATTTCGATATTTCAACCCCTTTCAATTTATAAAGCATTTCAATAAGTGTTAAACGCATTCGTCGAAACAACTTACAAATAACAGTTTACTATTTTGTCTCGTATTTTCCTTTTATCAACTTACAGAATCTTGGGACTTGATTTTCTATATTCAATAAAGTTTTACAATTTTCAGACTCCTGCTGTTCCTTATCACTTCCTGTAACC
The DNA here is from genome assembly GCA_932274525.1 of Podabrus alpinus. Taxonomy (NCBI): domain Eukaryota; kingdom Metazoa; phylum Arthropoda; class Insecta; order Coleoptera; family Cantharidae; genus Podabrus; species Podabrus alpinus. The sequence continues at coordinate 85,582,699 of OW026454.1, read as the reverse complement.
TCGTTTAGTTTTAATTTTGTAAATTACATTTTCTATTTTTGATCACGTTAAATTGTTTATCGGAAAATTGCATCTAACCGTAATCAATAAATTAGTTCGGAATATCTTGAAGCTGTAGTTTTGGATTTTTTCAGTTCGAGCTAGGAGCTAGGCGTAACAAGTTGCACCGTTTAACATGGTGAGCTTTAAAGCTGATTTTGCTGTTCTTAAAGATACAAAATTGTGTTCCTCCTTAATTGCGTTCTCATTTTCTAAACGGTCACGATTATGGTTATGCATGTTTAGCTTGATTATCAAGTACTTAAGTTTTTGTTTATGTTACAGATGGCATTTCTACAAAACCGCTCAATTTCCCTTGTGGACATGTATATTGATAATTCAGAACCATCTGAAAATGTAGGACAAATACATTTTTCTCTCGAGTACGACTTCCAGAATACAACACTTATTCTTAAGCTTATTCAGGTAAGAATTTTTTAATAAAAGAAATTTGTATAAAATATTTTTACAAAATACTTAAATAGTCGGTCAGCGAAAGGTACTTTTATGTCAAATATCAGTAGTGGGATTTTCTTTGCAAAGTGACTTTTAACTAAATCGGTTTAAAGGTTACATTAATGAAGTAAGACATTTTACAAGAAAACAATTTTCAAGGACTTTTCGATTTAGTTAGGAAGAAATATTATTTCGTAAATTAAAATGTTAAAATAAAGGACTTTTCAGCAGCGGCTTTGTTTTTAAATTTAAAGTGAAACACAGTTTAGATGAATGTTCTGTATTTATTTATTGATTGTAATGTAGAAAGTCTACAATTTCTGAATGAAAATTAATATCGGACAAATGTCCACCAAGACCACGTATACAGACTTAGATCCTTTTTCAAAATTTTTTATTACATTTTTACATAATTGCGGCTCTATCTCACCAATTACGTGTCGGATTTTGATTTTCAAGGCTTCAATGGTTTATGGATTATCTGCATATAGTCCAGAGCATTTAAGCAATTTTTAATCGGACATTTAGAATTATTACAAAGTGAAACTCGTGGGATGTTCCTGTAAAATTGAAAAAACCTATGGGATTCCTAGATTTCACTTGGGAACCTTTACAAGGCGAACGGAATGCCCTGATAGCTGATTTTTGTTCTTACAAACTAATAATGATGTAGTCTATCATTTTGGCCATAAATTTTTAGGTCATAGCTAGTATTAGGCCGAAGATATAATGGAAGTTCAATGTAACGAATTTTAACTTAACTTAATTTAATTTAACGTACTTTTCAAATTCATGAAAAAAAAATTTCGTGTTTTAAATAAATAATTTTAAATTTATATTATCACAAAGTTTTTTGATAATAATCAAAACAAGATAGCGAAGAATGTAGACAAAATTGTCCATATTTGGCCTGCATTTTTACACGCCTGTACCAAGGGATGTCACGGGGCAACTCTCATAATCTGTTAACGAAAAAGGCTCTTGTTGAACTTCGAAATGAGTGTAGAAAAGGTCATACTCGGCAACTCAAGTCATTTACTCAGTTTTTGTCAATGTAACTGCCCAAATTTTGCCATATAATATTATTACGAATTTCCAGTGTAACGATAAAAGTTTATTGATACCAACACATCTCCAGAGACAAAAGAATTTGGTGCAATCAGACGGTGTAAGTTCAGACCGTCTTAACCACGGATTGTCCCTTTGGCTAGTTTTAGTGGGCAAAAGACAAAATAAATTGCACCATTATTTCTTTTAAGTGCAATGATAAGATTTTTGCTTTTTTGGATAAAAGAGTGGTAAATGCTACAGATTTGCACCAAATGTACCAACAAAATTATATATTGATTTAAGGCGCCACGTGATTTCCAGACCACTTTACAATTAAAAATCACCAAAGAATAGTTAAAATATATACGGTCCTTGTAGCCTAAAGTAAATAATTTAAGAATAACCAGATAACAAAAAATTAATTGTAACGATAATTAAACTAATAAATTTACTTTCAATTAAAACAAAAAATATTAAACATTAAAATGAAATAACTATTAAAATGAATTTCCCTATTATGTGTAAACAAAAAAAATCTGATGTGACAACACATTACTTTCCCATTTAGTAGATTCCACTTTATTTTATATTAAATATTAATAAAACAGATGTTAACTCAAAAAAATTTTTAACTCGATAAAATACACAAATTACTTTAAGATATCAAAGTTACGAAATTTAATTTGTAATTTAACATGGTAACTCATATTTTTTAAAAGCACTTATTTTATATTTTCATTTTAACAATTATATAACATGTTTGCATTGAAAAATTTTTAAAATTGACATTTTCCAAAAAAAATTAGAAATTTGCGGAATGCCGTGCCGTCTATATGCAATCAAATTTTAACTATGGGCGTAATGACGTCAGAATTAATTTTGTATAAGTAATTAAAAAATTCGTTTGATATTAACTACATAATATGTTTATACAAGTAAATTAGTTAAAATATTAAATTATAGTGTGGGATATAATAATTAATTAGATGTTGATTTGGCTGTTTAATAATATTTATTAATAACGAAAACTATATACATAAGTAAAAATACGTAGTAGCGGCTTGACCGTCGTTGTCAACCGCTTCGAGTCGCACGTTGGTAAAGACTGAAGACCCTTTTGCTGGCCGGAGTCCGATGCGATGGGTACCTGCTACCCTCGACGTCTCCCGTTCGCACCCATTACATTCCACATTCGGCCGTTCCTGACCCACCAGTGCCGTCCCCGGAACTTTTGTTCTCTTCAAAGGAACCTCCGTAATGCGCCACCCATGGCTTCATGAAGTCTGCCGACGTTGACGTATTCTGCGGCCCCTCGTGATTTCCTATTTTGCGGACCAAGTACCTGTCGTTCCGCAATGCCTTTGTTATTTCGAACGGTCCTAAATATTCAGAAGCCAATTTTAAACCTGGATCCAATTGTGTTCGCTTCATTGCAACTAGTTCACCCTCTTCGTAAGATCTTGCCCGCTTTCGCTTTTTGTTATACCCCTTTAATGTTTTTACTACCGTTAACACTTCAAGTTCATTACTGCTACATTTTTCTTCCGCCGGAGTGTAACTTACACAATATCGCACCACTTCTTCGATCTTTTTACGCGCATTGGGAAATAAATAGTCTTTCTTTATTAAATGTTCAGTTTCACCCGCCGAATTATATCCTTTTTCATGCCGCGCTACCTGAGTCTGCATTGTTTTACTTAAACACTTTTCACTTTCGATTTGTTTGCCAACTTTCATTTCACTCATTTCAACGCTTGATTGTTCCATGAATTTCATGACCTCCGCTGTTTTGTGTGCAGCTGGTTTTACACTCCCATTTTCTATTAAATGTTCAACTTTTGTTTCGCACTCGTAATTTGACGCTGATTCTTTAATCTCCCCCGTATAATTATGTGTGACCACATCTGCTACACAAACTTCGTTCACATCCTGTTCGCGCTCGATTTCACAGATGTTCGATTTTTCTTCTTGTGAACGCCGCTCGCCGTTTACCAATTTATTAATGTTTACTTTGCCTTGCCTGACCCGCAATTCTACTGAATTAAGAAAGTCAGCCCCTAACAACATGTGGTAACTCATAAATTTTGTTGGAACGACGTGTATGTTCATTTTATAATTTGTTTCGTCTATAACGGTTTCCGCTTCGAAGTACCCTATCGTTTGTGCTCCATTTTCCGACCCGATTCCTCGAATCGATATTGGAATTTTTGTGAGAGCCGGTGCACCGATTTCAACGTATTTCTCGGCTGTGACCATAGTTATGTCACTGCCTGTGTCCACCACCGCAACAACCCGATTATCGTTCACTATAATTTCTTTAACAAATTCCCGGTCGACACCCCGTAGTGTGTCACACGTATTAACTGTAAATTCTGCCGTCGTTTGAAGTCTTTTAGCACATGTGGATGCAATATGTCCGTAATCATTGCATTCGTAACACTTAACACCCCGCGCCTTTGTCGGACACCGCGCGCCTTTGTCGGACACCGCGCGCTTAAATGTTCATCCGACCCGCAATTGTAACATCTCTTCGGAGACCGCCAACTTTTTCCACGCACATTTCCATTACATTGTTTTTCTACCACCGGATTTAATTCCACTACACTCCGAATTGTCTTTTGTTTTAGTGAAATTTCCGCGTACGCTTCCGATAATGATCTCGTGGTGTTATACCGTTGAATCCTTGCCTGATTTCTCAAAATTTCGTCGGGTATGCCGTCGATTATGAAGCTAATTAGCTCATCTTCGTCGATCTTTACCTGATTGCCCAGGATTATTTTCTCGTGCATGTAATCGCTGAAGTTTTCTTCTACTTTCCACTTTCTAGCTTCGAATTTCCTCCGCAGCACCAATTTGCTCGGTCTGTGGTCAAACATTAACCGCATTTCCCTCAACAAATCCGCAATTGGCATTTCGAGACACTCCGATTTCGAATTAAACCAATTACGAGCTTTTCCACTTAGTCGCATGCCAATTAGTATCCTCATTAACCCTTCGTTCAGGTCGTACGTTTTTTGCAAAAGCTTAACCTGCTTTTCCCATATTCCGAAGTCTTCGCCGTTACCTTCGAAATAATTCAAAACGTCTGCAATCGCACCGATGTTTGCCTTAGGCGTCGTCGATTCACTCCGTCGTTCGCCGTTACCTGATACCACCGCCCGAAGGTTTTCTAATTCGCGCCGCATTATTCGTAATTCGCGTTCCGCTAACTCCTTTTCACGTCGAGTCAGTTCCAGTTCGCGCACACCATGTATTCCGTCGTTCGATTCGTCGTCACTAAACTGTTCGTTTTCACCGTTCGTTATATTGTTTATTGCAGCACTTCCACCGTTAACAGTGTTGCAATCGCCGTCGTCGTCTTCACCGTTTATTACCTCATTTGTTGCAGCACGTCCACCGTTAATAGTGTTGCAACCGCCGTCGTCGTCGTAATTAACCCCATCGTTGTTTGGTAATTTCCATGACCCCGTCGGGTCATTCGTCATTAAACGATCGAATAAAATCGCTTTGGATCCCGTCGTTCGTAATCCATTTCGTCGTAGGATTTCCTTCAAATCGTTTAACTTAAAATCACTCGCCGTCGTTTTGTCCATTTTTAACTTATACACTTTTCGATTTAAAAAAATTAATTATTATTAATTAATTAATTATCAATTAATTATCCCGGACGACGAGCCCACAATTGTGGGATATAATAATTAATTAGATGTTGATTTGGCTGTTTAATAATATTTATTAATAACGAAAACTATATACATAAGTAAAAATACGTAGTAGCGGCTTGACCGTCGTTGTCAACCGCTTCGAGTCGCACGTTGGTAAAGACTGAAGACCCTTTTTCTGGTCGGAGTCCGATGCGATGGGTGCCTGCTACCTTCGACGTCTCCCGTTCGCACCCATTACATTCCACAATAGTAATGAACAATACAAATCACTTTGACAAATCAAAATTATCCAAGGCAAACCATATTCATTTAATAGCGCTTATTTTATTTTTACATTTTAACAATAATTTAAGAGGGAAATATCAAGTGTGGGATATCAAAAGATGCGGAAAAATAATCTCTTTCGATTGATATGATTTTCAATCTCATATGTTCCACCGCGAAGCGGCAATTCTCTTTAACAATGTTCATTCTCCTAAAAAAGGGGTTAAAAATGGACGGTTTTCAACCAAAATCTAATCAGCTCTTTAGACAGCTACTTGAAACTAGTGTATAAAATTTCAACTCAATCGGTGCACGGGTTTGTCTGAAAACGTTGACGATAGAATCACCACACATCACAAAATTGGTCTTAAACAATTCGTATGGGCTCATAGACCATGGGAAAAATGCTAACTCAAAATTTTTTTTTAACTCGATAACAATACTTTCCTTTACTACGTAAATGGGAAAGTAATATATATATATATAGTGCCGTCTTGATCCTCTCTTAAGGAAGAAACTGAAACTCTCTCACAAAATTGTCGCCAATCGGCCAACTGGTAAAAATTTTGAAGACCAGGAGAGGTAAACAGCAAAACGAACTTTCTGCCGCTCCCGGTGGTTGGTGTTAGTAATTAACTCCTTTATGTGGCTTTAAAGTTGATTCTTCCTATGTGTCATTCTGATCTCAATCCATTCTGTAAAGTGGAGACTTCATATATCACAGATAAAATTATTGGAATATCAATACAAGAAATAGTAAGGGACACGTTATCCATTTGAAAATGAGTTTAGTACTTAGTCAGTGCTGCAATTTCGTCGAATGTCCTACAGCAACTCTTCTTTGTGATGCTCGTACCTGTTGTCGCCAGAAATATCAACACTGAGGATTCCAATATATTCCTCAACAGCTAGTCTAAATGCTGCAGCATCTCAATCCCAACTAAGAGGCGTATAATGAGAATCATATCTGAAGAGAAAATTAAATAAGGAAAGATGTGGTATGAGTAAAAGGGAGTAGCATATGCAATGACAGCATTACAATGGTTCAAGAGTGGTTCACAAGCGTAAAAGAAGCTCAGGTAAAAATATGGAAAGTAGTGGGCTCGATTTGATACCGGTGACTCTTCAAATATTATAGAATAGAATACCATAATCTGGAAGACAAAACCAAACGGGAAAATGAGCAGGAAAGCAATCACTATTCAGAACTCAATCGTTGCTGCAAAACGTTCTCAGTCCTTCTCATTGCATATTGGCTTGTTACGAAAAATTTTCACTTTTCGCAACAACGTTGAATTTATTAAATTCAACTTTTACATCTAGCGACATATTTCGTAGCACCCTGTATAGCGAGCGTGATTGACGGAGATTAAACTCGCGCATGCGATGAGAAGAAGTCATTGGTGGGCGCTCGAACGCTCCGGTTATGTTTGAAAGTGCTGTGAAATGGTTATCAGTTTTTTGGTTCAAAATTTTGAAAAGGGATGATTCGATTTTGTGAGGGTTCCCATCCATCAATACGAATGGTTTTTTGGATCTTGCGCTCCAAAACCCTTCATGGGGATGTGACATTCGTGATTTGAGGGATGGTTGATTTTTCCCGGATCGTACATTTTTTGTTGGACCCATGGTCAGTGCTTCCTGTGAAATATTACTTCATTTTCACAATGGTAAGTCACCTAATAATTTTGTTCATTGCTTCGCAGTTACTGGATAATTAATTTAGCCAAATTTTCTTCCGTACACCTGGAGAACGATGACGTTGGAGTTCACCCTTGACCAATTTATGTATTTTTTTATGTGTAACATTTTGGTTTCCTTTTTGTCATGCATTTTTTTATTCTTAGAGTGGTCGCCAAGATTGCGATAGCCTTGCAATTTTATATTCCTGCGGCGAGGTGATATTAGTTTATCTTATCCAGTTCGCATTCGCAAGTGTGAAATGGATCGAATGTTCAGGTTGATATGTAATAAACTTTTAATTATTAATTATTGATATTTGTGTTTTATTTAATTAACTTGTTCAGGGTATTTATTTCCACTTATTACATCGAACCGCTTATGGTAGAATGCATTGACGAAGGGATTCCAAAATGATAGTAGTACGTTCGAATTTCGTATTTGAAATTCTATGTTAAACATTTTTTTTTGTGTTTATTTCGCTTTATGTTCTTTTTTTTATGAAAGGCTACGATGTTCGACCCATATACAGGGTGCGACATTTCATCGAGATTGCTTTCGTTTGTTTTTCATAGGGGATTCGATATGGTTCCACTTTATCGTGGGATTTTTATATAACCATTCGAATGTGCCCTTGGTTTATGTTTGGGAGTGATTTTCGGTGGCAATGTCGTTGCTACTGTGCTTGTTTTGGGTCGGCTAACACCTCTTACATCCGACATCGCGTATATCTTTGCCTTCTGACAATTAACATCCAATTGTCCATTTTAATTGTGTTGTGTTAGCAAAGCTGTTTCCTTGATCTCTCCGGGGTGTTTCTTTCACACGATCCACGACTCTCGCTTCCAGGCTATAACGAGCTAGTTTAAAACCTAACACCAGGGCCCCACGCAAATTTAAAGTAGATGGTTTATCCTTCTGCGTGGACTTAATCTTTTCCGAGCTGACTTCTCATTAGAGCAGTAAGGAAAGATTATGTAACACTGGCGCCCAACGTGGGGCTTGGGCTACTGCTTGAGCTACTGTTAGATTTTGTAACACTGGCGTCCAGCGTGGGAGCTTCTGTATTTGCTTCTGTTTGCTTCTGTTTGCTTCATTTCCATCTGTATTTTTGGTGAATGCCCGGAGATAATTTCAGGAACAGCTTTTGCATTATTTTATTGGCAATTTTGTTTTGTTGTCAATTTTATTATTATGTTTTTTTTGAATGAAACATTTTTGTTTATACCGGCGGAATTATTTTTTGCAGCCAACTGCGTTTGTTGATCCTTGGTTGCTGTTACGACTGTTGTTGTTTAAGTCGCGCACCGTAATTGGATTGTTTCAACGTATATTTTTTTGGTGATTGTGTAAATTCCTTGATGCCGAGTGTTTGAAGGGTTATGAAAAATATTTTTTATAATTATTTTATACCTTCGATTTAAATTAAAATTTTTATTGTTATTTTATTGGTAAAGTGTTATGTGTAAATTTATTTACCTTGATATGTGTACTGTTCGTTGCTATGTGCAGCGAATTTTATTTTTTGGTTTTCCACAAGCTACTGGGGGTGAAATCCCTTTAGCTTGCCGTGGATCTACAATACCAAAGGGTGGTTGGTTGGAGTATTTGTTTGTATCCTATTGGTTCAATAACATCTTGAATCATACATTACATAAGGGTGGTTGGATGGAGTAATTGTTTGTACACATATTGGTTCCATAACAGCTTGAACCATACATTACATAAGGGTGGAGGATGGGTAATGTTTGTTCACTTAATGGTTTAACAAAAACTTAAATCATACATTTCATTAGTAATGTTTGTCACTGTGGGTTCGTTAACATCTTGAATCCTATCTTACATTACATCATACATTACATAGTAATGTTTGTTCGCTATGTGGTTTAACAACACCTTAAATCATAACATTACCTAACTGGAGGTTGGGTAATGCACTCGCTATTGGTCTAATTACATCTGAGATCACATATTCACATAAAATCCGTCATAATTATAGCATAACATCCAGCTATTAATTATTTCATCGGAATTTATTCCAACGGTTTGAGGAAATTTGTTTAAGTCTTGGTAGGACGATCTGTTGGTCAAGTTTCTTGATCAAATTATTAATTATTTTGTCGTTTTGACAAATTACCCTTCCTATGTGTTGAGAATCATGACTGTCTCATACTGGAAGAGAAGAATTAGTTCGAAGATATTTTTGTTCGACTATTCTCGAATGGGTCCGATGCGAGCCATTCCTTATCGACAGTCTAGATGTTTTTTTTTTCCTAGCTGTTCAGTTTTTTCGGTGCAGGTCCAATGCGGGCTGCCCACAGTTTTTTTCGGTGCAGGTCCAATGCGGGCTGCCCATTTTGTACTCATTGATTTTTATCTGAGACAAAATCACCTATTATATGGTTTTCAGTAGCTATTGTTAGCTCTACCATTTGGTTTTCGCTTCTGCGGATTTACGATGGCGTTTCGTCAATTGTGTACTAAACCATACAAGTATTATTATTATTTTTTTATCTCAATCTTTCAGAGATTTTGATTTTTTATTTTTTTATTGAAATGTTTAAGCTCATTTTTTTGTCTTACCCAAGCTTAATAATTCTTTCCTACCAAGTACTGCTACAAACTACCTCCACACTACAGTAAATAAATAAGTTTTTTTCCGTCAATTTACAGTTCGTTGTCAACTTCGTTTCCCTAATAATTTTTTGATTTTTTTATCTTGACCTCCGGTCAGATATCTTACTTCGGGGGTGTGTTACGAAAAATTTTCACTTTTCGCAACAACGTTGAATTTATTAAATTCAACTTTTACATCTAGCGACATATTTCGTAGCACCCTGTATAGCGAGCGTGATTGACGGAGATTAAACTCGCGCATGCGATGAGAAGAAGTCATTGGTGGGCGCTCGAACGCTCCGGTTATGTTTGAAAGTGCTGTGAAATGGTTATCAGTTTTTTGGTTCAAAATTTTGAAAAGGGATGATTCGATTTTGTGAGGGTTCCCATCCATCAATACGAATGGTTTTTTGGATCTTGCGCTCCAAAACCCTTCATGGGGATGTGACATTCGTGATTTGAGGGATGGTTGATTTTTCCCGGATCGTACATTTTTTGTTGGACCCATGGTCAGTGCTTCCTGTGAAATATTACTTCATTTTCACAATGGTAAGTCACCTAATAATTTTGTTCATTGCTTCGCAGTTACTGGATAATTAATTTAGCCAAATTTTCTTCCGTACACCTGGAGAACGATGACGTTGGAGTTCACCCTTGACCAATTTATGTATTTTTTTATGTGTAACATTTTGGTTTCCTTTTTGTCATGCATTTTTTTATTCTTAGAGTGGTCGCCAAGATTGCGATAGCCTTGCAATTTTATATTCCTGCGGCGAGGTGATATTAGTTTATCTTATCCAGTTCGCATTCGCAAGTGTGAAATGGATCGAATGTTCAGGTTGATATGTAATAAACTTTTAATTATTAATTATTGATATTTGTGTTTTATTTAATTAACTTGTTCAGGGTATTTATTTCCACTTATTACATCGAACCGCTTATGGTAGAATGCATTGACGAAGGGATTCCAAAATGATAGTAGTACGTTCGAATTTCGTATTTGAAATTCTATGTTAAACATTTTTTTTTGTGTTTATTTCGCTTTATGTTCTTTTTTTTATGAAAGGCTACGATGTTCGACCCATATACAGGGTGCGACATTTCATCGAGATTGCTTTCGTTTGTTTTTCATAGGGGATTCGATATGGTTCCACTTTATCGTGGGATTTTTATATAACCATTCGAATGTGCCCTTGGTTTATGTTTGGGAGTGATTTTCGGTGGCAATGTCGTTGCTACTGTGCTTGTTTTGGGTCGGCTAACACCTCTTACATCCGACATCGCGTATATCTTTGCCTTCTGACAATTAACATCCAATTGTCCATTTTAATTGTGTTGTGTTAGCAAAGCTGTTTCCTTGATCTCTCCGGGGTGTTTCTTTCACACGATCCACGACTCTCGCTTCCAGGCTATAACGAGCTAGTTTAAAACCTAACACCAGGGCCCCACGCAAATTTAAAGTAGATGGTTTATCCTTCTGCGTGGACTTAATCTTTTCCGAGCTGACTTCTCATTAGAGCAGTAAGGAAAGATTATGTAACAGGCTAGGGAGTTGCTTTACGTAAAGGTCATTCCATATGAAATCAACCAAGTTATGCAAAATAAACGGACCCGTATTTTTTGTGTTTGGACTCAAAGTGGCCCGATTACATTGTACAACCCTTCAAAATAAGTCAAATTTTGATTGGATAAATTATTTCTACTGATCGATCCGTACCACTTGACACGATATTTCTATAAAATCAAGATATTGAGTAGGCTTTTCAATGAGTTTTTGCATGTAAATAATTAATATCACAAAATGGGGGCATTGATCAAATTTTAATTTTGAGTGCCCCTCCTCCAAAATATGGGAAATTTAAAATTCTCAAAAAAGCATATTATCTTTATCATACTTTATTCATTTTGATGTCACTCCTAAATCAAAAGCGTGCCCCCTTTAAAATTTGGCATTTAAGTAGCCAAAAGTATAATAAAGATAATATATTTTTGTGAGAATCAGGGTCCCCATTTTGCGACCTTAATTGTTTACACAGAAACTCACTGAAAAGGCTTATTTAATATCTTCATTTCACAAGAAAAAATGTGTGTCTAAGCGGTACGGTTCGGTTTGTAGAATAATTTATTGAAGCTCTACATACAAGCCAAATTTTACTGCTTTTAGAGGGTTGTACAATGTAAATATTATAAACGGCAAGGGGGGGTTTCTCGTCAAAATCATCTTTCTGATTCAACACATTTTCAACCCCATAGAAAAACTTATCAGTTTAAATGCATCAAATGGATCATACTTGGAGGTAACGTCAACATGTCGGATGAGCAGAATGGGATTTTTGGTCATTATTACTCCCATAGTTGCTGCCATAGTGAGAGAAAACCTTGTTTTGGGCAAGCTTCAATAATTTTTTACCTACATTGGAATTTTCCCGAAAACGTAAACGTTCCAGGATAAAGGGCGTTTGTTGGAAGTTGAAGGACAATTTGTGGTAAATAGACATGGTTGGACTAAAAAATGGTAAAATGGTTAATCGTAGACACTGAAAGAACACCAATATAAAGATAAAAAAGAAAAGAGCATTTTTTTGTAATTTGACAACTTTAATTACAATTTGTGAGTAAACCCAGTAATTCGTAGAGAAAATAAGGATATTGGGGAGGTCATGGAAAAGGGAGGAAGATTCTATGCAAGTTTGAACAGGATCTTGAAGAAAATTTGTAAACATACAATTATTGATGAATTTCCATAGTATACCACAGATTTTAAAATTTTTAAAAAATGTTTGTCAATAAATTTCAAGTTCACGTTTTAAATTTAAATCATTTTTCTTTTGTATAAGGTCGTACTTCACTAGTTGAATTGAATTATGGTTTTAAAAGGTTCTATAAGTTTTTCTTTCAACAATAAGAATACTTTGTGGGTTTCAACATTCATTGGCGTATCATAGAAGGCATTTTAGTATTTCATCACAGGCGTATTAAAAGTTAAGTTTTAACATACAGATTAGTACATGTTAAATTAGAGCCAGACAAGTTTTCATTCGTTTTTTGTTTCCTATTAAAATAAATGAAAGTAAATTGATAAATAATCAATATTTAAAGATAACTTTATTATATTTAACCAAGCTAATCAAGTATTGCATTTAATAAATGCGCAATAATATTCTAATCTGTTTTGAATAAAAAACACAAAAATTGATAAACAATCCGAACTACACACATAATAAATATATTAGTCTTCTACTTTAGCCATGAATTTCACAGGTTTTTTTCAGTTTTATAGGAACACTAGACAAGATAATTTTGTGATTAGATTCGTTTTCTGCAAAAAAATGTAAATGTAATTGTGTTTTACCATAACCTGATACAAAATCTGTCCTTACTACTCTAATGAGAAGCAGTTTGGAAAAGATAATGTCCACGCAGAAGGATAAACCATCTACTTTAATTTTGCGTGGGGCCCTGGTGGTCGATATAAACTAGCTCGTTTATTGCGGCGGCGAGAGTCGTGGATCGTGTGAAAGAAACGCCCCGGAGAAATCAAGGAAACAGCTTTGCTAACACAACACAATTAAACTGGACAATTGGATGTTAATTGTCAGAAGGCAAAAAAAAGATATAAACGATATCGGATATAAATAGGTGTTAGCCGAACAGAATTGGTACAGTGGCAACGACATTGCCACCGAGGATCACTCCCAAAAACAAACCAAAGGCACGTTCGAATGGTTAAATAAAATTCCCACAAGAAGGTGGAACCATATCGAACTCCCCACGATAAAACAAATGGTAGCAACCCCGATGAAATGCCGCACCCTGTATATGGGTCGGACATCGCAGCCTTTCATAAAAAAATAAACATAAAGCACAATAAACACAAAAAAAATTTTTAACATAGAATTTCAAATACGAAATTCGAACCCATGTCAAACGCTTAGGACTTCCAGAGTCTTTGCATTTGACCAACGCCGGTTGATGTTTTCTAGTAGGAATAAAATACACAAGTAAAACTCAAATAATAATACATAATTAAATATTATAATTAATTAAAATAATTATCAAAAGTAAAGTTTAAACACTTGGTACTCCATCCCACGTATGCAAACGTGTGATAAGATATAATATCTCATCGTGCAGAAAACGAAAAATTCGGCGTATCAATTATCTCGGCCAACATTCGAACAAAAAAATATGCAAGACAATGAAAACCTATGTTATAAAATAACACATAAAAAATATAAAAAACAGCCAAGGGTTAATTATAACGTCATCGATCTCCAGATGTACGGAGGAAAATTGGCCAAGTCGAGTAATGCATTTCCCTGTGAAGCAATCAGTTCAAATTAAAGAACTTACCGAACTGAGAAAAAAAATATCCTTCCAGAAAAATATGGACAAGGTGGTCCGACAAAAAAATAACGACCTGGAATACATCCACAATTCTGCAAACACGAATGTAAAATCCCCATAATGGGTTGGAGCGCAAATCATCCAAAACAATTCATGATGCGGAAAGGGACCCCTCACAAAATCGCTACCAATATTTTATCAAAATTGGAACCAAAATTATATTCACTTCACAGTAAAAACACAAAACCGACCGTCGGTACGAGCGCTAACCCCAGAAGAAGAAGTTATCATAGCATGCGCGAGTCTAATCTCCGTCAAATTCGTTCCATATACCGGGCGCTACGAAATTTGTCGCTAAATGAAATGAGTTGAATTTAATAAATTCAACGTTGTTGCGAAAAGAGAAAATTTTTCGTAACAAACCATAACAAAACATAATTTTATCTTGAGGTACATCGAAATAAAATTTTTTTTATTTTTACAGTTGAAACATTTTCGATTTTTAAATTTTCTTTCTGCTTTTCACTGGTGAGATCCAATAAAATGAAAACACGTGTACTGGATTACCGTTTTTCAACTTTTCCTTTTTATTTCTATTCACCTTCTCTTTAAATTCGTTTAAATGTTTTCCGACAATCCTTTGATTAAAATTTTCATACAATGCAATGTGACGGAAAATTCAATTTCACAAAAGTATTAGAAACTTATACTGATGAACCACGCGAACAAGGTTTATGTTATTTATTCCGGTATATTAAAATTCATAATTGCCACTAAATAATTTCATGTTCCTAATTTTGATAATTTATCGATACTCACTTATTTATAGTCACGTTTAATATTATATTTCCATTTATATTTCCCTATTTATTATCAATTTCAAAGTTCATTGTGCTACAAAGTAAAATTTAATCTTGTAAATCCTCGCATCACAATAAGATTTGTGTCTTCACTTCGCATTTATAGAATTTTGAGTCGAGTTGTAATAAATGTATTATTCACCGTTAATACTATTTTTCCTTTTTTTTTTAATCCAACAATTTTGATCAAATAATAGAAATTTTACAGTTTAAACAAATAAAAACACCTATATTAGTCAATTTCACCCAGTTTGCGGTGAAGTTGACTGACTACTTCCTTTGGTTCTTAAAATATTTTTAATGAACTATTGGTGGCAATTATTAACTAAAATATTTAGGAAAAGGATCTCGGGTCAGTGGACATAAATCAAACAATATGTTGTCGAGTCGACGTTTCGGACCTTATATTGTACCCATCCTCAGGACTAAAACAAAGAAAGAATGGGAGTCACACACAAACCACCAAACAATAATTCAGAGGGAAAAAAAGGTGACATACCTCAACAAATAGATGTACAATTGTATATTACAACGGCATTCAGAGTAAAAACAGCAATAGGGGCACAAGGCGCCATCAGCGGTGTCACTAAATTTTGAACGGTTAAAACATTACAGTAATAAACTACGATAAACAAAATGGTCACTATATAAAATCTAGTAATAAATAACATAAATATGATAAAAACACAATATAAGAGTCAGTAAATGAATTGTAGAACACTTTAAAATCAATAAAATAAAATTATTTGATGAAACCGTTCAAAGTATGAATTGATAGCAAAATATTAAACCATGATAGCGCGAGGTGAAAGAAGATAAAGTAAGTAACGAAAAATACGATACAAACTTATGCCGAAAGTATAAAGTAATCAAAATTAATTCATAATATTATCGGGTGGTAACATATTCATGATTGTCACAACATGTAAAAAATTTTTATTGTGTGGTGGAACTAAGTTGAATAAATCACCTCAGTAAGGCCGAAAGAAGCACAAAATGAAATATACTGTCATGTTTTGCTTATCGTAAGGGGATGGTATGATGTAATTAAGTCAAGGATTGAAACACTCATGAATTTTATTAATCAAATTTAAGACAACAGGTGACTAAGTTAGTTGTATCTGGGTTTTCCTTGATCTAAAAGATTGACTAACTGCTTTGCCTCAGAAAAACAAAAGATGCATCCGCTGCTAAAACCTGAAAAATAAAAATGGATTTGTAAAGGATAAATATTGGTAATTGTTTTGCTCATTAAAAAAAAGCATAGTCCAGGACAACATGTTCCTCATAGGCAGTCTAAAATCACCAAATACGGGCTTTCAAAAGATGCAGTAGAAACTAAAAATAGATTTGAAGTGCTGGGAGAAGAAGATGAGGCCGCAGGCGATGATCAAGGAAAACAAAAACAAGATAATGAACATCAATCATTACCCAAACCGCCACCAATAACAATCTACCAATCTGAGAATATTGGCCCAGCCCACGAATTACTAGCGACAATAGCATCAAATGAATACACAATTAAAACAATAGGATCAGAAGAAATCAAAGTACAGCTCAAAACTCCGAAATTCTTTGAAAAAGTTATAGAAGCCCTAAAAGAAAAAGGAACATTATTCCATACATACAAGCCGAAAGAACAAAAGGACTATAGGGTAGTGATGAGAGGCATTCACCCAACAGTTGAAGAATCAGTCATCAAAAAAGCCCTATTGGATGAAGGACATGAAACCACCAACATCTGGAATATAAGACACCGGGTAACCAAGCAACCTCTACCACTACATTACGTTGATCTTAAAAAAAAGGACAATAATAAGCAAATATATGCATTAAAAGTATTGGGAGCAAATTTAGTTCACTTCGAGCCGCCGCACGTGAAGAGAACTATTCCGCAGTGTATGAAATGCCAAAGCTACGGCCATACCAAAAATTTCTGTTATAGAATTGCACGATGCGTGAAATGTGCAGGGGAACACACCACCAAAGACTGCCCTCGTAAGGAAAGGGATGACAACGTAAAATGCGTAAATTGCAATGGAAGTCATCCAGCTAATTACCGAGGCTGCCTCGTACATAAGCAAATACAACAACGAATGTATCCTGCCCTTAGAAATAAAGGTACTGAACAATTGACGCAAAATACTACAAATCAACAACAAAAATTAAACACTGTACAGTACCAAGCACCAAGAAATTACAATACTGCTTTTCCTCAACTCCCAGCACGAAACGGGACCATATGCACAAACCAAAACAGCACCAATCAGCAAGAGCCAGTCTGGCAAAATACCCAAGCCACAAATCAATTCACAAACCAACAACCATACAACATGAGTAAACTCGAAGGTATGATGGGGCAACTCATGACACAAATGAGTACCATGTTAAACCTCTTAACAACACTTGTCAGTAAAATGGCTTAATGGCTGAACACCCAAAGTATAAATTGGCAGTCTGGAACGCTAATGGACTAAGTCAACACGCGCAAGAAGTTAAGACATTCATACAAACTCACAATATAGACATCATGATGGTTTCTGAAACTCACTTTACAAAAGATCACTATCTAAGAATACCAAACTATCAAATATACGACACAAAACATCCAGATAAAAAAGCTCATGGAGGGACAGCAATAATCATTCGAAATAGCATCAGACATCATGAAAGAAACAAATATGCTAAAGAACACATACAGGCTACTAGCGTCACCCTAGAAGATAGAAAAGGTCCAATAACCATCTCTGCGATATATTGCCCGCTAAAACATAAAAACAAAAAAGAACATTATGAAGATTTCTACAATACACTGGGAAACAAATTTATTGCAGGCGGTGACTACAACGCAAAACATACTATATGGGGATCTAGATTAACCACTACTAAAGGGAGAAAACTAGTGAAAGCCATGAAAGCGAACAACCTGAAATCTATCTCAACGGGACAACCTACCTACTGGCCATCCGACAGTAGGAAAACACCGGACGTCATAGATTTCTGTATCACAAAAGGCTTCGACACCAAACGTATCAAAACGGAATCTTGCTTGGACTTGTCATCCGATCACTCCCCGGTGATGGTCACAATCTATAGCCAACTATTACATAAAGAAAAACAACCTTCCCTGTATAACAAAAAAACCAACTGGGAGTCATTCAGACAAAAATTGGACGAACTAACATCACTAAACGTATCGCTCAAAACGGGATCTGATATCGAAACAGCAATCGATGAATTAACTAAAAACATTCAAAAAGCGGCTTGGTTTGCCACTCCCAATATAAACGTGACCCACGAAATAGAAAAAGTTCCACTTACAATCCATCAAAAAATTGCTGAAAAGAGAAGATTCAAAAAACAATGGCAACAAGTTAGAACGACAGAAAACAAAGCAAAGCTAAACAAATCCAGTAGGGAATTAAAAGAGATGCTAATGGAAATGAAAAACCAGAATATCCAAGACTATCTAGAGAGCCTAACTCCTACAGAGGCCACAGATTACTCCCTCTGGAAGGCGACAAGAAAGCTTAAAAGACCACAAGCACATCATCCACCAATTAAAGATGATCAAACTAATAAATGGGCAAGAAACGATAAAGAGAAAGCTGAAGTATTTGCGAAACATTTAGAAAAGGTCTTCCAACCATTTCCCTCTATGTCAACAATAGAAGAAGAAGAACGAATTTCGGATTGCCTCGATGCTCCTTTTCAACTTGATCTTCCAATCAAAAAAATTAAAATCAAAGAAGTTCAATGTACAATACAAAAAGAAATCAACATCAAAAAAGCCCCTGGATTTGACTTAATTACAGGAAAAGTTCTACAAGAAGTATCAAAAAAGTGCTTATATCTAATTACCTTCATCTTCAATGCAATAATGCGAATATACTATTTTCCAAACCTGTGGAAAGTGGCTCAAATGGTGATGATTCTGAAACCTGGCAAGAAACCGGAAGAAGCCAAATCATATAGACCCATAAGCCTGCTACCAATGCTCTCAAAGGTTTTTGAAAAACTCTACCTAAAAAGATTAAAACCCTTACTGGAACAACAAAACATCATACCAAATCACCAATTTGGGTTCAGAGATAAGCACGGCACTATCGAGCAAGTGCATAGACTAGCAAACATAATCAACAACGATTTTGAGAAAAAAAGATTCTGCTCAGCTGCATTCCTGGATGTGAGTCAGGCCTTCGATAAGGTCTGGCATGAGGGACTATTATACAAAATCAAAAAGCATTTGCCCTATCATCACTTTCTTATAGTAAAATCCTACTTAAAAGATAGGCACTTTTTGGTGAAACATCAGAATGAATATACAGACCTCTATCCAATTCTATCAGGAGTACCCCAAGGCAGCGTATTGGGTCCGGTACTTTACCTGATCCACACATCTGACCTACCAACCACGCGCCTGACAACGGTAGCCACATTCGCGGATGACACAGCAATCTTGGCATCACACTCAGATCCAATAAAAGCATCCAAAAATCTCCAATTAAACCTAAACGAAATACAAACATGGCTGCGACAATGGCACATCAAGGCAAACGAAACCAAATCTGTCCACATTACTTTCACCTTGAACAGATCAACATGTCCACCAGTTAAGTTAAATGACAAAGAACTCACCCAGGCTGACGACGTCAAATACCTTGGCATCCACTTAGATAGGCGTCTAACGTGGAGAAAACATATTTTCGCAAAACGGAAACAACTTGGCATCAAACTTAGCCAGATGTACTGGTTAATAGGCAGAAAGTCTCAGCTTACTCTGGAAAACAAAATATTACTCTATAAAGCAATACTCAGACCAATATGGACCTACGGAATACAACTGTGGGGCTCATCAGCCAATTCCAACATAGAGATCCTGCAGAGATTCCAGAACAAGATTCTAAGAGTGATGGTAGACGCACCAAGATACGTGTCAAATGAAATTATACAGCGCGATATATCATTACCTTCCGTTCGTGAAACAATCAAAACATTCAGCGCTAAATATAGTGAAAGACTGCTACATCATCCTAACGAATACGCAAATAAACTACTTGTGAATACATGTGAAGTTCGCAGATTAAAAAGGTATCAACCTAACGACCTAACAAACAGATATAAATGAATTAAAAGTGCGCGGACATAAAGAAAACTCGAGGTTAGTTAATTTAATAGAAATTGTTCAATGGAATAATTATCTTCATGTTATTATTTATATTGTCAGATGAGAAGCCTAATGCCTCCGGGCAAATTGCTGTATTCGTAGAGTTAATAACAAAAAAAAAAACATTTAAAAATAATAGATAACAAATTAAATTTATTTATTTAGTTGTTAATGTAGGAGTTCGAATAATAAATAAAGTGGCGGTTCGCGAAAATGCATGCGCGAGTGAAAACGTTGGTGGGATATTTTGAAAAATGATAACGGAGCAGGAAGAGAGGACTTGGGTAACGTCCACGGTGACGTTAAGACGTGATTGAGGATTCTCTAGCGAGTGGTCATATAACACGGATGCGCTGCTTAGTCGATGATTTTGTTCGATTAGAATTAAAGAAGTTCGTGAATTTAGTTAGAATTTTTGAAGTTATTTTCAATAAAGGAAGACATCCCGATAATTACAAAATTAATAAATTGGAAGGTGTTATTAATCTATGGTTAACACTTTGATATTTGGAAGGCAGAAATTGATTCATGGTAAAATTTTTGGAACCACTGGGAATAGTTTATGGTTATGTTTTGGTGAAAATTTAATGAAAATATTGGATAAAAGTATTCAAGTTTACTTACCGACTATTAATTGTACGATCCGAAGAAAGAGATTTATTCGATGGTTATTCCTGCTTGATTTGTTTGAGTTGAAATCAGAAGCCGTTTCTATCTACGACGACACCAACGTTTCATGTACGACGAATGTCGAATCGGAGAGTGTGCGAAAGGACGAGAATACTCCGTTAAGAGTTCTTTTTTTTGTGCGTTGCATTTTTATATTCGAACATAGACGAATCGTTTAACGTTTTAAGTTCGGTTGCGCATAAACATTGGGGGTTTTAATTATATTTTTTCACTTGTAAAATTTGATTTGTTAATATTAACGAAAACCAATATTTGTTTTAAAAATTTTATTATGTTTAATAAATTCCATTGTTTTTCATTTAACAGCGTATGAGTTTAATTTCATTTATAGCAGTACTAGATCACGGAGAAAACAGGTACAAATTTAATTTTTATCTAAATAATCTTTATTAGAAAGATCACAAGTAAGTTGACATATGAGTGTTCCAATTAATTACATGAGCCCACCTTTGACCCTGAAAGTTTCATCTGCTGGCCGGTACATAATTAAATTAAGTGCCATTGTATTTTTGTTAAACAAAGTTTAAATTCAGTAGCGTTACATGGCAATACAAAGAAAAAAAAACCGACATATAGGCAAGATGTCAGAACAACGTGTTAACACAGGGGCACTTCACCAAAACCCCATTTCGTTCAAGTCAGGTCCGTTTTTCCCAAATACCGCTGTAACACTCGGTAATATCCTACGTCAACACTAGCGGAGTCTGTCTGTTTATTGACGTTGTTGTCAGTCGTCATGATGTAGGCAGCCTCCAGGAAAGTACGTCTGTGGTAATTAACTTCATTATTCAGGATTTTCACCCCATCCATATTGAATCTGTGCCTATTGATAGTCGCATGTTCACACAGACCTGTCGTTGTAGAGCCATTTCGGATGTCATTAAGATGTTGGGAGAAGCGTTTAGATAATCTCTGTTTGGTCTGTCCGATATAAACACAATCACATTGGCATTCTATTTTATACTTATATCGTTACCTGAAAGCTACAGTGAGATATAACGAAATAGTTAATTGGAGATCATTCATGTTAAAGATTTAAATTGCAATCAGAATTTGAAATGTGAATATTTCTTTTGCATTTTTTTTGTTCTATACAAATAAAGGAATATTATATTGAAATATTTCAATGTGGCATTAAATAATTTGGACGATAGAAATTTAATTCAATACCTAACCGAAAATTTTATTTTTGCAAGATATCTCACTGTAGCTTTCAGGTAGCGATTATCACGTTCGTACGCTCAGGGATCGGGACCTTGTCCTTAGTATGTTAGAAAAGTATTTTGCCCAGCTTAAAAGGGTTGTGGAACGCTCTGAATTATTGTTTGGTTGTTTGTGTGTGACCCCCATTCTTTCTTTGTTTTAGTCCTGAGGATGGGTACAATATAAGGCCCGAAACGTCGACTCGACAACATATTGTTTGATTTATGTCCACTGACCCGAGATCCTTTTCCTAAATTACAAGTATTGAACGAGAACTTAACCTCATAACTAAAATATTATTAATACACAGTTTTTAACCTATTTAATTTATTTATATTGCAGATTTATTGCATATTAAAAGAAACAAAATTAAAATCAAAAAACAATTCATTACTGTGTCAAAATTGAGACGTGTTCACTACTCTTTTTACTTCAATATTGTACCACAGAAATTTATCTGAGGTACATATTGAAGTGCTTTTGTGATTATTACTTATTGCTGTGACTTGTGACATTTTCAACGAAAGATATGTAATAAATCACTTATTTAATTGGTAGTGAACAAAATAATTTACTAAAAGTCGAGTGACGGTAAATTAACTTTACCGCTCTTTTGTAATAATATACTATTTGTATTGTTTCATTACTTTGTTATTTGATTCAAGTTTATAGTATTCAGTAATAAATTTAGAAGGGCGTCATTGAAATATATAAAGTTTAAACTTTTACATGAAACTGTAGCACTACATCTGATATGTATTGAAGATATTGCAAATTTAAGTTCACTGTTCTTTTCATTTTTTTTTCATCTTAATGTTTTACTGTTAGTCATCAAGTGTAGTAAAACCGTAGTCGTCACATACATATGTAATTTTGTTTGGCTTCTCTATTTAATTTCTTAATTATTATTAAACGACTTTGTTGTGTAATGTCACCTCATCAAGGTTTTGTTTAATTCTTATTACACGATTGGTAAATAGCTTAATTCTGAAATAATGAGTTTACCTAAGAACAGGTTCGTTGTAGTTTTCTTGTAATATTTTAATTTGTCAATGGTGCCCATTCTATTTTAGGTTTTCGATACGATACACATTTATTTTGATACACGTGAACTCCCCCCCCCCTTGCATCGATAACCACATCCTATCTGTACTTAAATAAAGTGGTCATGCCATAAAACGATCAGTATTAAATTGATTAAGAAATCACGATTGGGAGGGCAGGTCTAGCTTTTCTACAGCCCCTCTCAATGTTGTACTAATTAAAAACTACGGTAGTACAAGCTCATTGTAACTCAAACGATTTAACGCTAATTTCAAAATTCAAGGCCAAAATTCCTTAATTCTGGACCTAGCTCACACTTCCTTCATCGTGACTGGTGCGCCACGACTATCTTTAAGGCATTCCATTGCTATCGACAAGCATGCCTTGAGTATTTTCAATGTAAGACGTAGATTCCATCTGGAAGATTTTTGTGAATGCAGATTTGTCGTTCCGCCGAGACCCCTATTCATGACCGAGGCCTCAGCGTTGATGGGTTTGAGGAAAGAAGTTATAGTCAAGCTATGAAAGGTATCATCGAGATCGAGCCGACAGAATTTTCGCATGAAAGGAGGATCAGTCGCATTGAGAAGATGAAAAACTGCGACGAAAAACGCTTCGACTACTTTCTCTTAGAATTCAAATAGGCACCTTTCTTTACAAGTCTTCGGTGGTTTTAAAAATGGATAAAATATGGAGCCCAGTATAGCAAGTTGGCTTTGGAACGCAGGCCAGATTATTTTTTCTATGAAAGGTTTAGAGTTGATTTCTCTGTTTTATAACTTCATTGACTTCAAAATTCGAAGATCGGGTTATATCTCGATGTGCTGACATCAATTGGCCACCTGTCAAAATTTTCAATCTTCCCGCTAATGAAACGGTCCAATTATACGATAGATTCTTAACATCTACGAAGTCTACACTCTAAAACAATTTAACCCCGCCCCTTAGTCTGTCTAAAATGGATTTATGCCCACTCACGTTAGCACGTTACATAAATTAAAAAAAACTGTTAAACTAGCCAAACCCAGTTCAAATTTAAATTTAAATTAAAATTCAAACTCAACTTCAAATTCATTTTGAATTTTAATTTTTGTCTTTTACCCGCTGCCGTTGTAATGCTCGTTTGTCTTTCTAGTTATAATTTAATAGTTACCCAGTTATTAATTATCATATTTAATTCATCAACATTAATTTCACCAACATTCATCAACGCCATTTTAGTTTAATCAATTATTGTTAAGTTTTTTTTTTATTGTTAAGATTGTATCGAATTGCATGAATATACTCTCTCTCTCTCTCTCTCTCTCTCTCTAGAGAGAAAACAGGAAATAAATAAATTACTCAGCAGTAAATTTGCCGTGATAGATGAACCCTGATGCTCGGTATAAACTAGCCACAGTACTTTCGGAGGCAAAAACGTTGTAGGTCACTGCAAGGAAATTGCTTATCGTTGCTAATAATAAATACACAAATGAAGTAAAAATTGTATAATGAATTTGGTTACTACAGACAAAAAGAGTATTTATGTGTATCGCACGGCCGATTATTACAACCATTAATAAATTGGCCAACAACACAACAACCCGTAGGAAATACTTAAAGTAGTCAGTTTATGAATTAAATGGTTAGGTAAAAAATAAATGCTAAAAATCACAATTAAGAAAATAATAAAAAATTGTGTCAAACTTGTACAATCAGAGTTCACACGACTCTTAACCCAGTTAACAATGCGGGTTTCCTTAATTGTTTTACAACTTAAACCGGTGAGAGTTACCTAACTCTGACTACTCGAAACTAAATTTCTTCTGCTACACACTAAAGAACACAGTTAATATAACAAATTCTCAAAATATGAAGGGTGAATTTATTATCAAAATTTCGAAATAATCGAATTTGAACTTAGCTAATTTTCATGAAATTTTAGGTGGATTAACGAGATTCAGGGGCGCATCAGCCATTCTATCGTCGGTCCGCGCGCTATGATATACTCAAACACTTAGAATATTTCGCAGCGGCAGATGCAGGTCGACCGTCGTACATGCAACATCGATTATTTTTGTTTTTAGGCGATTTTTAGGGGGTTTCAGATCCCGGTTGCCTTTATCCCGGTGTTCTTGATCGGTGGCGCCTTCTCGTATGTTTAGCTCCGCCGCGTTAGCGGCTCTGAGCATCAAAAACCTCCCGGAGCCCCGGGGGGCGTAGGGTAGGTTTTTTGTTGCTCATAATTCTGGCCAAGCCAAAAATTAGAAGGCAAAAATTTTTTTTATTTTTTCACTTTTTCGGCAATACACGGGTTATTTTCCATTTTTTTGATTTTATTTATTACTAATATCCACTAATCACACCCCCATCTATCCGAATTTCAAAGAAAAATTCAAATCGGAGCGAAAAAAATTCACTCGATTTCAAGGGACCGCGGACGAAATATGTACATATGTGGCAGCGACCGGGGTCAACCGCATACATTTTGCTACTTTTCCCTTCTTTTCAAAAGTCGATTTTTTGGTTGTTTTTACTCCGTGTTCACCATTTTTTTTTGTTTTATTAGACAAATATAAGCCTGTTCTTTAGTGTGTAGCTGAAGAATTTTTTTTTCAGCTAGTCAGAGATACATAAGTCTCGCCCTTAAACCAATACGCAATTACCCAAAAAAAAGTTGTTGTCTTTCGAACCAAACTGGTAACAGTTGACTCCAAAATACGATGTGGTTGCAAACGCTGATGGACTCCAAACAAAATTGCGTTGTCGAATAATTTCTGACTCCACAATAAATTTCCAAAAAGATTATCGTACTCGATTGTAAAAAAAAATATTTACAGTTGGTAACAGAAAACAGTTCCCAGGGATAAAATAGAAATTTCCACCAGTATTATTTAGAATATTATTTTAGAAGATGTCATTAGGACAGAAACCACTTTACTCCTCAATCGTGGTCGTTTGTTTCATCCTTTATGCAACGGCTTCTAAATACATTGTATCAAGCAAAATGTATATATTTTTTTGAATTCATCAAGAATTAGTTAGGTTGTAATTAAATGTTTAATTCAGTGATGGAAATTAGTAAGGTTGATTATGGTAATAAGTAAACTGTAGGACTATTGATCCAAAACTAATCCGATCATGCCACCTACCTCTTCAAATTAAAACCCAAATTAATCCTGAAAAGTAATTTAGGTTTCAAATTACAGAAGCTTTTACGGCATCATCGAAAAATCATCTATCAGTATACTTAGTTTTCAATTTCAACATAATTATCGAATCAAAATTCAACAACTCGGCAAAATTTTTTGCTAAATTATTCTATACAGTTAAAGTTGTTTTTTTAATATTTCACGCACAAGATCGTAATTTGTAATTCAAATTGCTTTGTATTTTGCACGTTATCCAAAATAAGCTTGTAAATTAAATCTAACAAAATTGTAAAATTAATTTTTAATTTAAATAATTATTATTAACATTTTTTACCTGCCTGATTTACAAAGAAAATAATAACAAAATTTGAAATACGTTTTAGCTCGAATAGAGACTTTGATTAAAAGTTAATTTAAATATTTTTTCATAAAGTCATGAGGATTTTTTTGTAGCTCTTTTTATCCAGCATGAAATGATTTTATTATCGAGGATCATTAAACTTTTACCCAGATTGAACATTTTTATGTTCGATACTCGAGCTTTCATGTGAAAGAAAATATAATAAAAATTTATTCTTTGTGTTTTATTTGAAATTTTTACTGTATTTGGTTTTAATGTGGAATCATTTGTTTTAGGGAAAGGACCTTCCAGCTAAAGACTTGTCTGGTACTAGTGACCCCTACGTACGGGTCACGTTATTACCGGACAAAAAGCATCGATTGGAAACAAAAATAAAAAGACGAACCCTGAATCCGCGGTGGAACGAGACGTTTTATTTTGAAGGTTTTCCCATTCAAAAACTTCAGTCTCGAGTTCTTCACCTTCACGTGTTTGATTATGACAGATTTTCTAGGGACGACTCTATTGGAGAACTGTTTTTGCCACTTTGTCAAGTAAGAATAATTTATTATGAAAAGTCGGAGGATTTATAAAATACTTGAAATTTTTTAAGGTGGACCTCAGCGAAAAGCCATCATTTTGGAAGGCGCTTAAACCACCCGCCAAAGATAAATGTGGCGAATTACTAACTTCTTTATGCTATCATCCCAGCAATAGCATTCTTACCCTTACCTTGCTCAAAGCTAGAAATCTTAAAGCAAAGGATATTAATGGAAAGTCTGGTGCGTGATAAGCTCTATTAAGTTTTTATTATTGCATAAACTTTACGCTTTTTTTGTAGATCCCTACGTAAAAGTGTGGTTACAATTTGGTGATAAGCGTATAGAAAAACGCAAAACTGCTGTTTTTAAATGCACATTAAATCCTGTTTTTAACGACACATTTTCTTTTAACGTGCCATGGGAAAAAATTAGGGAATGTTCTCTTGACGTGATGGTTATGGATTTCGATAACATAGGAAGAAACGAATTAATTGGTAGAATTTTATTAGCAGGTCTGTATTAATGATTAAAAACTTTTTTTGTGCCATGAAAAAAAACTTAAAATAAATCTACTTTTTGTTCGAAACGGAAAATTCGTAATTTATTGATATTTTACTTTTTGTTTAACTTGAAAGGATGGCTCTGTATTTATTTATTCAACATGTTTGTTAAACTTTATTAAAACAACATAATTAGAATATACAAAATTTTGTAATATTTTGACATATTTTCGAAGCCGAAAAATCAAATCCATTACATTAACTTTATTTTCGTTTAACAGAATTTTTTAATGAAAAGAATTTAATAATTTCAGGAAAAAATGGTTCCGGTGCAACAGAAACGAAGCATTGGCAAGATATGATCACGAAACCTCGTCAAACCATCGTACAGTGGCACAGATTGAAGCCAGAATAAAAAATTATTTTATAATAATAAGTGACTATAATAATAATTTAAATTAGTACTGATAAACATGAGATAAGAAAAAATCAATATTAATATCTTCTTCCTTTGTTGTGGCTGATATCTCGCGTTAGGAATTTTCTAAAATTGGGTTTGTACCTTTTCACAATACGAATTTATGAAGGAAATAATGGTTAGCACTTGGCAAGACAATAATTTTTATATTTTGCAGGATTGTTTAAAAAAAGTGAAAAATATTACACGAGATTTCAGGCTTCTTATTTGAGTTTCTCGCGCTATTTTCTTCTAATGAGATATCATGGAAGCAATATTTAGAATTTTTCTAGTACTAGGACCTCCTCGTTACAAAACTTTTTAAAACATTTGGTGCGATTACTAGTTTAACTATTATCGTATATATCAAGTAACATGTTGATGTCAGAATGACTAAAAACCAAAAAGTATTTTTTGTGATACCTTAAATTGTTATAACTGTGAATATTATTAACTAAGCGATAGTAATAAGTAATATTGATAAAAAACTTATCAGATACATATTTATAAAATCATAGTGAATTTTGATATAAAAAAAAGGCCAAGAGATTATAAGATGAACTTCGAAAACCTGTACTTTCTTACTATTTTCAATTTCTTTATTTTAACGATAATCCTTTTAACGAGCACCAATTTCGATTTATTTTTTATGGGAAACTGGGGACTCGTTAAAACGATTAGCAAGCGTCAATTTTGGCCGCTAATACAGCACATTTGTAGAGTTCATTAATTGTTTAGTGAAATCTTCTGTGATGGAGGTTTCACACTTTCTATGGACATAGCATAATCCCCTTAGTTATCACACGTTGCGAGCGTCTCCGCCTCTGTATAATCCTAAAGAGGTTATTTCATCTAGGCTTCTTCCATAAAAACGCCAAAATAGAAGTTTTAGAAACTTTCAGTTTAAATTAAGAATTTTTAACCACGGCAATAGCTTGGTGTGACCTCCGGTCAAGTTACAAGCAGATATTTCGGATTAGAATCCCGGACTTTACAAAACGTATAGTTTGGCTTATTAGATAACATATTCTTCAGAGCTAAACAATATGGTTCTATATTGCAGATTTGGCTTATTCACAAGTCAAGATAAAAACGTACTAAAGATCGTCACGTAATAGCGCTTTCCAGCCTCCCGTGTGGTTATTTATGAATATCTCGTAAACGCTTCGAAATACACAAAAAGTTGTTATTCATAAAATAAATATCTCTAAATTTCCTACAAAAATAGTCTTATTGATTTTTTCGATAGCACTCTTTGTTTAGCCGGCACTTGACGACGAATTTATTGAATATTGTAAAGTCGAATAATATCGAGAAAATCTTTCCTGTGGAAACTGCTTCTGTTAATTTAACAGAACTGCGGAGATCGGATAAGACCCATTACGAAAGAGAAGCTCGAGAGCCGGAGAAGGCTTGGCGGACCTCAAAAGAAATCAAACCGCAGGAAACAAATGGCATCAACTAGCACAAGATACGGCGAAGCGGAAGAAAATTGGAGAGTCCTAATCCAGTTTTATGTGCACAACTGTGTCAGAAGTATTTATGCTAACCACTTCACTTCGGAGCACGTCAATTACATCATCTCTAAAATATAAAATACACAAATTTAATTTTCAAAAAGTTACGCATAGGTATTAAAAACCATGAATTTTATTTTTAACGATTTTACTCTTGGGGTTGTAAAGAGCAATAATTTTCTAGATAAACTAAAATTTATTGAAGTTTATTCCCCGTTGCCCGAATTTAAAAATTTCTAAACGATAAAAGAATTTAAACTACGTAATTACTTTAATTATCCCGGTTTCAAATTTAAAATAAATACAGAAAAAACTTATTAATTCGCGGAGTGTCACCGATCACACCAAGCCATTATTGCTGTTTCACAACTTACGATTAATTGCAGAACAGCTTAAATCATACAATAGGCTCATAGCTCCGAGCAAGTATCACTGTTCAACTAGCGAAACTCTGATCAGAGTTCTTCAGGTGCATTTTTCCAGACCCTCTCTTATTTTGAATGTTAGATATAAATAATTTAAATGTATTTCATCTAATAGATTCACTTTATGCTAGCTTTTCTAAATTTTATTTAAAAACTGTGTTTTATTCTCATTTATAGCACTTTCGTTTTCGAGATAAACCTTATAAAAATATTATGAAACCGACGCGCGCGAATAGATCTACGAGATTTAAATTTTTTTTATATAAAACAAAAAGAAAAAAATATACGTTTTTGATAAAGAAGTTAATTTAGCTTCAGCAGTTACGTACAGGGTCCTTTTGAGTCCTTAGCATTTTGATATAACTTCAAAAATCACTATGATAAGTATACGTAAACTAAATTACGAAAATCAATGTTCAAATATAACCAATGGACGCTTTACGAGTTAGAAATGTATAGAATTTTTTAGCAAGCGATATTTGTGATGAATTACATCAATTGTGGTAAAGAAAACAAATTAGTGTGTGGTTTTTAAGTGTTCAACTAACCACCGAATAAAAATTTATAATTTTAATGTTGAAAGTAATTAATTGTTATACTCTTTAGATTTTTGCAGTGTTAAATTGATGTAAACTACAAATTGAAACAATTATTTAGATTGTTTTTGTATAAAACAAAGTTTTATTACAACAAAATAGATACAATAATGTTGTTGCTCTTGTAAACTTTTTCATGTGCCGCTTCGTGTATATTAATGTGTTAAAGTTTTACAACGCAGGATGTTAAAAATTATAATTGTATGATATTTTAAAGTTTATGAAATAGCATACAAAATTTATAGCGACACCTTGTATACTTACAGTGTGTTTACGTAGTTGTCATTTTGGTTTAAAAAATTTTTAAGAATTTAAAGACTGCCTTTCGGAGATCTTTTGTCGTATATTTAAAGATAGAAGATATCAGCTTAGATACCCACGTGTATTTTTAAGGGCGAAGGTAAATTGCGCCAAGGCTTATAAAAAAATGGTAAATTGCGCCAGACGTTCGGAGCACAAAGATCGCAGACCAAATTATAATATTGAGATCAAAACTCCAAATAATTGAAGAAGACCAAGATAAACACCGAATTTATTTAAAAAATAATTAATGAAAGTTGTGAAGACTTTGGTGCACTTTACTTACACCACGTTTTTCGTTATAACACCCAATGTATTAGTTTCGGTTTAATTGAAGAATCACTTTAAAATTAGAATTGACATATTTGACTTCAAGGTGACCTTGAGAAACCGTAACTTGGGTGCCACTTTTTTATAAAGAAGAAAACGTATAAAAAAAAGTTGCAATTATAAATTTCTTTTTACTTATTTATTCCATGAGTTTGAAACATAACTGCTTTATAATATATTACCCATATTTTTAAAAGCTTAAATCCAAATGTTGCTTGTGATATATTTTTTAAAGTATATTAAAGACATAAGAATTCATGAAATTATTCTTTAAGTACTAAAAAATTTTTATTATACACATCTTCAATTTTGTAAATTCGAAGATTTAACAATTGGAAAAAAGCACTTGGAGTACATTTACTCTATAGTTTTAAGATGTATTAAGTAATTTTAATGAATAGATAATTATAATGTGGTATCAATCAACCACTTATCTGTATGGATGTGTATTTAAAAAAAAAGTTTTTCTTATACTGTAGTGCCTGATGGAATCGTATTGTAAAGTGTATAATGTTAAGATGTAAAATTTCAGTTTTATAGTTAAAATTGCAAAAAATTTTGATATATGTGTTTTGGAAAATGTAGCTTAGTACAATATTTTGTTACAACGCTAAATATTTAATTTTTCATGTCTCATCCTACTCGTATATCTATACTGTACCAGTATTGTAGTTAAACCAATATTCTTTACTTTAGCAGTTCAAAATATTATTAAATATCGTACGTGCTGCTAAGGTGTGTGTTTATGTTGATGGTATGGTGTTTGCTGTAAAGTTTATAGATGTTATAAAGTAAATGTAAATAAGTGTTAGTTTAGTAATGTGCAGTTAATGAAAATTGTAGAAAGTATTTGACAAATAATATTTATTTATTTCATGTTGTACGAAGTTTTAATTCGCTCCCTACTTCACTGGACAATTTTGTTTGAATGCATCAAGATATCATCACGTCAAAATTGTATTGCTATTGTTTTTCAGTATGTGGTATTAGCAAAGGTATTAGATAGAAAAGTCCTTTATATTGTGGAGTTCAAAGGGTTATCAACAGATGACGCTCAGCTTTCAAAGAGGAAAATAACATTTCAATAATAGATTCCAACTTTTGCAAATATCTGCCCCTGAGCTTCGTTGATGATCATAGAAAAGGCAAGTTAAATGGAAAATTGTCATCGTCTTAAAACAAATGGCAGGTTGTAAGAGGTAAATCGAGGGTAAAAGAAGTTACTAATTGGGTTCCACCTTTACAATGCCACTTTTCATGACCGTGGATGTTAGGTACGAGACAGCTAGCTCATAGTTTCTCATTCATGCGTCGAAGAGCTGGGAGGTTCGGGTTGTTAAATCGAACCTTCGTGGGAACGTTAAATTTTGTCGATCTTTCACTTACCGTGATAGCAAAGCCTGGGCGCCAGATGAGGTGACAAAACATTAAAAATAAATCTCAATCTTTGCTTCTCTCATCAAAATTTAGAGATGAATAAATTACATCGAGTATACACAATAAGGCACAATAATACAAAGATTAGCAAAAATTCTTGTTTAATGGACAATTTAATAATTTATTATAAGTGAACAATTTGATGAATTATTATTAATAGGATAACTTGATAAATTACTATAAACAGGAACTATAGAAATGGTAACAATTGTCTTATAAATAAACAATGGTGACTTTTATAATTACTGACATTATCTTTAACTTTGTAGTGGAGATTATAATAACCAAGTCGAACAAGACAACAGGTGACACAAATAAATAAATAAACCAACACTATTGTCAATTTATGGTTGTTAACCAACCGACAGCTATTTACTTTAATGATAAATCTGTCGAGGTTATTCTTTGCCAGCAAGGCTCTCCTTGACCGGTACAGTTTAAATGGAATGATTGAAATGCTATTAATCCGAATGCCAGATGCAAAACTGAATAGTTGCACCGAATTTTTATGTATATCATAAATTTGTAATTTCAAATGAATAAATATTGTACAAACTTTTTGATTTGACCTCATACAGTAAGTAATCGTACGTTTCCAATTACTTACTTGTTGATAAAGGCAGCCTCCTTCCGGTCGTTCGAACGAGCGTATGTAGGAATGGTCTATAAACTGATAAATCCTCCTGTTGATTTGAAACTAGAAATAATTGGAAAGAACACACTTATATGAGGTACAAGCAATGCGAATAATTTCGCAGATTTTTTAAAGCAAATGAATTATTGAAGATAATTCCGATTACAAATTCTTAATAACATAATATAAATAGCTTTTTGATACCAATTCGTTTTGTTGAATCTTGTACTCAAATTGTCTTAATAGTTCGCTGGTTAACACACACATTTTCCTTTTCTAATGTTAATGCTTATTTTGGTGGGGTAATTCGTTAATAGCACGTGCGGATTCTGACCTGGTACTTGAATAAATAATATCCAAAAAGGATTTTTCTTCTTAATATGACAACTCAGAACTTGGCCGGCTAATCTTACTTTCGAAACCAATAATTTCGGCAGAATTCAAAGCAATCAGTACCGTTTGTACATTATTTGTTCCATTCATATAACCTAGAAATGGCCGAAACACAAGTTCACCGCTAATGATTATAACACGGCTTATCACTCGATAAACTATCTTCAAATACGTTGTCTTTGCTCAGGACTATCATCCGACCTTCACCGATACTTGAACGTTTTATTAAATAACTCAAAATAATTTTATTTTGCCGGATCAAAAAAATTACATGTACTCGTTTTTGTGTGATTGTAAACAACCCTTCTGTTGCCCCTAGGGATTTTAGGTACCTTGATTTTTTGTTGAAATTCATCGTTCGACTCTAACCGATCGATGGGTCACCTAACCCATAGGCGCGGACAATTCAAAATACGTAATAATTCGAGTTCATGTTGGAATTATAAAATTTGTTTTCCTTTCCAAAGGAAATTAACGGAAGACCGTTACACCCCCCCCGCAAAAATCAATAGCTGTGATCAGCTATTGTCAGGAATTGCTAACCGTGCTAAATCAACGCGAAAGCTCAAAAAAATGTCGGAGAGGATGACGGCGAAAGTTTTCCAACATAATCTCAGAGAAAAGCTCTGAGGTATGCTGAAAATTGTATAAAGGCTTCCAAGACTTGAAGAGTCCTGAAAGTCCCAACTCCTCCTTCAGTAAATCACATAAAATAAACAAAAAAATTTTAATTAAAATAAATGGGGTTTATATTCTGGTGTAGTTATAGGCTAGGGTTTCGATCCAGGGTTTATTCGGGCTCGTTTCGAATGAATGCGGTTGCGTTCATCTCGAAGCGCCTAAAATCGAATAATGTTCTTTGACGAGTTAACGACGGGGCACATCCTACTGTCTTAGGTGTGTTTAAAAGTGAAGTCAACTCGCCGGGTTACCTAAGGATATTCCAGTCCTTGTAAATAGGTTTGGTTTTGCTGCCAAAACTAACTGGCCATCATGGTCACTTCCTGGGAATCAAACATCCAACTGGGAAGTCATGACTGTCCGACAAAGCAGCCAGAACGCGTCAAATGGTCTCTGGGGCCAAAGCGTCGGACACGTCACAAAGGAAAATTGGTTGCTATCCTGCTCTGAAGCAGTAACAAATAGCAACGTGAAATCGGTGGATGAGAGCTGGTACTCTGGATCCTTTAAACAAAAGATCACCTCAAAATGAAAATTGGTCATCCGGGGAGGATCGAAATCGTCGAATCTGGTTTTACAGATTCATAAAGCCCTGGAGTCTAAACTTCCCAGAATATAAATTGGGTTGTTGAACAAGTACATTAAAATTTAAAAATAAAATGCTTGGAATTAATCATGATAAAAAAAGTCCAGCTTCCCTTCTCGGAAGAGGATCTGGTCGAGTTAAGTTTAAATTTTTGTTTGATTAGTATCGAACCCACGACTCCCTGAGACTCGCAAACTCGCGTGGTTTCAGTAGCGCTTAATTGATTCGCACCAAACATGTCTGTTGAAAAGTCTGTAGACAAATTACTTAACATTCGACTTTAAATAAATTTTGCAATTTTCATGTAATTCCGCAATAAATGATAATTTTGTCTGTGGCACTTCAGCTCACTTAGGATGTGTGTTTTTAGTTATTGAGTTAATGTCAGTTTGAGAATTTTTGCCTTGTGTATACTCGTGTTTCTAAAATTTTTGCTATCGGTAAGGGTATTTCGTACTGATGGTACTAACGGTCGACTTCGTAGCGCTCGAGCCCCACGTTGGGCGCCACTTTTGTAAGAGGTAAATCGAGGGTAAAAGAAGTTACTAATTGGGTTCCACCTTTACAATGCCACTTTTCATGACCGTGGATGTTAGGTACGAGACAGCTAGCTCATAGTTTCTCATTCATGCGTCGAAGAGCTGGGAGGTTCGGGTTGTTAAATCGAACCTTCGTGGGAACGTTAAATTTTGTCGATCTTTCACTTACCGTGATAGCAAAGCCTGGGCGCCAGATGAGGTGACAAAACATTAAAAATAAATCTCAATCTTTGCTTCTCTCATCAAAATTTAGAGATGAATAAATTACATCGAGTATACACAATAAGGCACAATAATACAAAGATTAGCAAAAATTCTTGTTTAATGGACAATTTAATAATTTATTATAAGTGAACAATTTGATGAATTATTATTAATAGGATAACTTGATAAATTACTATAAACAGGAACTATAGAAATGGTAACAATTGTCTTATAAATAAACAATGGTGACTTTTATAATTACTGACATTATCTTTAACTTTGTAGTGGAGATTATAATAACCAAGTCGAACAAGACAACAGGTGACACAAATAAATAAATAAACCAACACTATTGTCAATTTATGGTTGTTAACCAACCGACAGCTATTTACTTTAATGATAAATCTGTCGAGGTTATTCTTTGCCAGCAAGGCTCTCCTTGACCGGTACAGTTTAAATGGAATGATTGAAATGCTATTAATCCGAATGCCAGATGCAAAACTGAATAGTTGCACCGAATTTTTATGTATATCATAAATTTGTAATTTCAAATGAATAAATATTGTACAAACTTTTTGATTTGACCTCATACAGTAAGTAATCGTACGTTTCCAATTACTTACTTGTTGATAAAGGCAGCCTCCTTCCGGTCGTTCGAACGAGCGTATGTAGGAATGGTCTATAAACTGATAAATCCTCCTGTTGATTTGAAACTAGAAATAATTGGAAAGAACACACTTATATGAGGTACAAGCAATGCGAATAATTTCGCAGATTTTTTAAAGCAAATGAATTATTGAAGATAATTCCGATTACAAATTCTTAATAACATAATATAAATAGCTTTTTGATACCAATTCGTTTTGTTGAATCTTGTACTCAAATTGTCTTAATAGTTCGCTGGTTAACACACACATTTTCCTTTTCTAATGTTAATGCTTATTTTGGTGGGGTAATTCGTTAATAGCACGTGCGGATTCTGACCTGGTACTTGAATAAATAATATCCAAAAAGGATTTTTCTTCTTAATATGACAACTCAGAACTTGGCCGGCTAATCTTACTTTCGAAACCAATAATTTCGGCAGAATTCAAAGCAATCAGTACCGTTTGTACATTATTTGTTCCATTCATATAACCTAGAAATGGCCGAAACACAAGTTCACCGCTAATGATTATAACACGGCTTATCACTCGATAAACTATCTTCAAATACGTTGTCTTTGCTCAGGACTATCATCCGACCTTCACCGATACTTGAACGTTTTATTAAATAACTCAAAATAATTTTATTTTGCCGGATCAAAAAAATTACATGTACTCGTTTTTGTGTGATTGTAAACAACCCTTCTGTTGCCCCTAGGGATTTTAGGTACCTTGATTTTTTGTTGAAATTCATCGTTCGACTCTAACCGATCGATGGGTCACCTAACCCATAGGCGCGGACAATTTAAAATACGTAATAATTCGAGTTCATGTTGGAATTATAAAATTTGTTTTCCTTTCCAAAGGAAATTAACGGAAGACCGTTACAAGGTCTGCGCTGACTGCTGCCAAATCAATGCGAGGAATGGTAACAGTTTCTTTTTCATCAGTGCTTGTCAAGATTTGAGCGATAATTTAGACTAGACTTGAAGGATTTTACAGCTAATCGGGTTCCACTACAAAGACCACGTTTAGGGTTCAAATTCACTGTTCATCACTGTCGTCAATGGAATCACTGCTCAAATAAGTGACAATAAATACTCCCGTTCAAACGGTTCAGAACTTGCTCGTTTATTTGGTTAACTTCTGTATTTTTCGGACCAAGTTTTGTAATTTTGGAGTATTTTCCACATCAGTAGCACTAAGGCTATATCTAAACTAGGGGTTCGGAAACTAAAAATTTCGTAGATATGTTACAGTTAAAACCTGAAATCAGTTAAAACCCGATCTAACTAGTAAATTCTAGTTCTAGAAGGGATGGTTATAATTATGTAGATCTGTTGCGTTTGAATAGAAGTTTTAATAAAAGACTGACTGCCGTTATTTTACTATTTTATTTGTTTTTTTATTTATACTAGCTAACCCAGAGGGACTACTTTCTAAAAGAGAGCATTTCTTTTCCAAATATCTGGAAGGTACATTGAACTTTCCTTCCACCAAAAATTTCGTAAGTGCTGTACCCGTTGTTGAACGAACTCTTTTACTTAATAATTACTAATCTTTATAATGCAACAATCCACATTATGTGACAGCTATAGCCAAAAAACCACATCCGACTTCATCTGAATGTCTAAGGGCGGTCGGTAGGCCGACTCTGTCAGCTAGTATTACTAAAATACATTAAACCATAATTCAAATAATATTAATTTTTTATTTAGCACGCCATTTTAACTTCTTTTCTCTATCGAAATATCGTAACCCCCAGCTGGCTTAAGAACCATATCTTGTTTAAGTCTTATATCTTCTATACATTTATAATTGCATTTTATATGATATGTTCTTACTATTTCAGCTATCACAACCTTCATTGCCATCATAGCATATTTCAGCCCTAAAAAAAAGCGATTATTAAAGGGTACAAATATTTTTTAATCTACTAACCAATACAATTTCTCGGGCCAAGAGAAAAAGGTAAGTATGTGTATGGGCGACGTTTCGCACATTCTTCGGGTAAAAATCGTAATGGATCAAATCGTAAAGGGTCGGGCCACAAATTTGGATCTCGATGTACTCTAAGTATTCCTAACACCACGGAAGTACCAGCAGGAATCACACTTTCTAAATTATTTGATGTAATAAATTTTTTTTTGGCAATTTGTACACTTACCACCCAGTTGAACGTCACCTGTGAGTGCTCTTACAAGCAATGGTCCTACGGGAAAGAGTCGCATTGTTTCCTTAATAAACATTTCAGTATAGTACAATTTTGGCAAATCTGTGTACTCTATTGGCTTGTCTTTTCCAATCACATCAATTACTTCCATGTATACTTTTTCCTAAAACAATAAGAAATTTTTAGGAACCGAATTTGTGTAAATTTCGATTTACCTGTAGATCAGGATGCATTCCCAACATCATAGTCGTATATGAATTTACGGACGCCGTCGTTTCAGTGCCCTACAAAATAAACAATTTATAGTTTTGAAAATGTTCAATCAATTGTTTTTTATTAGTAAACATTTTCTTACCGCTATCAACATTAACATTACTTCATCGAGCATTTCAGTATCCGTCATATGATTGCCTGCTGCAGATAACTCGATAAATTGTTGTAGAAATGTATTTCTTTTTTGTGGAACTGAAAGTTTTATGTTTTCAGGCTATATTCTTAAGCAACTTATAAAGGGCGATTCAATTGGAGGCAGCAATTTAAATTTGAAATTAAACATATTAATTTTTAATAATTTGCTGATGTTTTATTTTAATATAATGTTAAAACATTGACATTAAACATGAAAAATGGTATCGGTCAAATGGGACCGGCTTTGTAGTTTTCCGCTATTTTATGAAATTTCCCATTACTTTTCG
Organism: Podabrus alpinus; assembly: GCA_932274525.1. Lineage (NCBI taxonomy): Eukaryota > Metazoa > Arthropoda > Insecta > Coleoptera > Cantharidae > Podabrus > Podabrus alpinus. The sequence goes on along the minus strand of OW026454.1, from coordinate 85,543,494 downwards.
GTATAAATCCTGTGGTAGTTCATAAATAACGCGTCAAATCTCGTCATTTAACTCTGGAATCGTTTGGGAATCATTGGCATATACCTCTTGGTATAAATAAATATCCAACGGCGTGATATCACACGGTCTTGGTCTTCGAAACGTGAGATTGTGTGCAATAACTGCAGTCTTTCCTGCGATGTGTGGCATGTGGCACCGTCTTGTTGAAACCATAAGTCTTCAATAATATCGTCCAATTGGTGCCAAAATTAATTTTCTATCATGTTTCAATAACGTTCACCATAGACTGTTACAGTAGCACCACGATCGCCTTCGAAAAAGTACGGCCCAATAAGTCACCATCAAACAGTGACTTTCTATGGGTGCATTGGTTGTTCCTGAATAACCCGTGGATTTTCATCACTCTAAATGCGAAAATTTTCTTTGTTTACATAGCCATTCAATTGAAAGGGAGCCTCATCGCTAAAAATAATTTTGTTTGAAAAATTGCAATCAACTTGGTGGTTCTCTAACACTCAATAAACGAAGTCGCGATGCCTTTTATAGTTTCCTGGCTTCAATTCTTGAGTCAATTGGATCTTGTAGGCAGGCAGATGCAGATCTATCGCTAAATACGCTGCGTGAAGCTGTAGATAAGGTCTAATTGCTAGGATCGATGGCGAATTGGGGTTGAAGGATTTTTATTCTCACTGCAGCGATATTTTTGCATGACCGACCATTAGAAGAACGCACTGGTCTTTGCACATCTAACACTGATCGAGTTAGATCAAATTTTTCGATTTATTTTTTAACCGAGGCACAATTTGGTCGGGTCTGTACACCGAAATTATATCGCAATGCGCGAATCGTGTTGGTGAAATTTTCCTCATTTCGGACACGGGTTTTAACAATTAAAATACGTTATTCTGTCGTATTCCACTACATTATTGCAAATTTATGTCAATGCTTAGTAATAACACAATGTCAAATATCAATTATTTATCTTGGACAGAAAACTAATGCTACCAGATTTAAATTGTTACCTTTAACTGAGTCATCCTTTACAAGTAAGGTTACAAAGTATTCTGGTTAGTATACGCCTTTATGCTGTTTTCACACACACAAGTGAAGCCGTAATGCACATAAAACGAGAAGGAAAACTTCAATTTTTATCTAGGTTCAATTGGTGGTTGTAAAAACAGCTTATGCGTATTTAAAAAATTCCGCCTGTTGGAATTACTGTTACAAAATAAATGCGAAGTAAATAAATTTACAAAATCACCTTCGTCAAACTGAGCTTCATCTTTAGCCTTCAATTGTTGTTGATAGGCCATCTTTTTTTGTTTTATAACCTTAAAATTGATATCTTTCATTAACAAATCGAAAACTTTTTAAAAATAAACTTACTTCGCCGGTAAAGTATCGTAGTTTATAAGCGTACTCTCTTACCTCATCAACCATGGTTGTCAGGTTAAATATAAAATCAAAGTGATACCAAAGAGTAAACATTCTGTTGAAAGTAATCTCCATACCTCTAGAATTTATAAATATTAATGTTGTCTATGATTATTTATATACGAAATATAGAAGTTTCGTGCTACATAATCTATTTAATTTGCATACATTGTGCTTTCAAAATACGCAAATATGTGATCAAAACCTCTACATTTTGTCAAAAGAAATAATTTAACACTTAAAGATGTTCAGTGTAAAAAAATATAGCAGTATACTCCCACTATTTGCTCACAGATCCTCTCGTCATTCCGTTCCCTAAATTTCCTAATCATTTATCAATGCTAGTCGAAAAGCTCGCAACTTTTCAACAAGCGGATCTACGAGCGGTTCACAGAAACGCTCGTAGATTTCTTCGCTAATGTGTACTAGGCATTAGGGTCATATTTCGAAAATTACAAAAAGTTCTTTCCAGGCTTCTTCAAACTAATAACATAAATTAATATATTAGCTGGACAACGCTTTGACAGAATTTGACCATTTATATAATTAAACAAATTCATAAATTAGAATCAATCTTATCAAGTATGTCAAACAATAAATCTGGCTTAATGGTGGATCAAGAACTATAATACGGATTAAAATTATTTGAGACTACTGCACACTTTAACATGGACGAGAATGAACGAGTTTGGAATTTTTCCGTATAAGCATTGTGTAAACAAGAATAATTTAATTATAAACTTATCTCGTTCTCTAACCTTTTTGAAACAGTGAAACAAAATTTAAACTATAAAGCATTAAAGTAATTTTAATTCAAAGCAGCTTCCTATTGAACCCTCTGTTAATGTATTTACCTGTTAACCCATTTTACAAAAGGTGTATCTGTTGTTTGTGCGTTGATAGATGTTCCCATTGCGGTTTCTAAAAAAAATGACTTAATTAATTTTTTCTGTTTTTATTCTGCTGCCGCCCAAAGAGATTTAAAGTAATTAAAAAAAACTTTGTAATTATTTCAAATTACCATTTATAATACATGGGGTTTTAAGGTTTTTGCAGTTAGTATCTTTATGCAACGAAGAGAGTGAAATTGATATTTGTTCTCACATTTGTGTGAGACATGATCTTGTTCATTCTCTCGTGGAATAAAATTCTTTATTTAACTCATGGTTTCATAAAAATTTCACTTAAAATACGAATGGTCAGACTAGCAGGTATCGCAAAAAAATAATTGGTATACTCTAACTTTGGGACTGATTAGCTCGAAAACTTTTCTCTTCCAGGTTGTAGTTTTTTTTATATTTTCATATTCCCAAAATTGAGCTTTATCCAGAAAAAAAAATAAGGGTTGCAATTTATAAATATTTTCGATGGCGTCATAGTTCAAAAATAAAATACAGAAAAAAGTGACACTTAAAAAATAAGGTTAACGTGTTCGCAGATTTCTGAGAAAATCCTCCTAAAATATTTCATCGAATTTGTTTCGAACTTTACGAGCTAACCGTATGTACCTATAGGTATTTAAGATTACAAATAAACGGAAAAGTTTATCCAGTGTGATCAAGGATTGGTAATTAAGATAAAAATCATAAAAAATTACAGTGTTTGTTTTCATTTATTTGGGGGGCAGTAGGATAAAATTTGTTAAAGTTGTCCAAATAATGACCACTCTAATTTATAATGCTTATACTAAACAACTGACACCGGTGTTATTAACTTCATTATTGGTTTAGAAAGAATTCCTGAAAATATCTATATTTTACGGTTATTACCGTGGATTCCTTGGTTAAACATTTAAGATATCGTAAATGTTACTGAAAAATTGTAACGGATTTGGTCAATCCCAGGGGAAATACAACACCTCTTTAATTGCAATTATATAAACTAATAATACAGAATCAAATTCTTACCACATATGGAATCCAAAGTAAACAAACTAAAAAGTGGAAAAATATCAAATATTCCTTTTCCTGCTAGTTTTTCCAATTGCTCTGTTAAAATAATCGATTGTTCCGAAAATATCTCAACGAATCCATCCAAAATTTTTTGATTAAATGTGGGCAGGATTATTTTTCTATTCTTTTTCCATATGTGCACTAAAATGATATTTTTATTGTAATTTACCTGGATATCTAATTTTGTATCTCACCAGGTGCCACTAATAACGATAATCCCACACAAGGTTTTATGAATTTGTATAAGTCTTCCTTCTCAAGTGAATTGGGATGATTTAAAACAATCTCCAAGTGATTTGGATCCGAAGTAAGTAAGAAGAAGCGTTGTCCTAACCAAACTGGGAATGGAGATTTATATTTTTCCAACATGGACATACAATTGCTGAGTTTTTCTTTTAAAAAATCAGAGAGTTGTTACTTAGAAGATGAGAATTTTTAAATCTTACCTTCATTGTCTCCCATAAACAATAAGGCATTTCCAATTATTGGTAAAGCAGTTGGTCCAGAATATTTTGCAGATATTTGATAAAATCTTCTTCGTTTCCAATGATACTTTATTAACCATATAAATAAAATTATACTAAACGCTATCAATAAATTTGAAAACATTTTTGTTTTTAAAATAACTTAAACTAATTAGAGATCTGTGTACGTTAAATGTTAGAAAGTGACTGCCAAATTTTTCTATCGATGTCACGGTGAATAACCAAATTTAAACTAAATTTTTACGCAGTATTAGCCAGAAAACCAGTATTACAACGTTGATATTGCGTAAATGTGTTACTAATTTGTTAAAAAAATTACAATTTTCTCTTTATCTTGAAAATAATAATTTTAAGAAACTTTAAAATAATTTTAATCAATAGTAAGTATTCGGTCTTCAGTCTACAGTTTTGGTAGAAGCATAAATTTTGAAGTGCGTGTAGTTTTTTTTTAATTAAACTTTTATTTACTGTTTTTTTTAATCTATTTGTTTGTATTTCCGCTGCATTAGCTATTAACACATTATTATCTTACATTATGTTTGCTTACATAAAAAATTATTTTATTATTCTGAAGTTAATCACTTCGTTCTGTTTGTTTCGTAAAAATATTTTTTGATTTCGCCAAGTGTTGGATTAATAAACGCGAAAAACTTTTTTTTTCCGCTGTCCGTTTTTTTATTAAAGTTTTTTATTAATCGTGTTGTTACCTGTTTTGAAATTGTATTGAAAGAATTAAAATTCAAAACTGAATATTTACAGAAGGTAAACAAAAAAATTAAGGACAAGTTATTGGATTTAGTACAAGAGGTGTAGATCCCATTCAAACTATTGTACAAATGAAATACAAATGATACGGAACGCTATGTCGGAACAATTCACGACATTGGATTGCACCCATTTTGATAAATTATTGGACATTGCTACAACTGGAAACCTAATGTAGTTTGCAGTGATGCAACAGGTCAGTTGGTTAAGAAATGGAAGAAGCCAAATTGGGAATTATCATCTCATATATATTTTTACCAAATAGTTTACAAAACTCCGACGACTATAATGCTGGTTTTCCAAATGCAAAGTGTTGCAAAAATACCAATGCTGCACAGAACTGGTTTTATGAAATTTTACTAATAGAATTTTAAATAGAATAAATTATTTTAATAATAATTAATAGAATTTTACTAGTAATTAACTTGTTGAAAATGTAATAAAATCGGCTTCCAATGCAAAACGTTGGATTGAAAATAATTTCTTGCCAAATAAAACCAAATCTTTGAGACACAAAGATGCTTTAATATTTTTTTACTTCTTATTTTTATTCAAATCCACTAATGAATATTCTTGCCACCTTTTGATTTTGATGTTCATTCAACGGTGACTTCATAGTCTCAGTTTTTTTCCTCTCCTTCTGGGAATTACAATCAAATACCATATAAAACGACTTGTAATGTGAGAGCGAGAGCGAGATACGACCCGGCGGGTGGTCTGGTACTATTCTAGGGGTGTACCATCGGACCGGCATCCGAGAAGGGTCTTCAGTCTTTTAACAGCGAGCGACTCAAGCGGTTGACAAATGGTCACGACGATCAAATTGTTATTTAATGTATTTTACTTATGTACATATATTTTCATTAATAAATAATTGTAAATAAAGCCAAAATTTACTACATCTAATTAATTATATCCCACAATTGGCGGCTCTCGTCCGGGATGATAATAGTAATAATTATTTTAATTGTGATTAAAAGTGCATGAGTTAAAATGGACAGAACGACGACGGCAAGTGATTTTAAGTTAAACGATCTGAAGGAAATCCTACGACGGCAAGGATTACGAACGACGGGATCCAAAGCGGTTTTATTCAATCGTTTAATGACGAATGATTCAACGGGGTCATGGAAATTATCAAACAACGATGGAGATAATTACGACGACGGCGGTGATATTAATAACGATGATAACGGTGATAACGACGCAAGAAATAATTTAGGAAACGACGATGACGAAGATTTGAATGACGACGAAGTGAATAACTTGTAACGTTCAAAAGTGAACGTTATTTGCGACATACCCTATATAGCTGTTCCGCGCGATAACTTGAATAGTTATCAAAAACTAAAAGAGTTAAGCCGTGAGATACGAGACAGAAAATGGTCGATTTTTGTAAGGCTCGTAAAATAATATTAATTTTTAACGGCAATTATTAGTAATAATTCATTAGTTTTTTTTATTACTACCTGCACGTAAAGTTGCTCACCGTTTTGGAGATCAAAACTGAGAACTTCAATTTAAAATATATTTAAGGAGAGTCATAGAGAATATTCCTTTTGTGTGGCCGACTACATCTGGTTCCGGCAAGTCAATTCCTAGTCCCGGGTAAAAACTTTTGGAAATATTATTTCGAAAGCTCCTACGAATCCGGAAGTCAGTTGGAATACGCAGGGTCAATTTCCAGCGCGTGGGTCCTGGGGAAAAACACCATCGCCTGCATTTTTTTGCTCGACGTGTTGACGTGGCTGTATTGAGATCACGATAATTGTGGCAGCAATTTCATTTAATAGAACAAATACGCAGGGGAGTTGGTTTGTGTACGATAACATATGCAGCTTTGTATTTTTAGCCTTTTTACCTCAAGCTTGGATATAGCAGGGAAGACAGCCAGGCCGAATCGTCAGGAGCGCTCTTGTGATTTAGCAGGGTACGCTGACCTGCGTATGTAACATATCCTTTTTTTTTTCAAACCACCTTTTATCTGGAGCAGCTGGTAAGTACAGAGCTATATTTTTTTGTCTGCCGAACCACTCTCCATTTGTGTCCGGTTTTTTATCACGCTATTGGCGCATTCACCACATGCACAGTCGTGCATCCGGATATAGCTGCGAGCGGCCGTCCATAGTACGATTTGTAAGGCAACGTCTGTTGCCGAATTATAGCATTTTTTTACCTTTCAGGTATTAAGCCCCTCAGGCAGACTTCTGTTTGGGACCACTGGTCTGGAATTTGTGAACCATTTGTTTTATAAAATTGTGAATTTGGGTCAGGAGTTTCCTGAACTGTATCTTTCGGAGGTTAGTAAAACACCCTTTACCTCTCTTGTTTGTTTTATTGCCTCCACGGCGCCCAAACCGCAACATCTCAATTCATTCTTTCAGCTAGGTGGATTGTATTCTAACACTGTCGTGCAAATTCTAAACGAGCTCACGCCCAGTTCGCTCTCCGACTGTGTGGCTAGCTGTCCAGTGGACTTAAGAGGCGAAGGTGTCAGCAATCAACGCTACAAACGACGTACACGACGTGCGCGAATTGGAATTAACGAGGCGCGAACTACGAATGATGCGGCGAGAACTGGAAAACCTACTAGCTATGGTTTATACAAATCGAGAACGACGGATTGCGTCGACGTCTAAGGCAAGCATCGGTGCGATAGCAGACGTACTCAATTACTTCGAAGGTAACGGCGAAGACTTTGGTATATGGGAGAAGCAAGTAAAACTCCTGCAAACGATGTACAAGTTAAACGAAGGGTTGACAAGAATTCTGATTGGAATGCGTCTAGATGGAAAGGCACGGAATTGGTTCTATTCAAAGTCGGAATGTCTTGAAATGCCAATTGCGGATTTGCTTAATGAAATGCGGTCAATGTTCGACAATAGACCTAGTAAATTAGTATTACGAAGGAAGTTTGTAGCGCGAAAATGGAAAACGGAAGAAAATTTTAGTGATTATATTCACGAGAAGATAATCTTAGGTAACTAAGTGAAAATCGACGAGGACGAGTTAATTAGTTTCATAATCGACGGAATACCTGATGAAATTTTAAGAAACTAGACGAGGATTCAGCGGTACAACAGTACAAAATCATTGGCGGAAGCTTTTGAGGAAGTATCGTTAAAATCAAAGTCAATTCGGAGTGCAGTGGAATTAAATCCGGTAAAAAAACAATGTAATGGCAATATGCGTGATAAAAATTGGCGTCCGTCGAAGAGTTGCTATAATTGCGGTTCGGGTGAACATTTAAGTGCGCGGTGTCCTACAAAAGCACAGGGTGTCAAGTGTTATGAATGCGATGAGTACGGGCATATTGCATCCAGATGTGGTAAGAGACTTGAAAATGAAAAGGCGGCAGAATTTACGGTGAATACTTGCGACACACTACGGGGTGGAGAACGGAAATTCTTTAAAGACAAATAAACGATAATCGAGTGGTTTCGGTGTCGCGAAAACCGTTATATTTCCGCTCCACTTGCCTCTTTTCACGTCTGTAGATGGGATTTACAAGACGGCCTAGCTCATAGGAATTACCCAGTGTCGGAGTTTGCTGGGTTGCTCGTAAGCGTTCATAGATTCGTTCGTATCTTTGTTCGGCTTCGCTGAAATAACTATTTTTGTCGTAATGAAAGATTTCGAATAAATTTAGTCTCTTTATTAACGACAAATTGGAAAATTAAAGCAAAATAATACTTGAGTACACACTCTTTTGAAAAATAAAATAATTCGTTACAAAATAAACTTAAGACAAAATTATTTTGGTGGGCAGCTTAAGAAAACCCGTAATTTGGGCCAGCGGTCGGCGTGGGCAGCTTAAAGGTAAGCCATTAAATAATATTCAATTGTATATATTAAGTATCGCAAAACGCAAGTAAGAAACAACTTTTCGTGTGCTACACACTAAAGAACATGGTTAATATAGTCTATAGAAAAAATATTTTTCGAGAAATCCTTAAAAACAACCCCAAAATTGAGTTTTGAAAGTACGTAAATTTTAGGTGTTTTTCCGATTTTTGAGGTGTGCATTCGATTAGCAGGGTTATCCATCGTCAAAACCTACTCTTCGGGGACGCTGCTCCGCTCCGCTCCGCGTTGCACCCCTCCAGAGCGGTTTTGACTCTGGTTTACTGGGCTAAACATACTAGAAGCGCCTTCCATCAAGAAAACCGGGATAAAAGAAACCGGGAACTTAGAGAACCTTGAAATAGCATTAAAAAGTATAGTAGTGCGGTATGGGGCAGTAAACTTTTACGTTTCACCCCCAAAAATTCAAATAAAAAAAATTAAGCATGGCAGTTTTCTCAGTGTGCGAGAGCCTTTTAGAACTGCGACCAGTATTAATCTTTTGTTTTTTAATTAATTTATTATATGGAATATAAATAATAAATTCAATAGTCCGGCATTAATTAAAAACATTTAATAAAAATGTAATTTACAAAGTTGAATCAAAAAATAATAAGTATCAATAAGTATCAAAAAATAATAAAAAAATACACGGACAAAAGGCAAAGGATTAAAATAATTACAGAACCTTTTCTGGTCCAACTGACATGGGACCCTTATAATCTTTTGGCCCAATTTTCGGGTAGGCTTAAAAAGAACCTGACCGCCTGGCCCAACTTACAAGCGCCGAAAAAAGGATATGGTTCGGCGGGTGAAACTGAACATTTAATAAAGAGAGACTATTTATTTCCCAATGCGCGTAAAAAGATCGAAGAAGTGGTGCGAAATTGTGTAAGCTACACTCCGGCGGAAGAAAAATGTAGCAGTGATGAACTTGAAGTGTTAACGGTAATTAAAACATTAAAGAAATTGAAAGTTTATTTGATATTTAAAATTTTTACGGACTGTCAAGTGTTTACGTTAACAATGAATAGGATAGAATTACTATATGCACGGGTGGCTAGGTGGGCGGTATTCTTCGAAGAATTCGGCTACTTAATTGAACACAAGCCAGGGTTAAAACATGCTACGAAATATTTAGGACCTTTTGAAAGTGACACAATTGTTGGGGACAACAAAGCAATTCAGGAAAGGCCGAATGTGGGAGCGAGAGCGAGATACGACCCGGCGGGTGGTCTGGTAGTATTCTAGGGGTGTACCATCGGACCGGCATCCGAGAAGGGTCTTCGGTCTTTTAACAGCGAGCGACTCAAGCGGTTGACAAATGGTCTCGACGGTTAGATTGTTATTTGATGTATTTTACTTATGTACATATATTTTCATTAATAAATAATTGTTAATAAAGCCAAAATTTACAACATCTAATTATTAATATCCAACAGTAATAAATTTCATTCGACTTCCGACAATCCCAAATACGGTGAGGAACTTATAAAACCAAGATTCCGAACTCAAAAATTCGTACACAATTGATTACCAACACCACAAAAATTATTATCTACCCTTGGTCTTGTCAAAAATTATATCTCTTTCTTAATCTTAGGGTGTTAATAATGTGGTATTAATTATATTCAATTATTGAATATAATTAATACCACATACAGAGCGTCACCAAATGAACGGGAGCTTTATTTCGCTTAAGGTGGCTCCGATTTAAATACCTATATCTAATTTTTAGAAGCATGAAACCGCATTCAAAACTTTTGTATCCGTATTCGACGTATTAGCGACCAAAAATGAAGGCTACAAAATGAGAAAATTATTGCCGACAAATCAATCCCCTGCCTAAAGAACGGCGATTGGTTGGAAATAAACAATAAAATAATTTAGGAACTACCGGGGGAAGGCATAATGTTTTTGAGCGCGTTTTGATCAATAAATTGCCTCAGACGAAGTCTAGATTTCCTACTGAATTTCTAAATACCGTACTTTACCCATGGCCAACTCCATGTTATATTGTGACGAGTTCTGACTAAAAAACTCACTGATGGGCCTTTTTCAACTCCCAATGCTGTATAAAGCGAAATACTTTAAACAAAATTAAATTGTAAAAGAGATCGTTATAATGATGTAGATCTGTTGCGTTTGAATAAAAGTATTAATAAAAGACTGACTGCCGTTATTTTACTATTTTATTTGTCTTTTATTTATTTATACTAGCTGACCCAGAGGGACTACTTTCTAAAAGAGTGCATTTCTTTTCCAAATATCTGGAAGGTACATTGAACTTTTCTTCCACCTAAAATTTTGTAAGTGCTGTACCCGTTGTCGAACAAACTCTTTTACTTAATAATTACTAATCTTTATAATGCAACAATCCACATTATGTGACAGCGATAGCCAAAAAACCACATCCGACACCATCTGAATGTCTAAGGGCGGTCGGTAGGCCGACTCTGTCAGCTAGTATTACTAAAATACATTAAACCATAATTCAAATAACATTAATTTTTTATTTAACACGTCATTTTAACTTCTTTTCTCTATCGAAATATCGTATCCCCCAGCTGGCTTAAGAACCATATCTTGTTTAAGTCTTATATCTTCTATACATTTATAATTGCATTTTATATGATATGTTCTTACTATTTCAGCAATCACAACCTTCATTGCCATCATAGCATATTTCAGCCCTAACAAAAAACAATTATTAAAAGGTACAAAAAATTTTTATCTACTAACCAATACAATTTCTCGGGCCAAGAGAAAAGGGTAAGTAAGTGTATGGGCGACGTTTTGCACATTCTTCGGGTAAAAATCGTAATGGATCAAATCGTAAAGGGTCGGGCCACAAATTTGGATCTCGATGTACTCTAAGTATTCCTAACACCACGGAAGTACCAGCAGGAATCACACTTTCTAAATTATTTGATGTAATAATTTTTTTTAGCAATTTGTTCACTTACCACCCAGTTGAATGTCACCTGTGAGTGCTCTTACAATCAATGGCCCTACGGGAAAGAGTCGCATTGTTTCCTTAATAAACATTTCAGTATAGTACAATTTTGGCAAATCTGTGTACTCTATTGGCTTGTCTTTTCCAATCACATCAATTACCTCCATGTATACTTTTTCCTAAAACAATAAGAAATTTTTAGGAACCGAATTTGTGTAAATTTCGATTTACCTGTAGATCAGGATGCATTCCCAACATCATAGTCGTATATGAATTTACGGACGCCGTCGTTTCAGTGCCCTACATAATAAACAATTTATAGTTTTGAAAATGTTAAATCAATTGTTTTTTATTAGTAATCATTTTCTTACCGCTATCAACATTAACATTACTTCATCGAGCATTTCAGTATCCGTCATATGATTGCCTGCTGCAGATAACTCGATAAATTGTTGTAGAAATGTATTTCTCTTTTGTGGAACTGAAAGTTTTACTTTTTCAGGCTATATTCTTAAGCAACTTATAAAGGGTGATTCAATAGGAGGCAACAATTTAAATTTGAATGTAAACACACTGATCGAGTTAGATCGAATTTTTCGATTAATTTCTTAACCTAGGCACAACTTGGTCGGTTCTGTACACCGAAATTATTTCGAAATGCGCGAATCGTATTGGTGAAATTTTCCCCATTTCTGACATGGGTTTTAACAATTAAAATACGTTATTCTGTCGTATTCCACTGCATTATTCCAAATTTTATGTCAATGCTTAATAATAACACAATGTCAAATATCAATTATTTACCTTGGATAGAAAAATAATGCTACTGAGATTTAAATTGTTACCTCTAACTGAATCATCCTTGACAAGTAAGGTTACAAAGTATTCTGGTTAGTAGTTATAATCCTTTATGCTGTTTTCACACATACAAGTGAAACCGTAATGCACATAAAACGAGAAGGAAAACTGCAATTTTTATTTAAGTTGCATCAAACGGCGAAGGTTCTATTGGTGGGTGTAAAAACAGCTAATGCGTATTTAAAAAATTCCGCCTGTTGGAATTACTGTTACAAAAGAAATGCTAAGTAAATAAATTTACAAAATCACCTTCGTCAAACTGAGCTTCATCTTTAGCCTTCAATTGTTGTTGATAGGCCATCTTTTTTTGTTTTATAACCTTAAAATTGATATCTTGCATTAAGAAATAGAAAACTTTTTAAAAATAAACTTACTTCGCCGGTAAAGTATCGTAGTTTATAAGCGTACTCTCTTACCTCAGCAACCATGGTTGTCAGGTTAAATATAAAATCAAAGTGATACCAAAGAGTAAACATTCTGCTGAAAGTAATCTCCATACCTCTAGAATTTATAAATATTAATATTGTCTATGAAAATGCAAGTCGACCCGATTTAAAAAATAATTAGTTGAGGTTGCATGAAAATTCAATTTAATTTATTTTTAAACTGTAAATTGTAAAGCCTAAGTAGCTCCCTATTGAACCCTCTGGTAATGTATTTACCTGTTAACCCATTTTACAAAAGGTGTATCTGTTGTTTGTGCGTTGATAGATGTTCCCATTGCGGTTTCTAAAACAACGACTTAATTAATCTCAATAAATTGTAATTGTAATTTTACCATTTTTTTCTTGATTTTGCCAGAGCTCACGTTTTAGAGGGAGTATATGGGAAACGGGACAGTAAAAATTTTTTTTCGCTCTTAAATATGTATAATATGGTGGTTATTTCTGGTGGAATGTTTATCCTGCTCCCCCCCCCCAAGAGGTTTAAAGTAAATAAAAACAACTTTGTAATTATTTCAGATTACCATTTTTTTATAATACATGGGGTTTTAAGGTCTTTGCAGTTAGTATTTTTATCCAACGAAGAGAGTGAAGTTGATATTTGTTCCCACATTTCTCAGACACATGATTTTGTTCATTCTCTCGTGGAGTAAAATTCTTCATTTAATCTTATGGTTTCATAAAAATCTCGCTTAAAATATGAATCGACAGACTTGCAGGTGTCGCAAAAAAATAATTGATACTCTAATAATTTTATCATGATGCATATTTGAAACTTTACGACTGATCAGCTCGAAAACTTTTCTCTTCCAGGTTGTAGTTTTTTTACATTTTCATAATCCGAAAATTGTGCTTTATCCAGAATAAAATAAGGGTTGCAATTTAAAAATATTATGGATGACGTTATACCTAGTTCAAAAAGTGACACTTAAAAAAATAAGGTTGACGTGTTCGCGGATTTTCAGAGAAAATCTCCTAAAATATTTCATAGAATTAGTTGCGAACTTTACGAGCTAACCGTATGTACCTATAGGTATTTAAGATTACAAATAAACGGAAAAGTTTATCCAGCGTGATCAAGGATTATTTATTAAGATAAAAATCATAAATAATTACAGTGTTTGTTTTCATTTATTTAGGGGGCAGCAGGATAAAATTTGTTAAAGTTGTCCAAATAATGACCACTCTAATGTATAATGCTTATACTAAACACATGAAGCGTTAGTGTTATTAATTTCATTATTGGTTTAGAAAAAAATTCCTGAAAATATCTATATTTTACGGTTATTACCGTGGATTTCTTGGTTAAACATTTAAGATATCGTAAATGTTACTGAAAAATTGTAACGGCTTTGGTTAATCCCACGGGAAATGCCCCACCTCTTTCATTTTAATTATATAAACTAATAATATAGAATCAACTTCTTACCACATATGGAATCTAAAGTAAACAAACTAAAAAGTGGAAAAATATCAAATATTCCTTTTCCTGCTAGTTTTTCCAATTGCTCTGTTAATATAATCGATTGTTCCGAAAATATCTCAACGAATCCATCCAAAATTTTTTGATTAAATGTGGGCAGGATTATTTTTCTATTCTTTTTCCATATGTGCACTAAAATGATATTTTTATTGTAATTTACCTGGATATCTAATTTTGTATCTCACCAGGTGCCACTAATAACGATAATCCCACACAAGGTTTTATGAATTTGTATAAGTCTTCCTTCTCAAGTGAATTGGGATGATTTAAAACAATCTCCAAGTGATTTGGATCCGAAGTAAATAAGAAGAAGCGTTGTCCTAACCAAATTGGGAATGGAGATTTATATTTTTCCAACATGGACATACAATTGCTGAGTTTTTCTTATAAAAAATCAGAGTTGTTACTTAGAAGATGAGAATTTTTAAATCTTACCTTCATTGTCTCCCATAAACAATAAGGCATTTCCAATTATTGGTAAAGCAATTGGTCCAGAATATTTTGCAGATATTTGATAAAATCTTCTTCGTTTCCAATGATACTTTATTAACCATATAAATAAAATTATACTACACGCTATCAATAAATTTGAAAACATTTTTGTTATTAAAATAACTTTAAATAATATTCGATCTGTGCGTGTTAAATGTTAAAACGTTACTGCCTAATTTTTCTATCGATGTCACGGTGAATAATAAAATTTAAACTAAATTTTTACGCATTTTACGCAGCCAGAAAACCAGTATTACAACGTTGATATTGTGTAAACGTGTTAGTAATTTGTTAAAAAAATTACAATTTTCTCTTTATCTTGAAAATAATAATTAAAAGAAACTTTAAAATAATTTTAATCAATAGTAAGAATTCGGTCTGTATTTTTGTTAATTGTTAGAATCTTACTGCACAAGATTTGCTGTTGTTGTCACAATATTCCACGTTATGGAACAGTTTTGGTAGAAGCATAAATTTTGAAGTGCGTGTAGTTTTTTTTTAATTAAACTTTTTTGACTGTTTTTTTTAATCTATTTGTTTGTATTTCCTCAGCATTGGCTATTAACGCATTATTATCTTACATTATGTTTGCTTACACAAAAAAATAGTTTTATTATCCTTATCAAATTGAAGTTAATCACTTCGTACTGTTTGTTTCGTAAAAAAATTTTTTTATTTCGCCAAGTGTTGGATTAACAAACGCGTAAAACGTTTTTTTCCGCTACCCTTTTTTTATTAATCGCGTTGTTACCTGTTTTGAAATTGTATTGAAAGAATTAAAATCCAAAACTGAATATTTACGGAAGGTAAACAAGAAATGATGGATAAGTTATTGGATTTAGTACATACAAGGTGTAGATCCCATTCAAACTATTGTACAAATTAATGAAATACGAATGGTACGGAAAGCTATGTTGGAACAATTCCCGGCATTGGATTGCACTCATTTTGATAAATTATTGGATATTGCTACACCTGGAAACCTATATTTTGCACCCTAATGTAGTTTGCAGTGATGCAACAGGTCAGTTGGTTAAGAAATGGAGGAAGCCAAATTGAGAATTATCATCTCATATATATTTTTACCGAATAGTTTACAAAACTCCAACGACTAAAATGTTGGTTTTCCAAATGCAAAGTGCTGCAAAAATTATTGTACAGAACTGGCTTTATGAAATATTACTATTAGTAAAATAGAAATTTAAATAGAATAAATTATTTTAATATTAAGTACTAGAATTTTACTTTGTTGAGAATTTAATAAAATCGGCTTCCAATGCAAAACGTACCGAATATTTAAGGTTGGATGAAAATATTTTCTTGCCAAATAAAACCAAATCTTTGAGACACCAAAAAAAGATATCAAATAAACTTTCAATTTCTTTAATGTTTTAATTACCGTTAACACTTCAAGTTCATCACTGCTACATTTTTCTTCCGCCGGAGTGTAGCTTACACAATTTCGCACCACTAATGAATATTCGTGACCACATTTTTTCATTTACGCAAGCACATAAAAAATATATTGAAGGTCATGATTGACGCTTTAGATTAACAATTCGATTATCTGATCAACTTTTAGATTTATGGTATATTAACTAACTCGAAGCCCGTCTTCACCATGGGTAATGTTATTATTGGATTACTAACTTCCCGCGATCATCCCCTTGGTGTGATAAATTTCAGCAAAGATGATGTGTCGTCGACTTGTAGTTTAAGTTCATTTAATAGGAAAATTAAAATATGAGCATGCGGAATAGTTCTCTTTTACCACTCGCTGGATTAAATCCAATACTTAACCAAACCAAAAACCTCGCATTTGATAAGAACTGTCGTTCAATAAAATAAATAGTAGCCCTAATTCCAAATCAGGCATATATATGCAGGTTTGCTGGAGGGGTGGGTAGTCCAAAGTCATCTGAATGGTTATTATGCTGCATTACAACGTAGTCGTCACAAAGATTTTTCTTACCTTTAGCAAAAACTTCAGGTACATTTGGTGGCACAGCAAGGATACAAATATATGTGAATAATTCTCGCAATTGTCGGGACATTTTTTCAGTCACTACTTCATCTAGGGTTTCGTCCCAAATTTCATCTCTATTAAATAGTCATCGCTTTTGGGCTGCTTCTTTAAAATTCAAATAGGAGAAGCGGACAGGAGATTTTAGAAACTTTTGGAAGGTTCATCAATTAAGACACTCAAGTAAACATTTCATCTTGTCCAGAAATTTTCCATCTGAAAATTGTATTTTGCTAGACTAGAAACGCTATTAATAAATTTGATAACATTTCGGTTTTTTATATCATTTATTTTAAATCAATACATCATTTTACGCATTAGAAAGTAACCACGAAATTTTGTTATTGCCGTCAAATACAAAAACGAGTTTAATAATTTTTTTTAGTGGGATTATAAAATGTGTTAGATTCTTTTCTAGGTCAACTATAGATTACAAAACAATAATTAAAATATTTGTAGTAAAATTAAACTTGAAAATTAAAATAGTTAAATAAAGGTGTAAAATATTTTTTTATTTTAACATAACAGTGATTGAAAATCAAATATTTAAATAAAATATTCGAATTATTTAAAAAGATATTGTGAAATTCAAATTTTGAATTAGCGTTATCGCCTGCATTTCCTAAAAAATTCCAAATATGAGTTTTTAATTTAATCAAAAAGATACAGAATTAAAATTCGAAAATCTACCTGTTTAATTTGTTACTTCTTCAAAATTTTAAATAGTTTGTTTTATAATCGCAGTAAAAAGAAGACAATGTTAAACAAATCTAAGGGTATGTTTATGTTGGAGCTGCGATAAACGATAAGAGCGACGATACTAGCGAAGCAAAGAAAATGATGGTCATTATTTTATATGCACGTGTTTATATTACATATATAAACACCTGCATATAAAATAATGACATTCATTTTCTTTGCTTCGCTAGTATCGTCGCTCTTATCGTTTATCGCAGCTCCAACATAAACGTACCCTAACCCGCAGGTTGCACCAATTAGGGCTTTTCATTTGTATTCCAAACTTTCATATCTTTTGCCTATATTTTATTATTAACTTTTAGAGGAATACAAAATCTGCGTTCAACTGATACAAATTTTTAAATTAAAAGTAAAATACCGATTTACCAGAACGATTGAATTATTATTTAGGATGTAATTGTAAATTAATGTAGTACCTAACAATTTATTGTAGTTGTGTAAATTATATGTTAAATTGTTGATATGTTGATTTTATAGTAGTACTCTTATAAAACAATGTATTTTAGGTAATTTTTGTTAATTAAAAATTATTGTAAAAAAATTAGTTTAACCACAATTCATGATTAAAATCAGAATTTAACTTCGTAAATAACATGCGATCTGGCAAAGATACAATTATGAATTTTGCGCTAAAAGCAAGAATTTTTATTGTACTTTGGCATGATATAATTTTTATTTTGATATAAATTATAATTTCTTTATAAAACAAAGTTTAATTTGCTTTAAAAACCGCAGCGTTTTGAGTAAGTATTTAGTAGCAAATTAAACTTTGTTTTATAAAGAAATTATAATTTATATCAAAATAAAAATTATACCATGCCAAAGTACAATAAAAATTCTTGCTTTTAGCGCAAAATTCATAATTGTATCTTTGCCAGATCGCATGTTATTTACGAAGTTAAATTCTGATTTTAATCATGAATTGTGGTTAAACTAATTTTTTTACAATAATTTTTAATTAACAAAAATTACCTAAAATACATTGTTTTATAAGAGTACTACTATAAAATCAACATATCAACAATTTAACATATAATTTTTTATACCTACCGAACAGCCTTAAATTGCACAAAAAGATTTTTTACAAAACCATTACACGCAAATTTTAATGTTTTTAAATTGTAAAGTAAGAAATTAATTAAAAGGTTAAAATTTTTGTTTTTTTTAGTTAATTTTTAAAAAGCAATAAAAGTTTAAATATAGCATGGGAAGTTAGGTTATTAATTAATTTTATAGTTTGTTTATATAGTAAAATTACATCGAGGTCAATAATATGAACCGATTACTATAGGGAAACCAGTTTTTCGCAAAACTTATTGAAATAAAAACAAACTATCGTAGTATTTGTAATTTGTAGATTCATTGATCTTTTTTGTTTAATTATAAAATTTTTATTGGGTATAGGTCTTGTTAATTATTAGTTTATTTATTTTTTAGCATTGAAAATGGACGAAATTTAAAAGGCCCAAAACGTTGGATAATATTATTCTATCTATCTATCGGTTTTTACAACATTCTACGACGTCTTCCGATTCCTCTACGCCATTCCTCACGGTCTTCCCATTGCATCGCTTCAAGTCCCCTCTCTGTCATCTCCCTATCAATGCCCTTTCTCCAACTTAGTCTGGGCCTTCCGCGTTTCCTTCTTCCTGGGGGTTTCCAAAATAAAATTCTTCTTGGTAGCCTATTTGCGTCCATACGTTGAACATGACCAAACCATCTCAGTTGTTTTGTTTTTATATCATCCGTTATTGTGTGTTCTACTTGCATAATCTGCCGGATGTGGGTATTTCGTATTCTCTCCGACCTACTCTTTCCAGCCGATGTTCTCCAGAAGTCCATCTCTGTAGTTTGCAGCGTATTTTCCCATTTCTTCCCCATTTGCCATACCTCTGAAGCGTATTGATGTGTCTCAAAATGAATAAGAAAGGCTCCCGATGCTAAAATGAATTATATATTCAAAACAAGCACAAAATTCTAAGTCGGAAGACACTTTAAAAATTTGCTCTACGAGAAATTTTTATTTTTCAAAATTTCAATTTTCTAACTTTATTTGAGTCTCTCAGGATGAACGAAACATGACAGATATTGCTAAGTCAAAATGAACTGATGATTGTCACATCAGAAATGAAACAAAAAACTTAATTAGCTCAAAATTTGTAAAAATGTATTAATCATTATAACCTAGAAAAATTTAAGAATTTGTAAACCGATTTACTCTACAAATAACATTCTCTGTAAAAATGTAAACATATCAAAAATTATGTAATTGTTTCATGCATTTAATGTGTATACTTTCAAAGGATAAATTAACAATTTAGTAAATAAGGATCAAAATTGTGTAACGCCCATGTAAACAACAAAGATAAACGAAAAGAAGTCAATGTAGAATCCAAAAAACTGATGGAAATGTAATGTACCAGTCAAACTGCTCAGGAAAACGTCCCAAAGGAAATCGAAGTTGATAAAGAAGAAAAATCTACAATAAAAATAATTTATTAGAAAGAAATAAATTCATAAATACATGAATTTGACTCACAAAATTCGAACAGGTATGCCAATTGTATCGATTTACGATCAAAAATCAGTTGACCTCGGGCAGCTCAGCCAAGTGCACGCATTTTTCGATGTTCTCCGAAAAATATTATTTACCAGGATTTGGAGGTTAACCAAATTCAGTTCGACTTCAAATAGGTTAGAAGTTTCCGTTTGTCCAAAGCCGATTCTAAAAATAGACGTCAAGGACATAATCAATGGTGATAATGGATAATGTTGTAATTTATGAAAATCTATTCATAACAAATTTTCTGGATGACAAGAAAATCATTGTAAATTAATGGAATAACTTACCTCAATATTTTTGGAAATTCTTAATAGGAAGGATGCAACAACGAGCACAAAATTTCAACACTAGTCAATGTAAGATACCACTTCAAATGACATCCAACAAAATAATGACAACTGGAATGAAGTTGAATCATTGCATATGGGCAAATCTAAAGTAGGGCACACACAAACAACAACTAAATGATATCCTTTTTAAAAATGAAAATTTCGTTACGTCAAGGAGACAGGTACAGTGAATTCATGATTTCTATAATTTGTTAAAATTTGCCTTCAGCGTATTAAAAATAGGATTTGGGGAAAAGACTTCTAACAGAGTGCATTCTTCGATACCCTCAGTGATAAGTTAAAAATTAAAAAGTTTTCTAATTTCGTTAAAAATATTTTAAGCTTTAAATAAGCGACAATTTAAATTTTATAAACATTTAAGCCCGCTAATGTAAAGCGAGAGACTTGATTGGCTTAATAATCAAGCAACTTGGGACGAAGAGTGGAAGCCTCTTTGTTTCGAATCATTCTTTGTATTAATTGTAAAAATTTTAAAGGTTCTTTCACATTGGATTTTAAAATCCAAGATTTATTTTTGTATTAATATTCTTTCATGAAAGACAATTTGACAGGTTTTCTTTTTGTTATAATAAAATTTGTATGGGAGCTGATGAAAGTTTTTTATTTCTTTTTTTACATAAAAAAAGGAAAGCAAAGTTAAACATCCCGAGAGAGCCAATTAACATCTTATTACATCGACACTAATCTTGACTCACTAGGAACCCACACCTTGAACGACTCATTACCGGGAGTTTAGAAAGAAGGGGCAATAATGTGTGTACCTTCCTGTACTTAACATTTATAGGCAGGGGGACATAGCAGTATGTTGTGATTGATTTAATTATGCTGTTATATATTCTTGTCTTGCTACTTTTGGAAACAGACTGGTCCCATAAAATTGAGTTTAATACTGAGATCGCCCTTCTACCCAGTTGATTTCTTTTGCGGATTTCTGCGTGGCATCTTCCATCTTGGCTCATTATCACCCCAAGGTATTTATATTCTTCGCATTTTTTATATTATGGCCGTTTTCAAGCTCTAAATCCTGTTGCATTCCACCAATACACATATATTGAGTTTTTTGTACATTTACTTCTAGTCCCCACTCTGCATACTCTTCCATCAATTTTCTTGTCATGTATTCCATGTCCTCGTAGTCCTGTGCCATAATAACCTGATCATCTGCAAAATGTAACGTATACAGTGTTGTATCTTCAGATATCGGTATGCCCATTTTTTCACATTTTTGTTTCCATTTCTTTAATGTCTGTTTCAGATAGATTTTAAATAGGGTAGGCGACAAACAGCATCCCTGCCGTAGTCCCTTCGTTACTGGGAAATCCATTGTTGTTTCCTTTCCCACTTTTATAGCAGACCTTGAGTCTTTACATAGTTTTTTTATGGCTTTGATAGTATTTATATTTAGGTTTGTTTTTTCCAGAGTTTCCCACAATTTTAGGATCGGAACATTATCATATGCTTTTCTCGGGTCCACGAAGAGCATGTTGTGTACTTCTTGATTAAATGCGGTTTTCTTTTCAATTAATTGTGTAACACAAAATAGATTATATATCGTGGATCTACCCGCTCTAAACCCGGCTTGTTCTTCCGCTTCCATGTCCTTATATTCATTTTCCAATATTTCTTTCAATATGCGCCCATATAATCTACTGAATGTACTTGTGACAGATATTCCTCGATAGTTATCACAGTCGTTTCTATCTCCTTTCTTGTATATTGTGGATATGTATGCTCTTTTCCACTCTTCCGGAATATCTCCTCCATTTAGACACTCTTGAAATAGTTCTTTTAAATGCCGATATAGTGTATCTGTTCCATTTTTTAACATTTCGGCTGATATTCCTCCTGGACCACTTGCCGCATTATTTTTTAGAGCTTTGCACGCATTTTTTACCATACTTGTACTTATTCGTAGTGGGGATGCTGTTATTGTTATTTGAGTTGGTTGTTGTTCTATATTATGTAGTAAATATTCCGGCCTCTTTTCTGTCAACAGATCTTTAAAGTACTCTTGCCATTTATTAGGAGGTATTGTGGATATAACATTGTTCCCGTGTTCTCTTCTGACTGCCTTCAGAACCTTCCAACTTTCTGTGTTTCTTCTACCTCCGATGTATGTATCGATCTTGTTACAATATTTTTCCCAGCTCTCATTTTTCCTTTGACAGATATGTTTTCTTACTTTTGCTTGAGTTGCTTTAAACTCAATTTTATCTTCTACGCTTCTTATATTTAGATATTTTATATGGAATATTTTACACTAACCTTACAATTATCATTTCAAGGGTAGTTGGTAGCCGTACAGCCTGGCGTGCGAGAGGTCATTTTGGAGTAATCCTTTTATGAACTATTAACTTTTAATGATTATTAACTTGAACAAACATTTTAACTAACACTAACACGCGTAGTGGCTCACGCGCCACACGCGTATTCCGGGCATAACCCCGATGTAACTCTGATGTAACTTCGTAACTACATGTAACTACTATTTTGCGCTCTGTTGCTGTATTTAATAACTCGCATCCCACCTGGCTCTCTGTACTGGCTTGAACCCTTATTCTGCTAACATTGCAGTTCTCACGACGTTACATATAAGTAACGTTCATGGGGTTCCAACTACCTTCTTATCTTTTGCAATAATGCATTTCACACACATCTACCAGACATATGGCATCGTAATATTATCTATCACGTCCTGTTGAACTTTCCATAATTATAATATCACATATGCGACGTTGTCACGTCTGTCATATTTAAACTGAATAATGATTTTTGAATTTTGACTTTTCAAAGTGTGACATAACCCCCCTTGCAAGGAAAGGCTGTCCCAAGCCGTTTATGGATGCCGCCTGACTTTGTGTGAGTGTGTGAACGCCCAATTACAAAAAAAAATAATATATGAACAAAAAAAAATTTTCTTAAAATAACAAAAACAATTGAAAACAATTGAACGGTATGTTACCGAATAAACCAAGCATATAGTATATATAACATATTTATCTAACATATAATCAAAATAGTAAAAAAAAAAATTTAACTCTGTTACATAAGTTTGTAAATACCTCGAATTTCCTAATATATTTGTATGTCAATATAAATTGACTCGACGTACATTGAAAATCTAAATCAGTCCTTATTTTGCTTTTTGATGGTTTAACTATGTTTACGACTTATAATAGTAGGGTCGGCTTATAACCCTATCGTGCTTATACACTTTTATATTGTAGTTACTTCAACTACCACTGGGGTAAATACCCGCCTTATTTAAACTACTTAAGATAGAGAAGACTTTTTTAAGCAACTTGATGCCGTCCTTAATCACTCTTGTTTTAATTTGTATCTTTTGTATTGTAACAAGTCGTTTTATATTTTATTATTTTTTTTTCTTTAACCATTTGTATGTATAGGTTATTTATGATTTTCAATGTGTTTGTTAAAACAAAATTTTACTCGATCTACTGGTTGACCATACATATTGGAAATTCGAGTATACCCAAAGAAAATATATTACCATAAAAAAATATTTCCTATTTCTAAAAAAATTCTTAACTAAACAAAACAAATTCACATAATTAAAATATTATTGACAGTGTTGTGTTACCCATACATTTTGCTAAACATTTCTTTAAACGTAACTATGCCTTATTAATGTTGTTATTGTTACATATAGTGCCCCCTTTTAAATTAAATCAATTCTTTCAAATTTACTTTAGTTAGTTATAGTGCCTTTGTAATCATTGTTTTTACCGTTATGTGCCTTATAGTGCCCCATTCAATAAATTTTTTAATAATCCTTATTAATAGGCATTTCATTTATTTATTTTTATATTCACTTCATAATAATCTTTTAACCCATTATTTAAAAATTGTAATGTTTTGAAGTCTCATATAATGAAGTGGTGTTTGATCTTAATTGAGGTATCTCTTGTTTAACGACTCCATTATATGAGATCCTCGCCGCATTCAGCTGAGACGTCTCTTTATGGGTATTTATTTAAATATCTTTTATGCCTTACAGTTGTGCCCTTTACAATATTTATTTTTTATTAATCATTTACTTCTGGCACTTTACATTATCCTTTATTATCATTTACATATTATTCTTTTATTTATCTTTTAATGCACCATTTTGGTTAAAACAAGTTTTGGTCACTCATCCAAAAGTAAGTGGAAGCTGTTAATTATTTTATTTGTGCACATAATTTTCAACACAGACTTTTTGGATGAATGCTCGCTACTTTAAATTTTTAACACTTTTTGGAGGCCCCCCTGAGGTGCAATTAATCACCATTTATCATATATTATTCTGTTTATCATTACATATTTTAATTATTTCGCATTATCATTTTCATATACATACATATTAAATTTTAGGCACTTTTAATTAATTGCTCTGCTTTTTCACAACACTATTTATTTTTTTTAAATCTTCTTCTCCAAGGCACTATATTTACTCTATCCTGCGTTTGGTAACTGCACTTGACTGTTTGTAATACGGGAACCTTCTTCCATCATTTTTATTGGCACTTGCAACTAAGCGAACTTTTCATCCTGACCGTTTTAATTTTAATTAACTGAGATCGATGTAAATACACTACTAAAACGAAGTTTCACTGATACGTTCCAATACATGGATAATGTTTAAATTACATAGAGTTTTAACGCGCACACTGCTTGAGTTGATATTAACACGACTTCACGGCTGGTTGATGACGTTTCCCCGGCCGAATTTTGCTGGTAACCTAAGTATACCATTATTGCAGATAGCATTATGGTCCAAATTAAGAATGTTTTTCGGTGACATTGACCAACTAGGGTTGCCTTAGATTTAGCCATTCCATAATTTTCTCCAATGCTTTTCCTTCGTACCATGGGAAGGAAGTCGCCAGCAGTTTGTGTAATATTCATCCTTGATTTTACGTAGCTAATGGTATCCTGAAGTGGATAATTATTTTGTATTTTGTGGAGCTGCAGTTGCCGATTGGTGGTTGGTAGGAACATGAGACATTATTTGTCGAGGTAGCAAGTCCCTGGTCTGCCGTCTGTAGGTCCTAATCCAACATAACCAAACACGTTGCCCCATTGTATTTTCCAAAAAAATATCCAATCCAGTACGAATTTCCAAGCCACTCCCGCTGAAACTTGGACGGCTGGTTGTGCCTGAACTGTCATAATTATCATTTCAAGGGTAGTTGATAGCCGTACAGCCTGGCGTGCGAGAGGTCATTTTGGAGTAATCCTTTTATGAACTATTAACTTTTAATGATTATTAACTTGAACAAACATTTTAACATACGCGCCACACGCGTATTCCGGGCGTAACCCCGATGTAACTCTGATGTAACTTCGTAACTACATGTAACTACTATTTTGCGCTCTGTTGCTGTATTTAATAACTCGCATCCCACCTGGCTCTCTGTACTGGCTTGAACCCTTATTCTGCTAACATTGCAGTTCTCACGACGTTACATATAAGTAACGTTCATGGGGTTCCAACTACCTTCTTATCTTTTGCAATAATGCATTTCACACACATCTACCAGACATATGGCATCGTAATATTATCTATCACGTCCTGTTGAACTTTCCATAATTATAATATCACATATGCGACGTTGTCACGTCTGTCATATTTAAACTGAATAATGATTTTTGAATTTTGACTTTTCAAAGTGTGACAATATGGATAATATTATTAAAATATTAAAAGACCCAATGAAAATGTTATAAAAAATTTTCGTAATGATATTAATATAGATTAAAGTTAAGGTAATTTCAATGCGTAAATTTTACCGGCAATTCAGTTTAATTTATTGTTTGTTAACAGCATTCTATAAATTTGTTGATATAATAACGAATATATCTGGTAAGACAGATTAATAAAAATTAATTAATTTGCATGTTCTAGCTACAAAATAAAGTAAAGGGGAAAATTTTCTATCCAATGGGAAGCTGAGATGAGCTTACCTGAGTACTCCTTCCTATCCAGGACGATATGTTTTCGGTTTGCAATGTTTCTCTTCTTTTCACATGTCTTTGATTTGGCAAGTCATCCTTACAAATAGAACTATTGCAACTCGCAACCCATCTTTAATACTTCTGATGACAAGGTAACCGGTTAGTAAACGAATCTTCATAAAATTCCGCTCCTGGATGATTAACCTCCGTTTCCCCTCGTCCACGATCCATTCTTCCGCATAACGTTAAGATCTTCGTCCCTGTTAATTTTGGGTTAGAATTCAGGTAGACGGTTTTTATCACTGGTTTGTGTGTAGATTTCTGAATTCATAATTCGATAACATGTTTAGAAAAGTCAAATTGCGAATCTTAGAGGCTGGTTTCTGGTTTCTGATGTGTAATTTGATGGAGCACCCCGGCGTAGCCGGTCATCTCCTTCATCTGATGCTGGTTGTCTGGCGTTGGGGTTGTGGAGGCCGGTGGGCCTCGGGTTTTTGGCGCTTGGCTAACTGGCTGGTATCTTAGAGGCATTGGTTGTGTGTATTTTTTAAATAAACTACCGGCCGGACAGGGACGTATTCAGAAATTGTGATAAAATAAAATTTTGTTTATTAGTTATCGATTTTTAATGGCAATTATTGAAGTAATTAATTGGAGTGTTGTCAATACCGGCCGAAGCACCCGGAGCGGAGCGGACCCCGGAGTCGGCAAAAAAAGGCATTTTGACTCTGAAGTGGTTGCGTTGCCAAAACCTACCCTACGCTACCCTCCGCTCCGCTCCGAGCGCTCCGGGCGATTTTGGCAACGGTGTTCTAGCTAAAACATCCATGAAGATCATCCATACACCCTACCGGGATCGTAAAAAAAGGGATATAGCATTTAAAATTATTCTAGAATAGGTATACAGCATTTAACAGAATGACTTCGCCTGAATGGGAGATTGCTCATGCGCGTCTTTTACATGTAATCTTATGGGAACAATTTCTTAATTCAAATTCGATTTTTAGTCAAAATTATGAATATTCCGCAAATTTGTTTGCGCCCATAAAATATACCGCTACCTATACTAAAACTCATAACAAAAATCCGGCGAGTATAAATAAAATAAAAAAGACGACAATCCTAACTGCTCACGTTCAAACGTCCCTGCGTTCAAACGTCCTGCTTCGGTTCCGGATAGTTTTGGAAGGCACTGTTTTTTAACTGATTTGGCAATTCTTTTATTTCTTTGGTAGCTGTATTTAACTTTTTTTGCCTGCAGGGTTTCTAGTAGTTTGCCACCTTTTCTCAGTTTTCGTTTATCTGCAATCTTCTGCCTAACCATAACTGAAATATTTTCGTGTTTGTAATCTGCTCTCTTTCCAGGTGCTATTTGGACAATTTCAGTAACTTGCTTGACTTCAGTATCGACGTCATCTTGAGTTTTAAGAGAGATGTGCAGAAAAATTATAGCAGCTATAATTTCTTGTGTACACAGAGCAATTCCAATAAATTAAAGAGTGATCCAAATACAGATTCAAATAGGACTCAGCTTTAAGTTCAACAGTGAATTGCATGAATCGGCTTCAATGTCAATATTGAACCTTTATTTAATTTACATAATATTTACTATATGCTAAATACTTAAATTACCTGATGGAATCGGCATTTAGAGTTAAATTTTAATATATAATCGTTAAATAAAAATAAGGGTGAAATTCGTCTTAAAGGTTTTAAATCGCAAGGGGTGTTCAAAGATATACCATTTGAAAATCCATTGAATTTGCTTTGAATAGTGTTGTAATTTTTTAGTTCTCATCTACTTCCTGAATACTTAAAATGTACATACAATGTAGTACTACCTTATATTGGGTCATCATACATTTAAAGAACAAAACTTGATATTATTGACCAATTTAAAAGTGGAGCGTCGGTACCTGAAATCCTTGAAAAATATTTTTTGTATTTCTTTGTTTAGTTTTTATTTACGTAAACCAATATTATAATTAAGTTAATAATAATAACTTACTTCAGTATTTACGTTATAAACAATCCCGGTTTATGCAATTATTTATCTGATCCATTGAAACCAAAAAATCAAACTTAGTCAACACCAAAAAAGCACATAAGGCTCTTAGAAGCTGTTAGACGTTAGAAAAAAAGAAGAGGACATTTGTCATATATACGGTTATTCCTGAAAACTTTTATTAAGAAAACAAAAAAATAAAGTAAGAAAAATTTTTTGTAAGCAGAAACCGAAAAGAAAGAGTTCTTATATAATAAATATACATAATATGTAAATAGAAAACAAGAGATAGGATTGAAGATAACAATGAAGAAAATGAGGAGTATTATTTATAACAATTAACCCTTTTGAGAATAATAGAAGAAATTTTATTCCATGTAAAAATTCACTATTAGAATTGAAGGAAACGTTCTCAATCGATTTGGGAACATTTTTTATTTTTAAAATAATTTTCTTCTTCTACTTGGTAGTTTAGGACTTATTCGTCCTATATTAATAGTATTATCTTCTAAATATCTGTGTTACATTGCCAGTATCACACACATAAAATAAACGTGTTAGAAAGAAAATTAGGTAATGTTTGATATTCGTTTCGGATTACATAAACAAATTTTAGGCATATCTTATAAAGTAAGTATGTTAATTTTTTTTAAAACATTACATTATTAATATGTTTCATGCGTGAGGAAAAATATTAAATCACACTGTCGCAATAATTATTGAGTAAAGCCATCTGTCGTGTAAATTTTAATAATAGGTTGGACCTCCACAACCAATCCAGAATCCTGAGTTTCCGATATTACTATTTTTAAAATCAAAGTTGGGCCATTTATTATTTTTTTCACACTACAAATAAACAAAAACTATCTTTCATTTAAATTGTTAATATTAGCTCATTTTTATGGTTACCACTAATAACAATTCTTATATGGAATTCCCCGCATAATAGACTACGCATTTTCATATTTAAATAAAATCGTCAGTAATTTTTGATAAATTATAAAAAAACATCGACTTTTAAAGATTACGTCTTCTACATGACCGTCACCAATATCAATAATGCACTTTCAATTCTTCTTCTTCTTAATCTAGGACTACGTCCTGTACTTTCCAACTATAGTGCCTCTGTTCAAGGCACTGTTGGTTCTATGAGCAGTTTGGTTTTTACATCTCAGGTAGCTTGCTAGGCTTGCCTTTCGATGTGCCTGCACTCTGTTTTTTATTGTTATGATGGCAAATCATTAACACAGGGGGAACGCCTGCTTAACGTGCCCTCCGAAACACGGAAGACGGTCAAGAAATTTTTAGACAATACCCGGAGTCGAACCGGGGCGCCTTGCGTTAGCAGTTGATCGCGCTAACGTTCAGACCATGACCGTCTTCACGTTTTCAATTCGAGCAGGGAAATTCAGAAAAACAAAACCCAAATTCAGTTGTTCAGCTTCTCGATTCTTGGGAAACCATTTATAAAAATCTGATGTGGCCAGCACATGACTTCCCTATAAGGAATCATTCCTTCATCGTTCATCTAAAGATTCGCAGAAATATTATTTAAATTTTATTTTATTATTTAATTAAATAATTAAATTTTATTTGCTTTAATTTTGATTAAAAAATAAAAATTCATCAATAATAGTATATAACATTACTAGCAAGGTAAGAGGGTTTTTACTGGCGAATGGAGGATATAACTGACGAGCCGCAGGCGAGTCAGTTACCTCCTTGAGCCAGTAAAACCCGTTACCTTGCGTGCATTGTTTTATATTTTATTTGTTTCTCATTTGTAAAAAGGTTAGATAAATTCCAAAAAAATCTCAATAATTTGTCGCAAATGTCGTAAGCTATGGAAGCGTTGCCATGAACATGTCTGTTTATTTTTCTTTACATTTGTTTTGGCGAAAGCGAAAATGAATGTACCAAAAGAAATTATTGAGGCAGCCAGCAGTGTAGCTTCAAGTTTATTACCTGCAAAATCAGCTTCAAGGTACGAGCGAGAATACGACGACTTCAAAAAGTGGCAAAACAAAAATAGTGTGATTGGGGTAACTGAAGATGTTTTGTTGGTATACTTGAATCAACTATCAGCTAGATTCAGCCCTAATACTTTATGGGCAAAATGGTCTATGCTGAAAAGCTGCTTGGAAATGAAAGAAAATGCCCCTGTTCGCAGGTTTGTTTTCCTTAAAAAATTTATTGAAAAATATGACGTTTAGTTGTCATTTGCAGATTTCAAAAGGTAATAGCGTTTCTGAAACGAAAAAATGAGCGTTATGCGCCAAAAAAGGCCATGGTATTAAGTAAAGAAGAGGTTGAACAATTTCTTTTACATGCTCCTGATGACCAGTGGTTGCTGGCGAAAATTGTAACAATATTTGGGATTTTTGGATGTTGTCGATGTGACGAAATTCTCTCCTTAAACATGAATGATGTAGAAGATATGGGAAAATACGTTATTGTGACATTGCGGCAAACAAAAAATTTAACAACAAGAAGATTCACCATAACCGATGATGGCTGCAGCTTCAAGCCCTGCATGTTATACAGAAAATATGTAAATCTTCGGCCTCCTGGAACAGAAAGCCTAAGATTTTTTTTGACATACCGACATGGAAAGTGCATTTCCCTTAATGCTGGCCAGCACACTATTGGTGGTGTCCCAAAGCAAATAGCGAAATATTTAGGTTTAAAAAACCCAGAGTTATACACCGGCCACTCTTTTCGCAGAACTGGAGCCACTATGGTTGCGGATTCGGGTGGAGATATTTTAGCACTAAAGCGTGCAGGAGGGTGGAAGAGCACCGAAATTGCGATGAGTTATGTCGATGATTCGGTCAACAAAAAAATCGAAATGTCTAGCAAATTATTTGGTAGTAAGTTCAGCAGTTTCTGAGTCAACAGATGGTTCATCATCATCAGTATCAACTCTTTCATCATCAAAAATCTGTGTTACTGGAAATAACAATTGTACCATGATTTTCAACATATATGACGATAAAACAAAATTTCCTAATGTAAATAATACTACTAACTTGTAAAAATTTTGCAAGTTAACTGTCAGTTTTACAAGTTAGTGACTTGATAAAATAAACTTTCTTGATTAATATTGTGTTTTTGGAAACTGACGTTTACAAATGAGAAACAAATAAAATATTTATCATAATATATTTAAGAAAAACCATTTCGTCTTTCAAGTAAAGTGCTACTTCCGGTTTAGGGATTTGCTCCAAAATCAAATGGTGCTTTCGTATACCGATTAAAGTGTTAAATATGAAATTTGGTTACTATATAACAATTCGTTCCTGAGATATTGAAGAAAAACTATTTCGTCCTTCAAGTAAAGTGCCATTTCCGGTTTAGGGATTTCCTCCAAAATGAAATGGTTCTTTCGTATATTGATTAAAGTGTTAAATATGAAATTTGGTTACTATATAACAATTTGTTCCTGAGATATTGAAGAAAAACTATTTCGTCTTTCAAGTAAAGTGCTACTTCCGGTTTAGGGATTTCCTCCAAAATCACATGGTGCTTTAGTATACTGATTAAAGTGTTAAATATGAAATTTGGTTACTATATAACAATTTGTTCCTGAGATATTGAAGAAAAACCATTTCGTCCTTCAAGTAAAGTGCTACTTCCGGTTTAGGGATTTCCTCCAAAATCACATGGTGCTTTAGTATACTGATTAAAGTGTTAAATATGAAATTTGGTTACTAGATAACAATTCGTTCCTGAGATATTTAAGAAAAACCATTTCGTCCTTCAAGTAAAGTGCTACTTCCGGTTTAGGGATTTGCTCCAAAATCAAATGGTGCTTTCGTATACCGATTAAAGTATTAAATATGAAATTTGGTTACTATATAATAATTCGTTCCTGAGATATTGAAGAAAAACTATTTCGTCCTTCAAGTAAAGTGCCATTTCCGGTTTAGGGATTTCCTCCAAAATCAAATGGTTCTTTCGTATATTGATTAAAGTGTTAAATATGAAATTTGGTTACTATATAACAATTTGTTCCTGAGATATTGAAGAAAAACCATTTCGTCCTTCAAGTAAAGTGCTACTTCCGGTTTAAGGATTTCCTCCAAAATCAAATGGTGCCTTTGTATATTGATTAAAGTGTTAAATATGAAATTTTGTTACTATATAACAATTCGTTCCAGAGATACAGAACTTACAGACATTTTGCGTTACATACATCCATACATACATACATACAGACATCATTGCGAAAGTAGTCAAAACGGATTCAGAAATGCTCAAAACGGATATTTCCGTTAAAATACCGACATCGAATTTTTTCATGATTACAATACTTCCTTATAGGGAAGTAAAAATACCTTTACTTTCAGGTCTAGTATGGGGTCATTGTGGTATAAAAATCAAACATGTACCATACATCGTTGAATTCGTCCTCAAAAGTAGATCACGAATTGTCATAGTAGAGCACCATAAAGTTCCTTTAATTTTTAAACGATTTCAAAGAAACACATCAACACAAACACAACAACAAACATATCACCAATTAACAAATCTAATCAAGCATCGAAAAGAGAATCTGAACTGAACCAGAAACAGCGAAACTATTGAAACATCCAATCCAAAAAGAAGAAAAATAGATAAACTAACAGATGGCTGCTTTTATGAAAGATATGAAAGGAAGCATGCTGACATGAAAAGCGAAATGTGCGATTTGAAATCGGAATTGCTGGAAGTTAAAGCTAAATTCGTACAGACAGATAAGGATATCAAAATGATCGAAGAAGATCATTCACAGAATACTCATGAATGGAAAGAAGAGATTGAAAAATTGGAAAACAAGATTTAAAATATGAAGAGAGATAAAATAACAAATAATCGGGTTGTAAGCTGTAAGTATACAATTGAAGAACAACATCCCAACAAATTTCGAAATTGTGACAAAAGATTTCCTTAAAGAAAGAATGAAAATCGATCTGGAAGTTACGAGAGCGTACAAGATAAATGAGAGGCGTCATATGATCGAGGTGGAACAGTGAGAAGACAAGATGGAGATACTGCAGAATAAATTTAAGGTGCGGGGTAGCGAAGTTTACGTGGACAGCGATCTCACAATCATGGAAAGCAACATAATGAAGAAAATTAGAGAGAGAGAGAGAAGGGAAAAATAACGGAAACAGATTACCATTTTTCCATTTCCATAATAGGTATTATATTAGAGTAATAATAAAAACGTAGATCAATATTCGAAAATGATTGATCTACTATATTAATGGGGGTGGAAGTTTTGGTATTCCAAATATTGATCAGGAGGGATTGCATGAATTTCTCGATTTCCTGGATAACCGAAGCAAACTATATTTATATATAGTCGGCAAGATACGTAAGTACGCAATGAAATAAGGTGTGAATTGTATCGTTCACCCGCCACGCAATAACAAAATAAATCAACGGATTTATAAAAATCACTCACCCCGTTCGGTCCGTAAGTTACGCTTGCGGATATGGTGCACCACTGGATTTACCTCGACCAATACGAACCCTTTGTTCGAATGTAAACAATGAAGTGATTCTTCCTGTGTGTTGTAATTAAATTGGAATGTGAAGTCTAATGAATATTCCAAACAAAATGGAGTTGAAATTACGGCAACTATGAACCAGATCTTTGGTGGATATCGGTTAGTAAAATAAGCGTAAGCGTAAATAATTAGTATGTTCCAGGAGAACTTTCGAACAAATTTCCAGTAACCAATCGCTACCAATTTGCACTTCTCTGAAGCTTATCCCAAACTGGAAATCGTTGACCAAAATGGTACCTACAAACGATAAATGTTCCTGGGCTCTACCAATATTTAATCCTCAAAATTGAGTTCTCGGATCAGTCGGCTACCGAAAATTAGGCTATTAGGCGTTTCAATTTAAGATCGCAGCGCCATAACGGCTATTAGTGGTATTAATGGAACGGGTGCGTTTTTCGATAATTTGCTGTCGTCTTTATGTACTATTAAATATATTTTTAATTGTATTACGGCACCTCTGTGTTTGTTTACTGTAATAATTTGATAAAATTAAGTTTTGAATTTGAATTAATTAATTGCTGTCAATTGAAAAGGGTTAGAAACTGTAACATTCCGTATATATTCGAGGTTAAGACAGTTTAGTGTGATTATTTGTATTGTAAAATAGCGTGCAAGTACTTTCTGAAACATTGAATATTTATAAGAAGAGTTTGGCTTTAAAATAACCTGGTAAGTTGAAATAGTTATGCTTTCGATAGTACATTTTAAAGGTTTTTGTTTTAGAAGCAATGTCTAGCTCGGGGCTTCGTTTTAGCATTCTGCATTATATGAAGTACATGGGTGGAGATAAGAATTCTAGGTGTATTTACGAAGGTGAAGCGGTTCTTCACGCTGGACATATAATTTTGTGTGGTCAAAGCAGTGTATCACCTGATAAAATTAATTTATTTGCTTTGTGTTTGCAAACTACAGCAATGAATTCAGATCCTCATCAAATAAAAGGTGTATTAGAAGCTGACGAAGTGAATGAAAACCAGGCTCGTGTTTCCAATATTAGTTGTACATAACCAAATGTAAATAACAGTAACCAAATGTTTATTGTTTACTAAAAAATCGGTGCAGATATCACTTTATTTTATTGTTACATTATACGATAGGTTTATTGTTTACTAAATTACTAAAAAAAACACTTATTTTTAAAAATTTTATAAATATAAAAACTTAAAAGTGCATGTATATACCCCGAAATATGGCTTGTTTTAGTGCCGCAACACTAACATGATAAAATCAAAACTGTATAATTTTTCATCTTGCTCTAATACTTCTGCGACATCAACTTCATCTTGCTGTAATTCTTCGTCGTGCTTTAATGATGCACGAAGAGGAGAGTGTGTTAAAAGCTGTTTAACTTTGCCTCGATTATCAGCATCACGTTCATTGCGAGAATTTTCACTTGAAGTTGTTGCAGTATTTACAGTTTCTCCATGGCGCACTGAAGGTAAATAAAGTGTGGGAACAGCTGTTTTTTCAGATACGGTTTTGCTGTTGAGCCACCTGTAAAAAAACATTAAGGTTAATTCTGCAGTTTTAGCTTTTACTGTGCGTAAATTCATTAGAATCATGAACACACAAATACATACCTGGTCTATAAAAGTAATCATCCTTCTTAAAGTGACGCGAACAAACCCTCATATATTTTGATACCTACTGGCTTCCCAATTTTTAAATTCTTTACCCAAGCTGCATGGCGATCAACAAGTTCACGAATGTTAAATTTGTTATTTATGTACACTTTTTCTTTTCCTATTTTGGGAAAAACATGAAAACTAATTTCGGGATTTCTTTTACTCGAAGAATTGCACCCGAAAACCGAACAAAACCATCTACCCATTATTAAAATTTCGATAGAAAATCTCACAAATTCACATTTAAATGCACGCAAGCAATATTGGCGTCACCTCTACAAGTAGTTCAAAAATTTGCCGCAAGGTAGCGTATCGCTTATATTGAAACGCCTATACAGCATCCAAATTTAATAAGTAGTAGGGCCTTCTGTAACAATGGCTTTGATTTTCGCTAAAAACCACTCAAAACTCGCCTGTCGACTTTTTCGCGTATATCTCGCTTATCTCCAACTATAAAAGTTGCCAACCGTTTTGATTTAGAAATATCTAGCGCCCCCTTGAAAGAATGTAATTTTAAATGGTAGTGTACAGGAGGCGGCAAACGTAAAACAACCTATACATCAAATATTAAAAGTGCTAACACTAAAATAAACCTGTTACAATGGGTGTTTATCGGTTTGAGGCCCATTTTTATAATGCTCAGTTAAACTCCGGATTGCTTGTCCAAGGGATAATTAGCTAATTTAACTAAGTGCAGTATTGTGAGACTATTGTGAGAGAATAGTAATCAATGGAACATCGATAAACAATATTAGATACGCCGATGATGCCGTAATGTTGGCAAATGACATCGCAGACCTTCAAAGGATGATGGAACGGCTAAACATGATCAGCGAATCATATGGCTTACACGTGAATTTAAACAAAACAAAATTTTTGGTCGTTTCCAAAACGAAGAATGATATAGTAAATTTGTCAATAAACAATATCCGCATTAAAAGAGTAAGGAAATATAAGTATTTGGGCACAATAATAAACGAAGATAATGATCAAACACAAGAGATACGAGCACGGATAGAAATGGCGAGGGCTGCCTTCATTAAAATGAAGAATTTGTTATGCAATAGAGATCCAAATATAGAAATCCAAATCAGATTTGTAAGATGTTATAATCTTTTCTGTTCTTTTATACGGAATGGAGGCATGGACCCTAAAAAAGCGAGAAATTGACAAAATTCAGGCCTTTGAATTATGGATATATCGACGTATGCTAAAAATATCGTAGACCGAAAGAAAGACAAACGAGGAAGTCTTGCATCGGGTAAACAAGGAACGAGAACTGATTACCACAATAAAAAAGAGAAAATTAGAGTATTTGGGACATATTATGCGTGGAGAAAGGTATTGTCTGCTACAGTTAATCATACAAGGAAAAATAGCAGGAAAAAGGAACGTCGGAAGACGAAGAACATCCTGGCTGAAGAACTTGCGGGATTGGTACGGTTGCTCCTCTATAGAACTCTTTAGGGCAGCGGTGTCGAAGGTCAAAATTGCTGTTATGATCGCCAACCTCCGGTAGGAGACGGCACACAAAGAAGAAGTATTGTACTTTAAACAATAGGATTAAAACGGCCATTAGTTGGTTAACTAGATTATTTATTAATCACCTCCTCCTGCATAGCACTATAACCCGTTGTGGGTCTTGGCTGCCTCTGCCAATTAATGCCATTAATCACCGTCAACTTATAATGAAA
The DNA here is from genome assembly GCA_932274525.1 of Podabrus alpinus. NCBI lineage: Eukaryota > Metazoa > Arthropoda > Insecta > Coleoptera > Cantharidae > Podabrus > Podabrus alpinus. The sequence goes on along the minus strand of OW026454.1, from coordinate 85,506,251 downwards.
AAGCCCATAATGTCAGAAGAAACTCCTGCTTGTAAATCATTGAGCACAATTAATTCTATATTTTTGTGTTTACATCAATAACTAAAATAATTACACATTTCAATTTTAATTTAAATACAAATAATTGTTACTATGTATGAATTTAAGAACGCCGGTTGTTAAGTGTTTCTTTTCAAATTCTAGCTTCTATAGATATACCATATCCATCAACCGGTTTTAAAACCAAATCTTGTTTAATTCTAATGTCTTCAATTCTTTTGTAATTGGTTTTTACATGATATTTTCGTACCACGGTAGCAATGACAGCCTTCATAGCCATCATAGCGTACTTGAGCCCTACGAAAACTTGTTAAACACATCGCGAAAATATGTTATTATATTATACTAACCAATACAATTTCTAGGACCACCAGAAAATGGCAGGTAACTGTAAGGATGACGTTTTGCACACTCTTCGGGTAAAAATCGCAATGGATCAAATATTAAGGGATTGGGCCAAACTTCTGGATCTCGATGTGCATTAATTGTGCCTATTACAACCGAAGAACCAGCGGGAAGCACGGTATTTTCTAAATTATTTGAAATTATTATTTTTCCCAACGATTTGTTTCCTTACCATTCAGTTCGACGTCACCTGTAAGTTGTCTTACAATCATTGGACCAACAGGAAAAATTCTCATGGTCTCTTTAATCACCATTTCCGTGTAAGGTAACTTTGGCAAATCTGTATACTCCACTACTTTTTCGTTCCCAATAGCATCAATTATTTCATTATACACTTTTTCCTATAACAATCGACGATTTTGGAAACTAGATTATGGAAGATTATAGAAATTACCTGTATATCGGGATGCATTCCCAACATGATCAAAGTGAATGCATTTATGGACGCTGTTGTTTCGCTACCCTGCAAAATTTGAATCTAAGTTTTTGAAAAAAAATCTTTTTTTTACGGAAACTTACCCCTATCATTATTACTATTACTTCATCAAGAATTTCGGTGTCAGTTAAATGTTCTCCGGCTTCAGACAATTCGATAAATTGTTGCAAAAATGTATTTTTCTTTCGTGGAACTAAAAGTTTTGGCTTTAATTTAAATATATACTGAGAAGTTCTGTCATCATCAATATAATATCCTAAATATCAGATCATAAAGGAAATAAGGAAGTTGAAGTGGGTTGTTGTTATTAACAACATATTATCACAAGCAAAAATTGCGGGAAAACAAGAAATCAGAGAAAATATACTAGGAAACTATGGCTTTGGCATTAGAAATGAAAGAGATGAGAAATTGATCAGCTCCTTGGAGAAAAAAAATTGTATCCTATGAATATCTTCTGTGAAAAGAAAAATAAAGACTATGGCCATGGCTTAGCCCGTACGGCAAAACAAAAATTCAGATAAATTATTACATACTATGATCCGATAAAACAAGAGTGACAAATTTGGATGTGTTAAATAAATTCACAATAGTGAGTGACAACAGGATATATAACAGGTCATAAGTATTACCAAAAATCTGGTTAGGTCTTCCAAATGATAGAAGAAAACAAAGATAAGATGTCTCCGAAGAAAATCGGGTACAACTCAACTGCAGATGCTTAAAATTGAACAAATCGAAGAAATTAGAGACAGAGAAGAAATGTTCAAAATAATGGAAAATCTGTATAAATGCTGTAAAATGCAGAAAGCTGCAGAAGAAAATATTAAATGTAAATTCAAAAGAAATGCCGAAAATAGATGAGCAAGAAGGCGAAAGAAAGGTGAAATAAAGCACTTGGCAAAAATGAAATTCTGATCGGAAATGATAAAAGAGAGATCCTTAAAGAAATTGCTGATTTGATGAATAAACGCCTAATCGAAGGAGAGATATCCCCAAAGACTGGAAGAATCGCAGTATTTTTTTATAAAAAAAGGTGACGAAGCACGATTGGAAAAGTATAGACCGATCGCACTCATATCCCAACTTTACAAGCTACTATCCAAAATCATTTACCAACTCACTCAAAAATGAATTATATATCTACCAACCAAAAAAACAAGCTGGATTTAGAACTAGCTATGGTATATGCGATCACCTGCATACCATTAGAATTCTAATAGAAAAAGTCTCAGAGTACAACTTATCATTGTATCTAGGATTTGTAGACTATGAAAAACATTTGATAGTATATAATTCTGGGCAATGAAGCAAGCTCTACAAAATAGTATTACCGCTGTTAACATACGAGGTCCAGACATGGGTGCAAAGATAGATGAAAAGATCAATTCTATAAGGTATTCCTTTCTCAGACCTCATCATCAACGAAACCATAAGTGAGACTACGCGAGTAAAAGACGCCATAATAAGAAAATATCCCAATTCAATGGAGATGGGCCGGACATAATGCAAGACCCACGGGAAGATGGAACTCATCTATTAACCATTGGAAGTCGTGGATGGGAAGAAAGCTTAAGAGTTTACCGTGAATGCGTAGGGGGGACGATATAAAAGGTGCGGTTGGTTTTGGATGGACTAGTTTGGAAAGAAACAGAATTAGATGGAGAATGTTGGAAGAAGCCTATGTCCAAAGTTAGACGGCAAACGGCTAAGAAGAGAGAAGTTGTATAACAGCAAGACAACGTACAGACTTTTAGATGAAACAACAAATAGTTGTTCGATATACTAAAAGTCTGTGCGTGCGAAAACCATTTCAAATGTAATATAAAAATATTATATGACTTTACAAATTCTACACCTTCTTCCAATTCAGCTTCACAACCGTCTTTTATTTGTTGTTGATATTCCATTCGTTTTTGTCTAACAACCTTAAAATCAAACCATTGCATTCATTGCAGAATTTTTGGAAAATAAACTTACATCGCTGGTAAATTTTCGTAGTTTTGTACAATTTCCTTGAAATTCTTCAGCCATGGATGTCATATTAAATATGAAGTCAAAATGATACCAAATGACAAACATTCTTGCGAATCCAATTTCCATAGCTCTGAAATTAAAAATATTTTAGAACTCAAATTATTGCTTCACTTCAAACATTCATTCAATGAAGAAGAATAAATACAAGGCCGATCACATTTTCCTAATTTTCGTATAAAATCTAAATATTCGCGAATTATTTACCTATTAACCCATTTCACAAAAGGTGCGTCCGTTGTTTGTGCATTGATAGGAATTCCCATTGCAGTTTCTGAAAATACATTTGTAAAGAAAAACAAAGCAAAAATATGTTATTGTTAATGGAAAAGATGTTCTTATCTTCTCATCAATAGCAATTACTCTATGTAAACCATAGATAAAAATTTAAAAATTTTTACGCGACTGCAAAGTATATTAACTTATTTTTATTTTAATAATGATACAACTCAATTTAATTTTACGCTAATAAGCTTTCGACAACCTTTTCTTGCCTTCAGCAAATAGTTATCTGTGATCATATTTTTCCAGATTTATTCGACAAAAACAGGAAGAAATCTGCCAAAACCTCCAACAAAAACACCAACACCAAAGATTCGTCATATTTTGAAAATGAAGTTAAATGCTCATTGCATCATGTAAGATTTGGGAGGCATCTTAGATTCTTAAAATGATAACCGGAATAATAAGACCAAAATTATGTAAAGGTAAAATTGTTCCTTTAATGGCGAAATAATTGAAAAGTTAAGTTAGTAGAGATTATTTTCAAATTTTGTAGGTACGCCTTAATATTTTACAAGGTAGTGAAATTTTAAACTTCGTGCTCAGAAGTTGGTACTACCAAGTGTAGAAAATTTTGATTGATTATGGTCGTCTGCGCGGGTTTTGATTTTGATTACATCCAGAACCAAATTGCGTGCAGGTCGAATAAACGCGAAGGGGAAAATTTTGGAATTTAATTAAAGCATAAAAAATTAAGAGCATTTTCAGAATATAACGAACATAAAAAATAAATTCGGGGTATATAAAAAAACTAGGATTGATTGGAGACCAACGCTCCAAATTGAAAAAAAGTATAGTTGACGGGTTTCGCATTTTGGAACACGACAATACTATATTTAATTTAATCGTATTCAACATTTTCAGGAAGAACTTTAACTGAGAGTGAAAAGATTGGCTCATAGTTAACTACGCTATCTCGAAAAACAAGGATAGGTACTAATTTTTTGGTTAAATAATGTAATTAGGTAATTACCTACCGCATATTGCATCTAAAGTAAACAAACAAAATAATGGAAAAACATCAAAGTTTCCTTTCCCTGCAACTTTTTCCAATTGATTTACCAAAATAAGTGATTGTTCTGAAAATATCTCCACGAATCCGTCCAAAATTTTTTGGTTAAAAGTCGGCATGATCATTTTTCTATGTTTCTTCCATTTAGTAACTAAAAAAAGTCGCTTGTAATTGTAACTCCTCAGATATATGTTTTTTCTTACCAGGTGCTGTAAACAGTCCTAATCCAACACAAGGAATTGCATATTTGTATAAATCTTCCTTTTGTAGCGCGTTGGGATGGTTTAAAATAATTTCCAAATGTTTTGCATCCGCAATTGCAAAAAATAGACGCTGCCCTAACCAAACTGGGACTGGAGACTTGTATGTGGACATTACGCTCATAGCATTGCTCAATATGTCTTTTCAAAACAAATAAGTTGTTACTTAAAACAATTGAAATTAAATCTTACCTTCATTAGATCCAGAAAATAATAAAGCATTTCCAATTATAGGCAATGGGGTAGGTCCTTTAAGTTTTGCAGCAATTTGATAGAATCTTCTTCTTCTCCAATGATACTGTACCAGCCAAAAGAGAAAAATTGCGGTAAACATTATCAACAAATTGTGTAACATTTTGTTTTTTTAAATCACTTCTTTAAAATTCAAATCGGGCAATGGATGTGTTTTTTGGTTATTATGAATACGACGCTGATTTTAATTATGCTTGTTAATTTCACAAATTGTTTAAAAATTAAAATGAGTAAAGATAAATAAATGGAACTGCACGTAAAATTAGCAAAACGCCACACAAAAGTGATGACAAATTAAATTATCTAAGAAAACTAGTATTTATGTAGGTCAATCAGACGAGTTTAAGGTTTACAACGTTAGTTTATAATGAGTAGGGGAGCATGGGTAACAGTAAGACGCTTAACTAGGTTATTATTAGTCATAATTAAAATTCTTCTTTTACGTACAGATTCTAGCCTATGTACATGATGGTTGTTAGTATTCAATAATCAATTTAGTAATTTGTGGTATGCTTTCATATACAGACATTATTATTTCTTATTTTGCTTAGAAGCTAAGTTCAAGATTTCAGGGAATATCATTCGATTGAATAATTGAAAAATTAATTAAATGCTTCTTTTTGCCACAGATCTTATACTTCGTTCTTTTAAAATTTCTTCTAGTTCTAGTAATTTTTTCCTCAGAAAATATTCCAAAATTTGGTGAATTTCTAAGCGTCCGCGTCCTAGTAAATTGAAACTTTTCGTATACCAAACAGATCTTTAAAAAAATAGTAGTACGAAATACAACGTCTCACTGTTACCCATTTTACATGTCTCTCTGTTACCTATATCGTAAAAATTTTAAAAAGGAAAAAAGAAACGCTAACTTCCATTTCATAAACAATGCACGAGAATATATTATTGATTAGTTTATGTATTTTTTATACGAGTATTTAAAATTTTGAATATTTCAAATATCTCGCCGTTACCCGTGCTCCCTACCTATTTATTTTTTTTTTAACTAGCGCTACATTCTATTAGAATTTGGCTGTCCGCAGACTTTCAAAATCCATATTGCTGAGTGGATTACTCCTCTTAGTTTACATGTTTGTTTTAATACATTTTATTTCAAGTCTCCCTACCTACCCTGTTTAATTAAAAAAATTAAAAATTATTCCATTACGTTTTCAATATAATTTCATTGTACAAAATTAATTATATACCTCAATTATGGAATTAAGTAACATTCGTATTCCTACATCATTGCGTAAAGCATATATCATAACTAGTAGAAACATAAATTATTCATTTAATACTTTCAATTAAAACTATAAGTTAATGAATAATTCATATTTAATCCTGAAAATCTTGATATTTCTGGAGCATTGATGATATAATAATTATGAACTACACAAGTACTTGTTTATTTAATTTACTGAATAATAAAAGAACTGTTTTGCATTGTTAATATTTTCCAGCATAATCCAAAATACCTGTTGATATGGTACAGAATACCCTATAAATTATATCGTATAAACTACTAACTCTTATGGGTATTTACCTCTGCCGAATTCTTCTTAGCGCCTGAAGGAAGCTAAGCAAACGTAACCGACGGTATAAGATCAAACCTTGGCCCGCATGCCAAGTTAAGATTTCAACGAGAAATAGAAAGTTTTTTGTTTTTTTTTAAGTAATAAGAAGGAGGAAATCTTAAACAAGACACCATAAGTAGTATTGAATGGTAGGGTGGAGTTTTATCTACTAAAAACCCTTCCCTTACCATTTTGACAACATCTGGGCTCATGAATGCATTCTCACAAACTCAAACAAAAGTTCCGCAATCATGTGTTGGACTTAAATAATTAGATGTTCTTTAATTTACAATTTGTTAAACCCTCCGTCTGTTCGAGTCAAATGCCATAAAAGGACTGGTCCTTGTGGTTTGCTGGTACGCCCTGGTCCTATTAATACCCGCTCGATCACCCGCTAGTGTATCCTATTTACATCCTACACATGTTTAGAAATCGTAGGAAACCTCAGAAGTCTAGCGTCTAGATGTTCGAAGAGCAGATCCCTGGAAAACCCTGGTCAAATACCTAGGTAAGTATCACCATGGACGGTCGCCCTAACTTCTGTAAGCTATCCGATGCTCAAAAGGTACAGCAAGATGTCACCGGCCAACAATAGCCGGTCATGACCTACGCCACCCCCGTCTGGGGCTACACCTCATCCAGGACCATGAACAAATGCCAGGTTGTTCAAAACAAAATCCTCAGGTCCACGTTCCACCATAGGCAGACACCAACCTGGACACCACTGTTACGTATGGTATGTAAGTAAGCTCGCCATAAAATTCAATTTGCAGATAACCAACAACTCGGGCAATACCAGGCAAATGACTACCGTACTCGTCTGGAGTTCAGGTCCATTCTCAACCCACCAGTCACTTGACCCGAGCCCACCGCCCGCTACAGTGTAACCTTTTACTTACAGGTTACACCACATGAACAGCACCAATTGCGGTCAAAATCAGGACGCTTACCCATCAAAGACGTTCCACCCTCAGTCGGCTATGTGGAAATCGTGTTCCTTCATATCCACTTATATTTCTTGGATCGATCCATATCTCGTATTCGAACATACTACTATGTCTATGTACTATGTATACACGTATGTCGGAAACACCGCAGCGGACGCACTCATCGCTGTTTAATCAATTAAATTTGTGCTAGAGGTGGCAGTTAGTTTCTTCGGGTCCCCTATACACTCAATACAATAAACTTATTCGTAAATCTCCATTTTGGGGATGCCTCTAACAAGACTTACCTCTTCTGGTCGGTTTTTGAAGTCGGAATCCGGTATTTCCAGGTCCCGCCTTGTCTTACCAGCCGCGACTATGGAGAGGTCGTCTGCGAATCCGATGGTTTCTACCCCTGATGGGATGAATAACTCAATACTTAACTTATAACTTAACTATACAATTTGTGATATTTGGTTTACAATAATTGTACTCAAGACAATTTTTAAAATCATTAAGTATGTTTTTTAATATATTATTCCATTCAATTCGTTAACAATCCGTAATCTGGAGACTTATCATTTAAACCATAAGATTTTTTAACGATATGCAACCAATTGTCGGCTGATCAGCAATGGGCAACAAATAATTATTGGGTGAGGATTACCTAATGTTGACCACTCCGAATGAATTGAAACTTTCCTATTGCAAAGAGGAAGGTTTATATAGTATACTGACATAATTTTCACAAGCGAAGATATAATCAAAATTTTGAGTAAATCGATTTTGAAGTTCGCTAATTTTCATGTAATTCAGTGGTGGATTAACGAGATTCGGAGCGCGTCGCTCATTCTGTGGTCGGTCCGTGCAATATGAATAACCCTAACCCTTAGGATATTTCGCACCGGCAGATGCAGCTCGACTCTCGTACATGTAACATCGATTATTTTTTGTTTTTAGGCGATTTTTTGGGGGTTTAAAATACCGGTTGCCTTCATCCCGGTTTGCTTGATGGGTGGCGCCTTCTCGTATGTTTAGCTCTGCCGCGGAGCGGCGTACACGATTGAAAAACCGCCCGGAGCTCCGGAGGAGCGTATGGTAAGTTTTTTGATGTGCCCAACTCTGGCCGTGCCAGATCCACCCAAAAAAGTAATTTGCGCCATCAAAACCGGCCCCGGGGCGTAGCCCCGAAGGGCCTAGGTTTTCCCCATAGTTTTTTATGTGTATTTAATATTTTTTTAATTTTTTCACTTTTTCGGCAATACACGGGTTATTTTCCATTTTTTTGATTATATTTATTACTAATATCCACTAATCACACCCCCATCTATCCGAATTTCAAAGAAAAATTCAAATCGGAGCGAAAAAATTTCACTCGATTTCAAGGGACCACGGCGACCGATGTCACATCGACCCGGGTCGGCCGCATACTCGATGCTACTTTCCCGTACTTTTCAAATTGATTTTTCTAAAAATTTTGATTATATCTTCGCTTGTGAAAATTAGGTCATTATCTAAATATATAAAAGAGAAGATCTGTTTGCGTGCGTGTTTGTTTGTTCATTATATACGTTCCTAGACCCGTGGACCGATCTCAACCAAATTTTGCACAGTTATTTTGTAGCTCCAGGCGCAGTTTTTTTTTATAAAATGGAGTAGAAATTCGAGCGGGGAAAAAAGTTATTCGCTTTTTTCGAAAATCAAATCACAAGTTTGACAAAAAATTTAATTTGTCAAATAATTAATCTGACGTACAGTCAGTGATTCAAAATACTGTCAACAGATGGCGGGGAGGGCGGCTTTAATTCGAAAAATGCAAACCAATAACAAAAAACCACTAACAAATTAATCTGAAAATACTGTCAACAGATGGCGGGGATGGCGGCTTTAATTCGAAAAATGCAAACCACTAACAAAAAACCACTAACAAATTAATCTGAATGCCGCGAATAAGACCGGAGCACTTTATATAGGTCGCAGAACGTGGAAGATCCACCTCTTTGCGGAAGATTTAACTTTACATGAAGATGTAACTTTACGTGAAGATTATGTATGTATGTATTGCTGTGATATTTTGTTAAGAGTATGATGTCATTAAGTCATTTGATAGAAACACTCATGATTTTATTAACTCAATATTAGACCATAATGGGTAATCACTTAGTTGTATCTGAGTTTTCCTTGATTGGAAGATTGAAGACTGCTTTGCCTCACTTCCGGAAGATGCAGACGCTATTAAGATCGGAAAGAGATGAGAAAGTTTGTAAGGGACAAAATATTGATATTTGTATGGTTCAATAAAATAATGGAAACAAATTAGATTTACTTTATTTATTTGTGAATTTAGGATTTTTGCGCAGTAAAGTGACGGTTTGAGAATGTGCGAATGCGCGAACAAGAATGATAAGAGAGCGAAGTGAAAAGGAGATTGGGAAGCCGACCGTCGAAACGGAAAGTCGGGTCGAGAGTATTTTTGAAAATAAGTTTTGGACTCTCTAGAGACATTGGAGAAAAAAGATGTTAAATTAAGAAAAATAGTTTGAGAATTACTTTATTGTTTGTCAAGTCAGTCTTCAGTAACGGAAGGCATAGTTAAAATTTTCGAAGAAAGTAATAATTGGAAGGTGTTAGTAATTGATGATAATTATATGGAAAGATATTATTTCACTGGTTATTCCTTCCTTGTTTGTTTGGTTCGAGATTAGAAGCTATTTTGGGTCTACGATAACATTCACGATTCAACGCTCCGCACATGACGACGGCCGCAACAGAGAATTACGGAAGCACGGCAAACGTCGGTAAGAGTTTTTCTTTTGTGACGCACTTTCTTTCTATTTGGGAAATAGACAAGTCGGTTTCGTTAAAAAAATTCGGTTGCGCATAAACTTTGGTGAATTTAATTGCGAATAACATTTTTTTTTGTAAAATTTAATTTGTTTAATTTTGAGAAACCAATAATTTGTCTCCAAAGATTTTTATTATGTTAAATAAATTTTCATTGTTTCGTTTTAATAGCGTATGAGTTTGATTTCAATTATAGCAGTCGTCGATCGAGGAAAGAATAGATACAATTTTTACATTTATTTACGCAGCTTTTATAAGAAAGATCACTGATTTAAGTGAAGTATTTTGAATGTTTCTTGGAACCTGCCTTTAGCCCGGAGAAAAGGGAAAACTCTACGCTGAATAGCCGAGGCAAGAAAGGGTTGCATTATATCATAGCAGTATGTATGTATTGCTATGTACCACGGCCACGTCAATAGAAATGATCACGTTTTGATTCAAAGTTTTTTTTTATCTATAAAGATAGCACATGACTTATTTGGTCGAAAGTAAAGGTTTCATCCGACACCAAGAATTTGATTTAACGTCATAAATTTATGTAAAGAAAAAGGTCACGAAACGAGAAAACAAGGTAAATTCAAATGCAACGTTTAATTTTGTTAACATAAAAAGTTTGTTAAAATTGTAAATTAATTTAAGTAGTAATATAAAAATGTAATTAGAAATCAAAAATAATTGTTCAAAACATTAGTTCTAAAAAGGTGTTAAAACGTAGAACTTTTAAAATCAAAGATAAAATCTTTACGTGTAGAACTGCATCGATATTCAATGAACCATAAATGCGAAAAACATTTTCTTCAAAAACTTTACTGGATGATCACAGAAGAGGCTGGTACTTCAAAATAAATCTGAAACATAAAAACTTTATTAAAAATTTTACAAATTATTTTGGCTAAGTACGGACCTGAAAAATTATAACGTCAAATGAATTTGATTTTATTTTCGATAAATGGAAAATCACAATTGCCTTGAAAAGAGAGGTAACTATGGAAAAAACAATGGATTGTTGATTAATAATAAGTTGATTTTGCTTGAAATTGAATGGTGGTGCAATTTATTAGTGTCTCCTAAAAGTAAATAAATATTGATAAAAATCATTTTAAAATCGTATGAAACGTAAAGATATCGTTAAAAGAAAAATTACTTACGTGTTAAAAAGTCAATTTCGTTCAATTTACAAAGTGATTGTGATTATTTTTGAAAATTTAACTACACAGAAAAACGTGGTTGCACTACACAAGAAACCGATCTGAATTCTTATCATTAGGCGAAGGTCATCCTCCAAGTAAAGCGAGCCCATTGTATGCTGTTGACAACTGGTAACAAGAAATACCCTGCATTCATAAAGGTAAATGCACATTAAAAATTATTCCATAAAAATTTTAGTGAAAGTTTTTCGTAACTAAAATACGCGTGCGTTAGCCCGTTTAAAGTGTTAGGATTAAGATTTTGTCAATAAATTTAAACATTTCCATTTCAAATTCTTTTTATCTTATTTTCAATTGAACTATTTATAATAAAATTTATTATTCCTTTAACAACGAAGCGTAATTTGTTTGTACAACCTGATTTTCCGACGACCAGCAATTTATATTTCAGCGACAACTTGGTCAAGGAAGGGACCCAAATTGAGATTAGGTAAGTCAGTGCTCTCCGAAAATAGTCAAAGCCGAGGTAAAAAAATTCATTTTATTGCAATTTGTCAGATTATTTTACAATCATTTTTATTGACGAGGTACTTGTACGTACACTCGTACAAGATATCAACGATACAGAGTGCAAGCCTAGCAAGGCTACGTCGGCACATAGCAGTATGTATGTATTGCGATATCGAGATACCACGTCAATGGAAGTACGTTATTTAAGTTTCGGTAAAAATTTTATTATTAATAAAGCATGTGACTTATCAAAGTAATCAGAAAAACTTCGTCCGATACCAAGAAATTTAATTCAAAGTCAAATGATTTGTAAAAAAGGACATAAAGCAGGTTTGAATAAAATAAATTTAAAATGAAACTTTTAATAATTGTCTTTGTTAAAAATGTTTAGTTATAGTAAATGAAAGATTGTTTAGTAATAAGAAAGGTATTTCAAAAGTTAGAATTCTGTTAATTAATTGATTAATGTAAAAATTTGTGTTAGCGTTAAATTTAAATAAGTTTTTAAAATCATTACGTGAGTTCGACGTGTCACAAGTTAATGAACTGTGTATGGAAATTTCATGTCCAGCATCTTTATTTGTTCAACCACGAAGCACTTAGGAAGAAGTCAATCCAATCTGAAAATATAAAAATTTTACTTATAAAATTTCAACGAGTCACAATTGGCTTAATCCATACCTGTACTGTGAAAATTTCGATAATATTGATTTTTGCGATCAACCAATAAAATGCGTCTACACAAACATCGACATTGCCATGAATTTCGAGATAGAAAAATAAAAAAACAATCGAAGAGGTCCTTGTGTTACATTTCACATGTAAATGGTGGCGAATTTTGATCGTCCTAATGAAAAGTGATTTTATAGTGAAAATATCGGTAAAAGTATAAAATACGAGTGTAAAAATCAAGAAATTAATTACTTACCTACGTAAAGCCAAAAATAAGTGGAAAAACGTAAAGGATTGATGATATTTCTGAAGAATAGTAATCAACACAAAACGAGGTTAACAAACTGCAGCTGGCAACCTTTTCATGGTAATAAACCCATAGAGTGTAATTTTGGTGTGCAATTGTACCATCTCCAGGTCAAATAACGAAAAGATCCCTGAATTTACTAAGGTAAAGTGCACATTAAAATACAATTTTAATATAACTAAGTGAAATTTTCGGACTCCATACGACACGTGTTTTCTTAATTTAACGTTCAGAATTTTGATAATTAGTTTTAATAATAGAACTTTTTCATATAACAAAACCTTTATTTACATTTGTGTGCTAAATAAAAACATTATTAATTTTGTAACGAAGGATATTTATTTCGACCTGTTCCTCGCCATAAATTTATTTTACAGTATTGGTCAAGGAACGAACTCACCCTGTACAAGGTAAGACACATGCACTACGAACCAGCTAAGCCGAGGCATAATATTAATTCCATTAATTTGTATTTACTAAATTTCACATACTTTTCCATTGACGGGGTACATTTATGTACACTCGCATAAACATCAATATTAAAAACGTTTAGATCCGGTGAGGCATTATTAGTAACTACAAGGGTACATAGTACTTTTTGGCTAGCCCAACGTGTGGCAGTATTAGGAGCCAAAGCTCACATAGCACTTTTTGGCGTCACAACGTGGGAGCACGAGTCACCTCGAGTAACCTCGTACCACGAATACAATTAGGTTATCATAATCAAAAATATCAGTTAGGTTAGTTACAACGAAATTTCATTAAAAATATTTACAACGTTAACATTAAAATTAAAGATTTGCTTAAAACTAAAATTAAAAATATTCTTATTACTAAAATTAAAAATACATCATAATTTACTCAATAACTATTTTTTTAAAATTAATTTGAATAAATATTTAAAATATAAATCAAAATGGCAGAAAAATCTGATAGGACGTTAAGGTACGAAAAGAAAAATCAGGAAGTAGGAGAGACAGAAACGGAAAAGGAAGAAGAAACGTCAGAAGAGGGTGTATCGATAACTGAAGAAGTTACCGAAAGTGATTTATTAATACAATTAGATGGTGACGAGACACCTAAGAAAGAGGAGAAAACGGAATTGCAAGAATTGAGAGAGATGATGGCCATGATATGTAAAAATATAACAACAAAAGAAGAAACTGAAGAGAAAAGCAAGAAATTGGAAAATTTAATAGTAAGAAGTGCAGAAGACACCAAGAAGGAGTTGAATGATAAAGCGGAAGAAAAAAGTAAAAGATTAGAAAATTTAATCAAGAAAGGCGCAGAGGACTTCAATATTAGTTTACGAAATTTAAAATTAGAAATTGAAGGCAAATTTTCGGATGAGGTCAATAACACAAATAAAAATGTAATAAGGGTAGAAGAAAAGGTATATGAACTAGGTGAAGAACTATCAGAAATTAAGGATAAAATTATACTGGAAAAAGAAATCGACACGAAAATAGAAAATTCAAAAACGGTTATGAGTCAAGAGGTGTGTAAATTAGAAAATCGGGTAGACCTGAAATTAAATGATCAGGGTGAAAAACTAAAATTAATAGAAGAAATTGCGCGTACAAAAAGTGAAAGTGCAAACAGTTCAATAACTTTATCGGCTTTACAAGACATTACGTGGCCGACAAACAACGGTCAGGCTATTAAATTCTACGAAAAAGGGGACTTTAACCCTAAACAGTTTATAAAATACGCGAACCGCAGCACAAGTCACATCCGCGATGTGAACAAATTTAAAAATTGCATCTGCTCGATGATGGGCGGCAATGCTAAAAAATGGTTCGGATGCGTGCAAGATAAATTTGAAGATTTTGTCGGTTTCGAAAGACTATTTCTAGATCGTTATTGGGACAAGCAAGCTCAGGGGCGAATACGCAACGAGTTAATGAACGGCAAATTTAAAGGGTACGGTCGCCGCAATGATTACGCGGAAAACATCATTAACGAGGTAACGCAACTTGAACCGGAAGTTTCCGAGGAAGAAATCGTTGAACACTTAGCTAATCATTTTTGCCAAGACATAATTAACCGGGTAGCTCTTGAAAATATTAACACAATCTCGGAATTGTCAAAATTTTTAAGGAGAACGGATGCGGTTAACATGGACGAGAGAGCCAATAGGCCAAGTTATAATAACGCGACTAGAAATTTCAATAATTATTCAGGGGGGCAACACGACTCAAATAACCAGCGTACTCACTACAATAATGGGAATGACAACCGCTATAATCGGGACAACAGGTACAACCGGTATGAAAGATCGGGAAATTATAATCAAAATAATAATAATAATCATACGGGGTACAACAATTTTGAAAATCGCAGGGGCGCTAATAATAATTTTACTGCAAACAATCGGGAAAGTCAGGATGATCGTAATGCGGGATACAACTCTAACAGAGGTAATTTTGGTCGAGGTAACTATTACGGAAACAATCGAAATTATAATCAGGGTTATCGTGGACGTTTCCAGAGAGGAGGTAGATTTGAGTCAAATTGGCGTAGCTATGACAATCGCACGAACGATCAAAACAACCAACAAGGGGGCGACGAACGATATCCAAACCGTACGTCAGCTAATACAAATGACCGACCGATTAATAGTGTTACGATAAATAGGACACCTGCTGTGGAGGAAGAGACATCTTCTCCACAGGATTTTCAATAAACGGCGTGCCAAGGAATATGCAGATAAGCTCTTACCAGCATCCCAAAGAGTTTATAAGCATAGAAAATACTGGGGGGTTAAATAATGAAAATAAATTCGATTTATTGCCATACATAATGGTAAATATTAATAACGTTCAGGTAAATTGTTTAATAGATACAGGGGCAGAAATTTCATTAATAAATCAGGGGGTAATCACGAAAAACTATGAAAATTTTAAAGATTTAATTTTAAAAACAAAGGTAGTAAATTTGGTAACGCCAAACCAGAAAAAGTTCTAGTCTGCGAACGAAAGCGTACTCGCAACAATTAAAATAGGGGATGTAATCATAAAAGAATCGATTTTAATTATTAAAAACTTATCCATGCAATGCATACTCGGAATAGACTTAATAAATAAATTTAATATGACCATTGATGCAGAACGGAAAGTAGTAAAAATATTAAACAAAGAGATCACTTGGACAAACAATTTAGGTAATCAAATCACTGATGGGAATGAACCGGAAATGTTAGTAGAAAATTTAATAGAAGGGGAGTACAATGTTAATTATGTTAATTATGACAGGGAAAAAGGTTTAAGAAATGTTAATTGGGATACACAGTTAATAAATAAAAACAAAGGGGATTTGAAAAACATAAAATTAGATTGTCCAAATGATTACACCCAAGAAGTTATAAAATTATTTACGAAATACGATGCATTGATAAATCAGGAGTCGGGTACCGCGAAAAATTACGTGCACAAGCTGCAAATTATCAAGGACAAGCTATTCCGCTGCAAAACCTACCCTATCCCGCAAAGTTACAAACAGCAGGTGCAATTAGAAATTCAAAAGATGTTAAAGGACGGCATCATAGTAAAATCTCCGACAGCTTATTTAAACCCACTCGTTATTGTTAAAAAGAAAGACGGTAGTTTAAGATTATGTTTAGACGCGAGGGGGTTAAACGCAGTCACAAAACCTCAGTTCGAGAGTCCGGAAACTATGGAGTCATTATTATCAAAATTGGGATCATCAAAAACTTTCAGTAAACTCGACTTAAGAAATTCGTTTTGGCTAATTAAATTGCATGAAGACTCACAACAATACACAGGTTTTAGTGTAGATGGTAACACGTATATCTTTAGAGTTGTTCCATTTGGATTATCCACTAGCAGCGCGGCACTCATCGGTGCATTACAAGTCATTCTCAACCAATTTAATCATTTTTGTGCACACTATGTTGATGACATAATAATCTTCAGCGAAAATGAAGAAATTCATCAAGTTCACTTAGATAAAATTTTAAAAGCATTAAATGATGCCGACTTGAAGCTCAACATAGAAAAATGTGAGTTCTATAAGACGCGAGTTCAATATTTGGGTTACATAATTTCAAACGAAGGTATTAAGATAGATGATGGGAAAATAATAGAAATCAAAAACTACCGTAGACCATTTAACTTAAAGTCATTAAGATCATTTTTAGGGTTAATGAATTATTATAAAAGGTTCGTACCTAACTATTCCAAGTTAACAGTTCCGTTACTTGTGCTATTGAGGAAATCGGCAAGATGGAAATGGGACGATGATAAACAGAAAGCTTTTGAGCAAATGAAAAATACGTTATATGAGAACGTCAAACTACTACATCCTAATTTTAAAGAAAAGTTTATACTAAAGACAGACGCCAGTCATTTTGCGGTCGGAGGCGCCCTAATACAGATGCGTGACGGGGAGGAAGAACCGATAAGTTTTGTTTCGCGAACTTTAAAGAAATCGGAGCTTAATTATTCCACGTCCGAGAAAGAAATGTTAGCTATCGTGTTTGCGCTCACAAAATTAAAATTCTACCTAATCGGCAACCGTTTTGAAATACACACTGATCACTCGGCGTTAACATTTTTAATGCGTACAAAATTCACGAATAATAGAATTTATCGGTGGAGTTTGCTCATTATGGAGTACACATTCGACATCGTACACATTAAAGGCAAAAATAATATTGTTGCAGACGCGCTTAGTAGAAAGGATAACCCGGTAAATAAGCCGAAAGAAATTTTAATTGCATTAAACCAACTGGTTGATGACGAAATTCCGTTTACACGTCAGGATGTTTTGTTAGCTCAGGAAAATGAATGTTTTGATAACTTAAAAATTAAATTAGACAATAACGACCAAGAAAATACAAAGTCATTTAAATATAAAGATAACATGATCGTAAAAACTGTGAGAAATTTAGAATTATATGTGGTAGATGAACCTACCACTGTAAAAATTACAAACGCGTTACATTTAAAATTTGGGCACGCTGGGATCAAGAAAACATGGCTTATGTTCAGGGAAAATTATTTCTGCCATAAAGATTTAAACATTATAAAGCGTACCATTAACCGATGTGAATTATGTCAAATGGGTAAATTTAAAAATTTTCACAACCAAAATATCGTGCAAAGCTTAAAACTAGAACAACCTGGGGAGTTAGTCGCTGTTGATTATATCGGTAATTTAATATCCAGTAGTGAGTTTCATAACATCTTCGTCATAGTTGATGCCTTCACAAAATTCGTCCAATTATATCCAACGGTATCATGTACAACGGACATTTCGCTGGAATTTCTGGATCGTTTCTGTAACGAAATCATTAAGCCAAAAAGAATTTTAGTTGATAATGCAACTTACTTCGATAACCAACGTTTTAGGCAGCATTGGGAAGAACGTGGTGTGAAAGTCACGTATTGTTCCATACGACATCCACAAGGAAACATCTGTGAGAGGTATGTCCAAGAGACGATTAAATTCCTCAGACTCCTGGTACACAATGATCAAACTTCATGGCATAGTAAACTTGAAATGGTAGAAAACTTCATCAACCATACCCCAAGCATAGCTACGGAAAGAACACCACACTTCCTCATGTTAAATCAGCAACCGGAACGACCATGGGTGTATGACCAGCCTGAAAAAGAATACAATGAAATACTTGAAGACGTTAGGAAAAGATTAAAGAAAAGGAGTCAAAAATATACTAGAAAAATGAACAAAAAGATAAAGAAAAAGTGCAATTTTGAAATAGGCGAATGGGTGATAGTTAAAAAGCTACGATTGGGACGTAGAGAACACAATCAGTGCAAAAAACTTCAACTTCCCTATGAAGGACCATTCATCGTTGATGAAAAGGTAGCCGAATGCACCTATCAGTTGAGACATCCCGATTCGGAACAAATTCGAGGCCGATTCCACATCGATCTGATTTATCGATGGGACGATAGGGCCATTATGATTGATAATAACAGCGAAACTTAAAATATCCACTTAACAACTTAACAAAAAAATTGACCGCTGAGAAAATAGCATAATAATGAAAACGCTCAACAGCGAAACTTAAAATCATTAAAATTAACAACTTACAGAACGACCGCTGAAGAAAATAGCAAGTAAGAATGAAAACGCTTAACAGCGAAACTTAAATAAAAATAAATAAAATTAACAACTTACAGAACGACCGCTGAAGAAAATAGCAAGTAAGAATGAAAACACTAAGCAAAAGAATGACAAATACCGGAATGACAAATGTAAATATAATTTTAAGAAATGAAATTAGGACATGAACCAATCTAAAGAGCAATGTAAATATGATTAAAGCTGTTAGAAAATTACGACGAAATAAGAAATTGACCAAGATGAAAAATTTCAAAGATGCTACGTTTTAAATGATCAAAAATTTATGAAAGGAAGGTTATTAAGAATTCAATTAATTAGAAAATTTTTCAATTTATAAAATAATTTAGTAAAATAATTTGTATTGATTAAAAAGAAAGAAAGTTTGAAATTTAGAATTTGGGTGAAACAATGAATGTAGGTAAATAATTATGAATTTAATTTGAAAAGATCAGGAAGTTTTTAAATAAAATTGGTATTCAATATTAAACGATAAGAAATACAAGGGGGGAAAATTTAAATAATGGTTAACTCAGACGGAGTAACTATATAGAATGAGGTGGAAGTTGAATAAATAATTATGAGATTATATGAAGTTATATGAATTGAAATGGGACCAAAAAGAGGTTACCAAAATAATAATGGGGAATTATATAGGAAAATATTGATTAAAGTAAGATAAAGAATACCAAATAATAATATGAAGTTATGAATTAAAGGTGAATGATTGAAAATTATAAAAACTAAAGGTAGAAATCACCCAAATATAAATAAATAGGTCAAAGATAGGAAGATTAAAAATAAGAGGTCAAATTGAGAAAAATTTTAAATTAAAAAAAAATTTTAAAACTGAAAATAGAAATCTTGGTCGAATTCATTCGTCAAAAATAAATAGGTTAGTTTGAATGAATTTTTATAATTAGTTAGTTGTGTTAACATAATTGGTTAAAAAGTTTTTGAATATTTTTATAATTGAATTAGTTAATTTTGAATAGGATTAGTTAGTTTATTGAATTCATTTAGTTAATTTTTTTTTGATATAATTTAGTAAGAATTTGATATTAGTTGTATTCGTTAAAAAGAAAACAAAAGGTTACATTGAAAATTTATTTGTTATATTTTTTTTAAAAAGAAAAAGCACATAAATTGTTACACCACGTTCTGCATCCACGACACCTTTCCAACAGGTAATAAAAGGTTGGCTAGCTCAAAGTCGCGAAGGGGTGGGTTGGTGAAAGGAACGAAAGGGTCGTGTGACGGCACGTCGCAAAGCGGGTGTTTCCAATCGACGACCGGGCAATCCTCGATCGCGATTCTAAAAATTGTCAAAATCGGTGTGAATAATTTACACAGGGGGGGAGTTAAGTCAAAATCGGTGGGGTTAATATACACGAGGGAGTTTAAATGGGCGCCACGCATACGAAGAAATGAATCTTTTTGAAGGGGACTGGTTATCACACCTTCCAAGCTGGTACGCGACAACTTGATGATCTTACGGCGAATTCTCACTCCGGAAAAACCTCGCTCAATGACCTTACCTTTACAGGAGGCGAGCTTTCCGTTGGTGAAAATAGCTAAATAAACATTAACACAATAATAATAATAACACACCAAGTTGGGAAATAATAAAAATGTATTAAATAAAATAATATCAGGGGGGAGTTGACAAAATTTACACAAGATACTATCAAATTTACATGTCTTGTATAAAAATAAATATGTACAGTTGACGGAACCTTTCAGTGTGGTTTCCGTTGCGAAACTAATATTCGTAAAACAATTACTATTACAAAAATACAAACTGTTAATTTGCATGAAAGGGGGGGGGGGGGCGTATTGAATACAGCACTCCACCAAAATGAATAGTTACTTAAGCGCAACTTGATAACGTCTAAAACTATAATTCATAAAATTGATCATGAAACTTAATCAATGCAATTGATTATCAAAATTCCCAACAACGGGAAAAACAAACTTTAGCGACAATACTAAACTTGAAACGTTACGTTAAATAGTTTGGTTACACGCTGAACGCTCAAATGGCGTGGTAAAAGTTACGTTAATAATAGATAACAACTTAAATAACACAAAAAAGGTACAAAAGGGTTGCGATATCGTCTTCCAGGGTTGAACTGAACGTTCATAAACACAACTAGTGGTCAATATGACCAATTAACATCACAATCTTAAACATATAAAAAGGTTTCTTACTTAATTTGGGGTGGTTGATGTTCGACCTCTAGGTAAAGTCGATGACGAGTCCTTCAGGAGTGAGATTCGTCCTCGGAACGTAGAATAGAGCTGAATGCGATGTCTCAAACCATACCAGAAGGGCGGCGTAATAACCAGCTCCCAAAACCTCTTCAAATCGGAAGGCGGTGAAATGGCGGGGTGATTACACTCTCCGTAACGCGATAAATAGGGGTTCAGTACGCAATAATACACTGGAATATTTATTCGCGAAATTGCAATTGGTTAAAGCCGGCACTGTATAAATAAGAATCGTCAATGTGGTGTCTGATAAAAAAAACGATTGGAATGCACACATGGATTCGTAGTGCGACACCTGTTCTATACCATACCGATAAAAGAAATGCTACGTAATTACCTCTAAGCGGCAAATATTTTGCTGTATTGACGATATTAATGTTCGATAACCGATTAAATGTTTAGCAATAATTGACGGTATTAATTGTTCGATAACGTATTAAATGTTTAACAACAATTGACGATATTAATGTTCGATAATGTATTAAATGTTTAGTAACAATAGACGATATTAATTGTTCGATAACGTATTAAATGTTTAACAACAATTGACGATATTAATGTTCGATAATGTATTAAATGTTTAGTAACAATAGACGATATTAATTGTTCGATAACGTATTAAATGTTTAACAACAATTGACGATATTAATGTTCGATAACTGATGAAATGTTTAGCAACAATTGACGATATTATTGTTCGATAATGTATTAAAGGTTTAGCAACAATTGACGATATTAATGTTCGATAATGTATTAAATGTTAACAACAATTGACGATATTAAAGTTCGATAACTGATGAAATGTTTAGCAACAATTGACGATATTATTGTTCGATAATGTATTAAATGTTAACAACAATTGACGATATTAAAGTTCGATAACTGATGAAATGTTTAGCAACAATTGACGATATTATTGTTCGATAATGTATTAAATGTTAACAACAATTGACGATATTAATTGTTCGATAATGTATTAAATGTTTAACAACAATTGACGATATTAATGTTCGATAACTGATGAAATGTTTAGCAACAATTGACGATATTAAAGTTCGATAACTGATGAAATGTTTAGCAATAATTGACGATATTAATGTTCGATAACGTATTAAATGTTGAACAACAATTGACGATATTATTGTTCGATAACTGATGAAATGTTTAGCAATAATTGACGATATTAATGTTCGATAATGTATTAAATGTTAACAACAATTGACGATATTAAAGTTCGATAACTGATGAAATGTTTAGCAATAATTGACGATATTAATGTTCGATAACGTATTAAATGTTTACAACAATAGACGATATTAATTGTTCGATAATACCTGCAGTTGACGCACAATAAATTTTTAGCACAAATGACTAGTATTGATTTAAGGATCTCTAATAAATGTGAGACCTCGGTATTTTAATTCCGCTTTTGGAAGCGCTACGATACGAAAAGGTAGTATCGGATTCTAAGTGAATCTCCTCGAATATGCAACTTGCAGTCCCTTTTATGCATTTTCCCTTCCATAATGTAGGATTATTCCCACTTAATGATTGATTTGGATCCTTGTAATTGGGTCCTCTGAATTTAGAAAGAAGGGATATGCGATTTAATTGGACAATACCTAAAGCGTGAGAGCACACTTCCTTCTTTCTCCATGCAAAGTGTATCGAGAAGTTTTGCAGGACACGTGCGAGCAAAACAATTTTTTGCTCGTCTGGTCGGACGAAAAGGGTCTATCTTTTGCACTTTTTGTTGGTTTTTATCGAAGTTTTAAAATTGCGAAATCGCTATGCTTTCCATGTTAAAAATTAACACATGGGTTTGCAAGTCGATGCCTGTCTAAGATAACGATGTCGAATGCATTCGTTCCCATGGTCTCACCATCGCACGTGCCCGTTTTTTGTATCGACGGCCGACGTGGATTTATGGATCGCATAAAAGTTTCTCTCAGTCGTTTGAAAGATTATAGTAAAGTATAGGTATGAGTTGACGTTTAGTTTGCAACGTTAATGAATAGAGAATTTATTGCTGATGAGGTGAATTATGGATGAATGCTACGTCAACATTATTAACACTTCCTCATCTACCGTATGGTTTATTGTACGTGTATTAAAATATTTGATGATACTTTCCTAACTATACAATTCTTAAGATTATTGTGCATTTGCAAAACGTAAATTTATTAGTTGAGCGAATGTTTCAATCTTTTATTTTTACAACCCGACCTAAAAATGTTTTCTCAAAGAGTAATTTTCAACGGATCGATTCGAAATTTAAAATATGAGTTTAATAGATTATAAAAGCAAAATCTAAGGGTGCGCCCGATGCGCGTAATAAGGTGACAAAATGTTAATTGTGAAATTTAACAAAAATAGGTATTTTTCTTTTAAATTACAAATTAACAGGGGGTAAATGCGATATCGAGATACCACGTCAATGGAAGTACGTTATTTAAGTTTCGGTAAAAATTTTATTATTAATAAAGCATGTGACTTATCAAAGTAATCAGAAAAACTTCGTCCGATACCAAGAAATTTAATTCAAAGTCAAATGATTTGTAAAAAAGGACATAAAGCAGGTTTGAATAAAATAAATTTAAAATGAAACTTTTAATAATTGTCTTTGTTAAAAATGTTTAGTTATAGTAAATGAAAGATTGTTTAGTAATAAGAAAGGTATTTCAAAAGTTAGAATTCTGTTAATTAATTGATTAATGTAAAAATTTGTGTTAGCGTTAAATTTAAATAAGTTTTTAAAATCATTACGTGAGTTCGACGTGTCACAAGTTAATGAACTGTGTATGGAAATTTCATGTCCAGCATCTTTATTTGTTCAACCACGAAGCACTTAGGAAGAAGTCAATCCAATCTGAAAATATAAAAATTTTACTTATAAAATTTCAACGAGTCACAATTGGCTTAATCCATACCTGTACTGTGAAAATTTCGATAATATTGATTTTTGCGATCAACCAATAAAATGCGTCTACACAAACATCGACATTGCCATGAATTTCGAGATAGAAAAATAAAAAAACAATCGAAGAGGTCCTTGTGTTACATTTCACATGTAAATGGTGGCGAATTTTGATCGTCCTAATGAAAAGTGATTTTATAGTGAAAATATCGGTAAAAGTATAAAATACGAGTGTAAAAATCAAGAAATTAATTACTTACCTACGTAAAGCCAAAAATAAGTGGAAAAACGTAAAGGATTGATGATATTTCTGAAGAATAGTAATCAACACAAAACGAGGTTAACAAACTGCAGCTGGCAACCTTTTCATGGTAATAAACCCATAGAGTGTAATTTTGGTGTGCAATTGTACCATCTCCAGGTCAAATAACGAAAAGATCCCTGAATTTACTAAGGTAAAGTGCACATTAAAATACAATTTTAATATAACTAAGTGAAATTTTCGGACTCCATACGACACGTGTTTTCTTAATTTAACGTTCAGAATTTTGATAATTAGTTTTAATAATAGAACTTTTTCATATAACAAAACCTTTATTTACATTTGTGTGCTAAATAAAAACATTATTAATTTTGTAACGAAGGATATTTATTTCGACCTGTTCCTCGCCATAAATTTATTTTACAGTATTGGTCAAGGAACGAACTCACCCTGTACAAGGTAAGACACATGCACTACGAACCAGCTAAGCCGAGGCATAATATTAATTCCATTAATTTGTATTTACTAAATTTCACATACTTTTCCATTGACGGGGTACATTTATGTACACTCGCATAAACATCAATATTAAAAACGTTTAGATCCGGTGAGGCATTATTAGTAACTACAAGGGTACATAGTACTTTTTGGCTAGCCCAACGTGTGGCAGTATTAGGAGCCAAAGCTCACATAGCAGTATGTATGACAGATGACAGATGACGGATGACAGATGACGGATGACAGATGACGGATGACAGATGACGGATGACAGATGACAGATGACAGATGACAGATGAAGGCCGAACAACTATGGCCTTCACGGATCTATTATTGTCCGCCCTGTGAGGCCGAAGGCCGAACAACTTTGGCCTTCACGGATCTATTATGGTTCGGTCTGTGAGGCCGAAGGCCGAACAACTATGGCCTTCATGGATCTATTATGGTCCGGTCTGTGAGGCCGAAAGCCGAACAACTATGGCCTTCACGGATCTATTATGGTTCGGTCTGTGAGGCCGAAGGCTGAACAACTATAGCCTTCACGGATCTATTATGGTCCGGTCTGTGAGGCCGAAGGCCGAACAACTATGGCCTTCACGGATCTATTATGGTCCGGTCTGTGAGGCCGAAGGCCGAACAACTTTGGCCTTCACGGATCTATTATGGTCCGGTCTGTGAGGCCGAAGGCCGAACAACTATGGCCTTCACGGATCTGTTATGGTCCGGTCTGTGAGGCCGAAGGCCGAACAACTATGGCCTTCACGGATCTATTATGGTCCGCTCTGTGAGGCCGAAGGCCGAACAACTTTGACCTTCACGGATCTATTATGGTCCGATCTGTGAGGCCGAAGGCCGAACAACTATGGCCTTCGCGGATCTATTATGGTCCTCCCCCTGTGAGGCCGAAGGCCGAATAACTATGGCCTACTCGGATCTATTCTGGGTCTAGATGGCTAAGGGCGGCGGATGCCGCCCGTGCCAGCTAGTACTATATAAACCTTCCTCTTTGCAATAGGAAATTTTCAATTTTTTTGGAGTGGTCAATAGGTAATTCGACCCAATTATTGATTAAACTATGGAAGAGACTAAACTATTCTCATACAGCACGATGTGAAACATCCATCGCCCAGCAACCATGAAGATCACCCAATTTCATTATTTATTAACTTGGCCTCATATTTATGACAATAACATCAGAATAAGAATGTGCATGTATTTTTCTAAATCATTAAAAATAAATTAATTAAATATTTAACTTTATTTACATAACCAATTCCAAAGTTTTTTTTCATATTTATTACTATTATGTTTAGTTTAGACTTTACACCTCAATGTTTGGTTTACATGTTATAATTTCTTAACTATTTTAATATAAAATTTTCCTTTCAAATCCTAGCTTCAATGGATATACCATATCCATCAACCGGTTTTAACACCAAATCTTGTTTAATTCTTATGTCTTCAATTCTTTCGTAACTGCTTTTTATATGATATTTTCTTACTACGGTTGCAATAACAGCCTTCATGGCCATCATAGCATATTTCAACCCTAAAAAATTTATTAAATGCAACACTACAAAATATTATCAAAATTATACTGACCAATACAATTTCTAGGTCCACCTGAAAAAGGTAAGTAACTGTAAGGATGGCGTTTTGCACACTCTTCGGGTAAAAAACGCAACGGATCAGACTTTAAAGGATTGGGCCAAACCTTTGGATCCCGATGTGCATGAATTGTGCATATCACAACCGAACAACCAGCGGGAATCACAGTATTTTCTAAATTAATTGTATCAATTATAATTTTTCCCAACCATTTTTTTCTTACCATCCAGTTCGATGTCACCCGTAATCGCTCTTACAATCATTGGACCAACAGGAAAAATTCTCATTGTCTCCTTAATCACCATTTCGGTGTACTGTAATTTTGGTAAATCTGTATACTCCACTGGTTTATCGTTCCCAATAGCATCAATTATTTCATTATACACTTTTTCCTACAAAATTCCAACGATTATATATGGTAAAAATATTATGGAACATCATAAGAAATTACCTGTATATCGGGATACATTCCCAACATTATGAGAGTGAATGAATTTATTGAAGCCGTTGTTTCGCTACCCTGAAAAGTTTAAATTTTGGTTTTCATAATTAATATAAGTAAATTTTACAATATAACTTACCCCTATCATTATTACTATTACTTCATCAAGAATTTCGGTGTCGGTTAAGTGTTCTCCGGCTTCAGACAATTCGATAAATTGTTGCAAAAATGAATTTCTGTTTCGTGGAACTGAAAATTTTGTATTTTAAATTTTACCACAGCAGTGTTTAAATATGAAGTGGTTAAAAATCAACACAACGCACAAAAATATAAAGAACCAACCAAATTGAAAGACTGAACAATTTACACACCTTCTTCCAATTCGGCTTCAATGCCATCTTTCCGTTTTTGTTGATATTCCATCCGTTTTTGTCTAACAACCTTAAAATGAACCGATTGCATATATTGTTGAATTTTTTAAAAATAAACTTACATCTTTTGTAAATTTCCGCAATTTTGTGCAACATTCTTTAAATTCTTCAGCCATGGATGTCATATTAAATATGAAGTCAATATGATACCAAATAACAAACATTCTTCCGAAAACAATTTCCATAGTTCTGAAATTGAAAATATTTTGGAAACCTAATGGGCCGAAATAATATATAAGCAATCAGTAATAAGAGAAAATTAGTTGAAGAGTTAAGGTAATATCAATTGTGTAATTATAATTTGCAGGTAAATAAGTAGGTATAATATCTGACAATGTTGTTTTTCATTTTTTTTTTGTATGATTAACTTTCCATATAAATTTATCATGAAGAACGATTTAGTTAGTGTATGATTCTGCGAAGGGAAAACTTATAAGCATTCCACTGGTGATGGATCCGCTAGTTTGTTCATTTACGACCCGCTTAGGAATATTTGTGAAGTTTCTTTGTCTCAAATTGTGTTCAATTGGTGTTGGCAGAAGCCAAATTATTTGTGTAGACCATCTGTTCTGAGTATGAAGGAGGAACGTTCATTTTGGGATTTAGTTTTGATGACCAAGATGACGTTCGAATTTGATTTGGTTTCCCTGGTGGACCATTGCATTCATTCGAGTTGGACTGCAATTATTTAAGAACATATGGCGGCGTACATTTTGTACATCTTCAAGGTTAAAAATGGAGTGTTACAAGTGGTGGACTTGGTTAGGATGTAATCAATTTTGATTTTTGCAGCTTGATTTCGCATGACTACGGATAATGAGGGCTTTGTTGAGATGTAGGTAAATCGGAACCGGTTTATGACCATTGGAATATTATCTGTAACTATTTTTTGTTCAAATATTTTAACACTGATTTGCGCGTTGGTGAGTTATTTAGATACGCTGAACTATTTTGCTGAGTGTGTTCCGCCAGAGCCTCCCAATTTTTAATTGCTTTAAGTTATTTCATCAATGTAATGTCAGTTTTTACTTGTACTTTTTATTATTTTTCATTGGAGACGAACCAGCAGCTCGGTTCCACTTTAATTTCATATTTGTTAATTGTTTGTGTATGTGCCAGATATTGAATTTAAAACCAAACGTCAAACCCTCTGTTGACTGTAGTTTGGCGTGACAATAAAGTAACTCTCTTTGCTCTTTCTAATTGTTTTATTATGCTTAGCATTATTTTTTTCCAAGTCAGTTACAAGACCACCAGATGCATAGAAGATCCTGCGAACATCCCTGCTCTCGACGGTGGTCAAAACTCACATCACTGTGAACTATTTCTATAAGTCCCGAGAAATATCAAAAACATTAAAAATAAGACTAATGGGGTTATTCTGATAAATTTATCTATAGCACTATAAACCTTATAGAATTACAAGCTAGAGTGTGCTATAGCACTGCCCGTTATAGAAATGCACAAACTCCTATTCTGATATGCATTCTATAAGGGGCCTGTCTATAAGCACAAGTTATAGTAATAGCTAACTTCGTGTCGCTTTTTGACGTTTAAATTTATGTGTAATAGATTTTCCCTTTGTTTAATTAATTAACTTGAATAATAAACTATTTATTTTTATAGAATTATTTTACTTTTTTTATTTACATATTTCGAGCTACATACAAATCTCTCATTTGGCGTCCAGAAGTTGTTATATTTTCATTCTGGTCTAAAAATTTCATAAAATTGAATATCATTAACATGGTTATAATTATTTATAACAACCATTTTGTACTTTCATCATATCTTCATCGGTATCATCTGGAAACACATTCATTTCGAAAGGAATGTTTGCATTAATCGCTATGTTGTGTAAAGTACAACAGGCGTAAGTAATGTAAGCTGCATGTGAAGGATGATAATGCAAGACTCTCTGTCGAAGCAAGCATCGAAATATAGCTTTCAATATACCATTGGTTTTTTCAATAACATTCCTAGCAGATTTAAGCATGTTATTAAAAAGTGCTTCTTTACTACCCTCTTGGTAATGAAGAAAAGGTGTAAATAGCCAAGGTTCCAAACCATATCCACTGTCACCAATCAAATGTGATGCTTTATCTCCATTTTCAAACTCGCCTCGCAATCCTCATGTGATTTTTAATTTAAAATTATTGTTTTACTTATTATATTACATATTATTACGTATTTTATACTATATTATCAAGAGCTTTCCTTCGAAAATCCTCTTCAAATAACACAAGAGTAAACAATGGTATATGAAGATTACCCAACATGTCCATTTTTGATATTTATTAATATATCATTTAATAGCAATATTTGATACAAATAATATTGTAATTCAATAACCAAACTTTCCAGACAACATGGTTCTATAAGCACTCTAGCGACAAAAACTTCACTATAAGTACTAGAGAGTTTCTAATAGCTTATAGGCGCTATAACTATTATCAGAATACCATTTCTGCTTGACGTCTATAAAACTGACGTCATCTCCAAGGTTACATAGCTTAGAGAGCTTATAGCTTCTATAAGAATTATCAGAATAACCCCATAAATAGCCTTAGTTTTAAATAAGTTCAGTTTTACAGTAGATGTAAATTTTTCATGTTCAATCTCAATATTTACACATTGTTTACCTATTCACCCAATTTACAAAAGCTACGTCCGTTGTTTGTGCATTGATAGGGATTCCCATTGCAGTTTCTTAAAAAATGTAGAAATGTGTTATTAAACAATCAAGTAAGGTTGATCAACTACAATCAACAACAATTAACTACAAAAATATTTCGCTTAACGAATAATGAATTTTATATGAATTGAAGGGCCCAGCGGAAAAATGTCGATAATCGCGTTTTTGAAATTTTCGATTCAGCACAGAATTACATTCCAGTGTTTTTCCTACACAAACTACTACAAAAATTACATCTGGAAAGTGTTGTTAGTGAAAAAAGTTGGTAAGTGATTTAATTGTTTTTCCACTTCTCAACTTTATTTATTATAAAAAAAAAATTTTACTTTGGAATTTCATTCTAGAAGTTCATATATCTATTCATGCCTTGCATTCGATTCCAAAAATTCAAATAAAGAGTTTTTAATCCCTTTCCGAACTTTAAAATTTCCATAAGTTGACTGCATGCATATCTTTTTACTTTTTAAGTTCAATATCTATCCATGCCTTCCATTAAAATGCAAAAATTCCAAATAAAAAGCATTTTTAATACATTTCCAAAACTTTAAAACTAATTTGTGAAGAAGCTTCATTATGACTTGATGATATTTTTCCACTAGGCCCTTCAATTAATATTTTTAACTTTTAAGTAGTGTCTATTATAGCCACTATACAAAAATTTGAAAAGCTGTTTAAGTCGTTTATATTTCCTTTTAAATAATATTGAAATTCAATTTAATTTTATAAAATATGAGAATCTGGATGACGGTGTCGACCAGATATAATTTGAGTGGTACATTACGAAAAAAATTTGAAATTGTGACAAGGGGAGAAGCAGGAATCATTGGAAATAAAGAATTTCATCCGGAAGTAAGTGCATTAGATAATTAAAACGAATTGCCGAATCGACAAACGGTAAAAACAAACGGCCATTGCTGAGTCGCATAAATAAATAAAAATAAATAAAGTAAAGGAAGAGATGAAGCAAATAAAATAACAAGTGGAAAGATCGGCTTAGCGAGGTTGAAAAGAGAATGGAAGGAATGGAAAGAAAATCTAAATATAGTGAGGCAGAAAATATGAAGAACAGAGAAAGAAGTGCAAAAAAACTATAAGAGAAAAGAAGAGAGAGTACCAACTAAAGAAAAAATAGAATCAAGTGTTAGCGCTTGACCTCCCGGACACAAACTTTCGTGCTAAACCGGGGGGTCATCGGGAGCCTGCATCTTTGATGCAGCATGATAAGATCGCAGACGACAGCGGAAGTAATGGTGAGAAGGTAAATCCCGCTGTCGTCGGGGAGGGGGTTTTAGTCAGTACGAATCTGACACTATCATCCTGATGGGGTAGTGCCTATGAAGGTTTCCCCCTTCCCTGCAGGAAAAAAAACTAAAGAAACTAGATGAATTAGAAGAAAGGCAGGTCTCAAAAGAAGGAAAAAGGAAAAGATGGGCGGAATGCTTGCAGGAGTTGTTAAATAAATCAAAAAACGAGGAGGAAGATGGAAACCACACGGAAGCAAATGAACATTAATATAATAATGAAGAAGTAAAAGATCCAAGCTGGAGAATTTGAAGAATAACAGAAGTGCGGGGGAGGACGGAGTACAGGCGGAGATGTTAAAGTATGGAGGAGGGAAACTGCAAAAGAAGATCAGTGACGTTATTCAGAAAGTATGGAGTGCAGAAAAGATGCCCAAAGATTGGAAGCTGACACTAATATGTCCGATGCAAAAGAAGGGAGACAAGACTGAGTGTGGGACCTATAGAAGCATCGCACTACTGGATGTCTCCTACAAAATACTTGCTAATACTTGGTGAATAACAGTGCGGATTTAGACAAGGCAGATCGGTGACGGAACAACTGTATATTATTCGAGAAACCCAAGCAATTAGTTTGGATTGGAAACTCATCTACTGTTTCTGGATATCAAGCAAGTGTTTACTAGTGTCCGGATAGAAAATTTATACAATGCGATGAGAGAGCTAAAGATACCAGAAAAATTGGTGATGTTGGTGCAAGTAACTTTGGACGATACCCAAAATAAGGTTAAAATCAATAGTGAACTAACTGACAGCTTTAGAGTAGCGACAGGATTGAGACAAGGAGATCCGATATCGTCAGTGTTGTTTATTACTTCGTAATAAGGAAATCGGAAATAAACTTTTCAGGCGGAAACATAAGGACCTTGCATTTGCGGACGACCTGACGATAATAACACGAGCAAAGATAGAGTTACAGGATACCACATAGAAAATACTGGAGCTGAAAAAACCCAAAAAATGCACGAGGCTGTGAGTTAATTGAAAAAGCGAGAATGAGGCGTGATCCACCTGCATAAATGGATCGTAAAGACTTCCAATTGGAAGTATGCATATTCCATGAGAATAAACGCCTTTTTAATGAAATATTAATAATAATATTATATACATATTTGACAAAAAAACAAAGTAAATTTCGCTGAGAGAACCGCTGATTTAATATATTTGACAACGCACGAAAACTGTCGAAAGCTCATTATAATAAATTAAATCGAATTTAAAAAAAATTGAATCGGATACCAACCACATATTGCATCTAAAGTAAACAAGCTAAAATATGGAAAAACATTAAAATTTCCTTTTCCTGCAACTTTTTCCAATTGATTTGCCAAAATAATTGATTGCTCTGAAAATATCTCTACAAATCCATCCAAAATTTTTTGGTTAAACGTCGGCATGATAATTTTCCTATGTTTCTTCCATTTAGTAACTAAAAATGTCGCTTGTAAATAATTGTAACTCCTCGGATTTATGTTGTTTTTTTACCAGGTGCTGTAAACAATCCTAACCCAACACAAGGAATTGCGTATTTGTATAAATCTTCCTTTTGTAGCGCGTTGGGATGGTTTAAAATAATTTCCAAGTGCTCCGCATCCAAAATTCCAAAAAATAAGCGTTGTCCTAACCAAACTGGGACTGGAGACTTATATTTCGACATCATGGTCATAGCATTATTTAATATGTCTTTTAAAAATCAATGAGTTGTCACATCAAGATACAGATTAAATCTTACCTTCATTAGAACCAGCAAATGATAAAGCATTTCCTATTATAGGTAATGGAGTAGGTCCTCTATGTTTTGCGGCAATTTGGTAGAATCTTCTTCTTTTCCAGTGATACTGTACCAACCAAATGGTAAAAATTACGCTAAACGTTATCAGTAAATTTAATAACATATTCTTTGTTTAAATCACTTTTTTCAAATCGATGCACTCGA